>OW240912.1:103592573-103911242 GCA_933207985.1 Pelobates cultripes | reverse complement strand
ATGGGAGGCTGTATGGGGGACAGTGTGTGTCTATGGGGGGGCAGTATGGGGACAGTGTGTGTGTATGGGGGGCAATGTGTGTGTATGGGGGGCAGTATGGGGGACAGTGTGTGTGTATGGGAGGCTGTATGGGGGACAGTGTGTGTCTATGGGGGCAATGTGTGTGTGTACACCCCCCCCAGCCTACCTGTCACCTGTGGGGGTCAGGCAGCCATCTTCAGCAGCAGCATGGGCTGCTGCATAACGGCGGGGGCGGGGCTTACCGGCGGGAGGCGGGGCTTCGTTTGGGGGCGGAGCCTGTGCCGGGGAGCCAATCAGTGCTCCCTCCAGCCACAGACAGCCTCCAGCACCTCAGCACTGCATTCCCTCGGGCTGTAGCAGATGGCCAGCTAGTTGCCAGCATTTGGGGGGGCCAAGGGGGGGCACAGCATGATGTAGGGGGGGCCATGGCCCCCTCTGGCCCCCCCCTAGCGACGCCACTGGGTGGCAGTAACTGAAGGATTATGCTCCTCCCTGTGGACAAGACATCTTAGCAATTAATTTAAAAAAAGAACCCTCCCCCTTATCCTATAAAGTGCTGTACCACCAAACCTACCCCAGTTTTCTTTCTTGTCCCGAGAGGGAAGGACAGGATATCAGATGGTGAGACACACAGGCTGTTTGTCTGGGATACCTGGTCCGAGAGCTGCCCGGGCGGTAGGCTGAGTGACCATGCTCCTGACCGGTAAGGTTACGGAGCAAGTGGAGGGAGTGTCTGTTTATGCCGAGAACGGTTCCGGCAATGCTTCCTGGAGGTGGAGCTCAGTCCGAGCCTGCGCACAGTGGGGGAACACACGCCCGGGTGGTGTTGCATTCCACCTAAGCTTCCGGGTGCGCTAACACGCATGCGCATACCGGAACCTTAAAGGCATATACAAATAAAAAAGAAAAAAAACGCGAAAATTTGAAATCCGACGAATATAAGAAGCTGTGCAGTACCTACTGACTGCATGGATGCAGGTCAGAAGAAGTACACCGTGCCACCTGCCCCCCCACATGGCTCAGAGGTATTTTAAGGTGAGATTAAAATTATTCTTTACTTTAAAATATTCTCTGGAAAAAAATTTCAATCAAAGCTAAAAACCTCCTTTCATATATTCTCCACAGATATGTCTAGCCCAGCTTATCCTGACACGGACAAAGAAAAGCTGGCTGCCGCTATGCCTAGAAAGGCTACGGTAAAATCTAAGCATCTAGTTTGCAGTGAATGTGCAACGCCTCTCCCGGACGGATCAAGGAAGAAGATGTGCAGTCAGTGTACCGCAAATTCCTTGGAAAGAGATAAGCAAAAAGATATGCAGTCTTTCCTAACCTGGTTCCAAGAAAATCTGGTCCAGACTTTGGAGACTATTAAGGAGTCTAAAAAGGTGGAATCCCCGATACAACAAAGGATCAAGAAAAGAAGAAGGTCGCCGTCTGTATCTGAAAGCTCATCTGGGGAATATATTTCCTCGATTGATTCAGATGATTCAGGATCCTCTTCAAGTGAACCGGTTGGGTTTCCTTCAGATGAAATTCGAAAATTTATAAAGGAAGTAAACCTAACAATCCTACCTTAGGATGCTGAGAACCCTAAAAAAAGGTTTTTTTGTTCAACAAAGCCTGGTCGATCTCATTTTTAGGGAATGGAGAAACCCTGAAAAACGTGCCTTTCTTTCCAGACACTTCAAGGATATCTTCAAACTGGCTGGCAAAGTTATTTGGGAAGATCTCCCAAAAGTAGATGTTCAGGTCGCGCAGATTGCTAAAAGGACCACTATCCCCATAGGGGAAACTTCAGCTTTGAAGAATCCAATGGATAAAAGAGCCGAAACCTCTTGTAGACGAGCTTACCAGACAGCCGGTTTCCAATGCAGGGCTTTACTGGCAGGAGCAGCGGTTGCCAGAGCAAATGATAGCTGGCTAAATACGATACAAGATGTTTTTTCGTCTGACCAGGTTGAAGAATTAAGCCACTTGTTTCAGAAAATGCACTTGGCTAATGAATACCTTTTGGATATGTCAGTAGAAGTTCTAAAATTGTCATCCATAATTATGGGATTGTCTTCGGTAGCAAGACAGCCTTATGGTTAAGGTCGTGGACAGCGGATTCAGTCTCCAAATCAGTCCTTTGTGAGCTTCCACTAGAAAAAACAAAATTATTTGGGGCTCCCTTAGAAGAAATCATTAGGCAAATGTCAGAAACCAAGAAGGCACTTCATCAGGATAAGAAGTTCTCCTGGAGATCAGGATACAGAAATTACCAGTATAAAAACAGAAGATCCTATCGAGAGGCCGCAATTTTTTCAAAGAAGGGATAAAAATCGTAGATTCGAACAGAGGGGTGACGTTAAGAGAACCTTCAGAGATAAAGAGAGATAGGCAAAGGCATGGTAGCTTCCCGTGGTACCTTGTTCCATTGGCTCATTCAGGCTATAGAATTGGCGTATTCTTCGGCAGGTCTGCAGTCTCCAGCTAAACTTAAGGCCCACTCAACTCATGGGCAGAGAAGGCACTTGCATCTCCGGAGGTCATCTGCAAAGCTGCATGCTGGTCATCGTTTAACACCTTTATCAAGCACTATCGGCTAGACATATACTCTGTCTCTGAAGCAGCCTTTGGGCGTAAGGTGTTGCAAGCGGTAGTGGCCTAAGTCCCGCCCAGATGAAGATCTTGCTATATCCCTTCAGTTACTGTCACCATATGACAGAAAAAAATGAAATTTGTACTTACCGTAAATTCTTTTTTTCTTAATATGGTGGCAGTACTACTTCCCTCCCTTTTGTTATTAAAGAATTTTTGCAGTAGATATTGAGCTGTATTGTCTTTCTTGTCACGTACTGGGGTAGGTTTGGCGGTACAGCACTTTATAGGTAAAGGGTCCTTTTTAAAAATTAATTGCTAAGATGTCTTGTCCACAGGGGGAGCATAACCCTTCAGTTACTGCCACCATATTAAGAAAAAAATAATTTACGGTAAGTACAAATTTCTGTTTTCTCTATATGTGAGGATGAATAGTGCCCGTTCAGTGAAAATTCGGGGCTGTATTTTTGGTTGTCGGCATAAGAGAGAAAATGTAAACAAGCATTGATGCCATCTGTATGCGGAATGCTGCTGTACAGAGATTCCACATCCATGGTGACAAGGATGGTGTTAGTACAGAGATTGATGATTTGGCTAAATTTGTTAAGGAAGTCAGTTGTGTCTTTTATGAAGGTGTTGGTGACTAGAGGTTTTAGGGTATTTTCTACCAGTCCTGAGATCTGTTCTGTGGGCGTTCCCATTCCTGTAATTATAATTGTAATACCTGCTTTGTGGATTTTGGGAAGAATATAGAAAGTGCCTACGCAGTTCTGGATGTACATTCTCAGGGAAGGATTTAATGAGCTCCCTAAATTGCAATGTATATTCTTTGGTGGGATCTTCATTTAGTTTTCTATATTATTTGCCATCTGACAATTGCCTGTTCCACTCTTTTATGTAGACCTAGGTGTTCATTAACAGTACTGCTCCTCCCTTGTCTGCTGGCTATTTTAAATAGCTTGTGGAGCTTATGTAGTAGAAATCTCCCAAATCAAATCTTACATCCCAAATGATGCACTTACCACCCCAGCTGAAAAATACATGTCATATTTAGCCTTTACATGCCAATGCTGCATCTGGAAATTTTTAATGTAAAATAACCAGCAAGTTAGCCATTGCCTATTCTATCCACTCATTTGTTTTGTGGACAGTTAAGCATTTCAGATGTTTTTTGTTACATCTCCTTCCCATGAATAATGTATTTTTTTAATAATAATATATTATGTTTTATGTCAGTAATAATCGGTGCTCAGAGCCTTTAGTAATGGTGTAGCTTTCCTTGAAATCTGGAAAGGATGGAGCCCTATGTTTTGCAGTGAAATATGCCACCAGAGAAACATAAGTAATGCTCATATATCCAGTCATCAAAATTTCTAAATCATCCACTAGCCATTCGAAAGTGAAAATGCAGCCCTAGCAAGTAAAAAAGCACCCCTGTGATTGTGTCATTAACCATTCAGGTTTGAAGTGTAGTAGTGTAGTGTTTGACATTTTGAGTTCTGATTTAGTGCCAAAATTATATTTCAACTTCATTGTTGGATAGGAATCATATCACATTCTCCTTAACCAAAGAATCCAGGGTATACACTGATAAGTCACAACATTAAAATCACACATGTAATATTGTGTAGGTCCCCTTCATGCTGCCAAAACAGCTCTAATGCATCAAAGTATGGTCTCTACAAGACCTGTACCCTGTGGTGTCTGGCACCAACACATTAGCAGCAATCCTTTAAATGAATTGAATTTGTTGTTTCAGCACATCCCACAGATGTTGAATTGGCTTGAGATCTTGGGAATTTGGAGGCCAATCAACACCTTGAACCCCTTGTCATGTTCCTCAAACCATTCCTGAACACATTTTACAGTGTAACAGGGTGCATTATCCTGCTGAAAGAGGTCACTGCCACCTGGGAACACCATTGCCACAAAGGGGTGCATGTGGTCTGCAACAATCTGTAGGTGGTGGTATGTGTCAATGTAACGTCCACAGGTTTCCCAACAGAACATTGCCCAGAGCATAACACTGCCTCAGCCGGCCTGCCTTCTTCCCATAGTGCATTGTGCTGCCATCTCTTCCCCAGGTAAATGACACACATGCACCCGGTAATCCATATGATCTAAAAGCAAACGTCACTCATCAGACCACTCTTCTTCCATTACGAAAAGAAGGAGGAAAAATCAGCGCTCAACTGCCACACAAATAGATAAAAAGGCAGCACTTCTCAGAGAGGAATCCCCTATAATCCCCCAGATAATAGAAGATAAAAACAAGTAAAAAGGATAAGAATGCGCCTAAAAATTTATGCAAAATATAAAATGATATAGAGTATAAAAAGTAGTAAATTAAACAATAAAATAAAGTCCAAAACACTTATCAAGTGTCCGTAATAATAGGTTCTTGTGGGAAGACAAGGAGTCTTGGGACGTCTGGCGGTGTAGAATCTTCACAATGGTAGGCTCGAATCCAGTGGAGAATATATAAAAGGGAAACAGAAACAGGAACTCCAATGGTACAGTATATCAATAAAAATAAGATTCTAGAATAGTGAAAATAGCCGTACTCACACTTTTCAGAGCTAGATTATAGCTCTGATATTATGCGCATGAAGTGAAATGATCCCCACTCAAGGATATGCAGGAAATTTTTTGATTGGAGGGTTTATTCTCTAGAGCAGACTCATACTGCTCGGTGTAGACGTTTGGGTGGTATAATCCCCACCTATGGATTCTTTAGGCTCCTTGTGGATATAGGTCAGGTGCAAAATTAAAATAAATTAAAATAAAGAAAATAAAGAAAATAAAGAAAAATGGCAATAAAATGTCTTATGCCAAATAAAATTCTTTATTATAAAGTAATTAATAAAATATTATTATAAATACACAATCTGTAGCTACCTCATCATCAGGTGCACAAAAAATTATCTCTACCTCTTTAAAGAAAACTTCGACTTTCTTTCCCTCTAGTTTTAAATCAGGTCCTTTAGAAGTTTTCGAAAAATTAGTTACTAAAGACCTAGAGAAAATTCAAAGAAATAAATATGATCAAGATAATCTTACACAACTAGAACGCGTAGCATTACAACAATTACAGAGAGATGAAAATATTGTCATAAAACCTGCAGACAAAGGGGGGGGGGGTATTGTTATCTTAACTAAAGATATGTATATCAAAGAAGCTATGAGACAACTAAACGATTGTACAGTTTATGAAAAATTAGTACGTGACCCAACACCTAAAATACAACAAGTTTTAACTTCATTTTTAACTAAGGGCCGTGAACAAAATATTTTAACCAAACAGGAATTTGAATACCTAAACGTATCCCATCCTATTATTCCGGTCATATACTTTTTGCCAAAAATTCATAAGAACATTACTAATCCTCCTGGTAGGCCTATTGTCTCAGGAATTAAGTCTATTTTATCCAATCTATCTGAATACCTGGACATTCTCTTACAGCCCTCAGTGAAACGTATGAAGTCATACTTAAAAGACTCTATGACTTTACTCCGCTTTTTAAATAATTTTAAATGGAAAAATACATATATTTTAGTGACCTGTGATGTACAATCTTTATATACTATTATTCGTCATGATCAAGGTTGCCGTGCAGTTGAAAATATTTTAAAAGCGGAAAATAATATCTCAGATCAACAGGTAGATTTTATTATTCAGGGTATAAAAATTATTTTAAATAACAACTATTTTTGGTTTTTAGATTCCTTTTATTTACAAAAACAGGGTACTGCCATGGGGACCAGGTTTGCACCCAGCTATGCCAACCTATTTATGGCAGAGTGGGAATCCACCGCCATTCTAGGGGGGCATGGCTGGCAAACAAACCTGGTCACCTATTTTAGGTATATAGATGATCTGTTTTTTATTTGGGATGGTCCAGAAAACTCATTGAATCAGTTTTTACAGCATCTTAATCAAAATGATAAAGGTATTATTTTAACTTGTGATTATAGTAAATCTTCTATTCATTTTTTAGACTTAGAAATTTTTATTGATAATGAATATATTCATACTAAAACTTTTTTTAAAGAGGTATGCACTAACAATGTTATTGATGTATCTAGTTGCCATCATAAGCCTTGGCTTCAGGGAATTCCTAAAAGCCAACTCCTCCGTTTACGCAGAAATTGTTCCCTCACACAAGATTTTGAGGAACAATATCGATTGCTGTCTAATAAATTTTTCCAAAAAAACTACCCTATGAGTGATTTAGATAAAACATTAAAAAGTGTGAGTGCAACTAACAGATCCGAATTATTAGAATATAAGAATAAGAAAGAAGCCAAAGTTGACCCAGTATTGCCAATTATCTTCGACTTCAATAACAAAAGTTAAGTTTTGAAGAAGATTATAAAAAAACATTGGCATATATTAAAACAGGATGACACTTTATCTGGGATTATACCTGAGAAACCACAAGTTATATTCAGAGGGGCACCCAGCTTTAAGTCTATCCTTACAAATAATTATACCAAACAGAGCACTTTATCTCCTAGTCCCTCTATTTTTTTAACTAAACCTAGTGGTTTTTTTAAATGCAATAGATGTATAGTCTGCAAACGGACCAGTGATGCTATTAAATCAAAAACTACATCATTCACATCAAAAATGACACAGAGAATATATCAAATAAAACATTTTATTCATTGCAACACAAAAAATGTGATCTACCTCCTGGAATGCCCATGTGGCCTACAATACGTGGGCATGACCACCAGAGATTTAAAAACGAGACTAGCCGAACATTGTAGAAATATTCTAAAAGGCTAAGAAAACCATTCTGTCTCGAAACACTTTTTACAACATGGAAAGAACCCAAAATTGCTTAAATGTATTGGTATTGACACATGTAATATCCCATGGAGAGGGGGTGACATTAAAAAAGTTTTAGGGAAGAACGAAATGGAATGGGCATATAATTTATTGATCTTTTTAACTTTTTGTAATATTTTATGTGATTTTTATTGTATCTATCATCTTTCTTGTATTTTAACTTTCCCCATTTTTTTTTTCTGTTATTTTATGGTTCATACTTTTATATTATTTTTATTTTATATTATCTTCATTTTATAATTTGTATCCACATATTTTTTTTGTACTCATATATCTGTACCTATACATGTCTTTTATTATATTTGTTTTATAATATAGAGAATTCTTAATTACTATGTGATATTATACATTTTATATTCACATATATTGAGGGTGCTGTTTACTGCATATGCATTTACTGAGCCTTACTACTTTCGGCTGCCTGCCTGTCTATAATAGACAGACCAGCCTGAAGTCTCTTATGTCTGTATACATATTCCCTCCCCCCTATCTAATTATTTCAGCAGTCCCCCCCTCCTCTCTTAGCTCGCATGCGTTCCTTTCGGATCGGAACGCATGCGTCTATTATGTATATCACGTGACGAGGAAGACACTGTAGCCGCGCGTCACGTGATTATGACGCTTGCGTTCCATTTAGTCGGAACGCATGCGTTTCATTTGAGCACCACGTGACGCGGAAGCAATTCTAGCTGCGTGTCACGTGTTTGCTTTTTTCAATCTATTTTATACTGTATTTAACCCTCGTTTTTGTATTTATCTTTTACATTTGTTTTATCTTTCTTTTACTATACTGATACATATTATTTAAATTTGATTTTATTTCTATTATAAAACTAATATTTTGATGACGTCATTTTGGCGGGAATTTCGAATCCCCTTAGTATTTCTGTATGTTATATAAACCTTTGAATGCCTTCCTTTTATTGTTATCTACTTGAAGAAGCCTTTTGAGGCGAAACGCGTTTAGATATTTAAGATATTTTATTAATTACTTTATAATAAAAAAATTTATTTGGCATAAGACATTTTATTGCCATTTTTCTTTATTTTCTTTATTTTCTTTATTTTAATTTATTTTAATTTTGCACCTGACCTATATCCACAAGGAGCCTAAAGAATCCATAGGTGGGGATTATACCACCCAAACGTCTACACCGAGCAGTATGAGTCTGCTCTAGAGAATAAACCCTCCAATCAAACAATTTTCCTGCATATCCTTGAGTGGGGATCATTCCACTTCATGCGCATAATATCAGAGCTATAATCTAGCTCTGAAAAGTGTGAGTACGGCTATTTTCACTATTCTAGAATCTTATTTTTATTGATATACTGTACCATTGGAGTTCCTGTTTCTGTTTCCCTTTTATATATTCTCCACTGGATTCGAGCCTACCATTGTGAAGATTCCACACCGCCAGACGTCCCAAGACTCCTTGTCTTCCCACAAGAACCTATTATTACGGACTCTTGATAAGTGTTTTGGACTTTATTTTATTGTTTAATTTACTACTTTTTATACTCTATATCATTTTATATTTTGCATACATTTTTAGGCGCACTCTTATCCTTACACTCTTCTTCCATTGCTCCATTTTCCAGGTCTGATGCTGAAGTCCCCATTGAAGGCACTTTCAGTGGTGGGCAGGGCCTTCATGTGCACTCTGCCTAGTCTGTGGCTACCCAGCCCCATACTCAGTAAACTGGCACCTTTCTATCATGGCCACCATTAAGTTTTTCAGCAATTTGAGCTACAGTAGATCTTCTGTGTTATCGGACTAGATGGGCTGTCCGGCATCTGTTCACTGGTTGTCCTTCCTTGCACTACTTTTGGTACTAACCAATGCATAACAGGAACACCCAACAACACGTGCTGTTTTTGAAACACTCTGACCCAGTCGAGGCATCACTACACCCTGTTCCAAAATATTATGCAAATTATATTTTTCTCATTTACCTAAATAATTGATGTAAATAACAGTCAGCATAATTCTCATGTTATCAACTATTAAGAGTACAATTCAAATTTTTTTGAACAAACCTCCTAATAAAAACAGTATTTTTTTTTTTAAACATAAAAAACGTACAATGCACTGTTCCAAATTATTACGCACGGTAAGTTTCAAAACATTTTATAGAACTGAAAATTGTCATTTGTTGTGTTTGCAGCATATTTACTGAAATCAAAAGCTATTTCAATCAAACTTATAACAACATTTTAACTTTTTAAACATTTTAACAGGTCACGTTACATTTTAACATAGGACCCCTTATTTGATAGCAGCTTCACAAGTCTTGCATCCTTTGAACTTGTGAGTTTTTGGACAGTTTCTGCTTGAATTTGTTTGCAAGATGTCAGAATAGCCTCCCAGAGCTGCTGTTTGGGTGTAAACTGCCTCCCACCCTGATAGATCTTTTGCTTGAGGATGCTCCAAAGGTTCTCAATAGGATTGAGGCCAGGGGAGGATGGAGGCCACACCATGACTTCCTCTCCTTTTATCCCATAGCAGCCATTGATGCAAAGGTATTCTTTGCAGCATGAGATGGTGCATTGTCATGCATGAAGATGATATTATTACGGAAAACATAGTTCTTTCTTCTGTTGGATTGAGGCCAGGTAAGAAAGTGGTCAGTCAGAAACTCCACATACTTTGCAGAGGTCATCTTTACACCTGTGGGGCCGACCAGTTCTCTTCTCATGATTCCGGCCCAAAACATTACTCCGCCACTGCCTTGCTGATGTTGCAGCCTTGTTGGAACAGGGTGGCCGTCCACCAACCATCCACTACTCCATCCATCTGGACAATCCAGGTTTGCACGGCACTCATCAGTGAACAGGACTGTTTGAAAATTAGTCTTCATGTATTTTTCTGCCCAATGCAGCCATTTCTGCTTGTGAACATTGGTTAGTGGTGACCGAATAGAAGGTTTATGCATAGTTGCAAGACTCTGGAGGACTCTACACCTTGATGTCCGTGGGACTCCAGAGGCACCAGCAGCTTCAAATATCTGTTTGCTGTTATGTAATGGTGTTTTAGCAGCTGCTCTCTTGATCCGATGCATGGATCTGGCAGAAATCTTCCTCAATGTGCCTTTATCTGCACGAACCCGTTTGTGCTCTGAATCAGCCACAAATCTCTTAATAGTGCGATGATCACGCTTAGCTCACCAAAGCATTGAACTATTTCACTCTTTTCGGCAGCAGAGAGATCCTTTTTCTTCCCGATATTGCATGAAAATTTAGTAGTTTTTCCTTAAATTGGGCTCACCTGGCAATCTAATTATCACAGGTGTCCGAGATTGTTTTCAGTGATCAAAAGAGCCCTGAGACACAATGCCATCCATGAGTTAAACTGAAAAACTAAATTTTAATCTTTGTGACACTAAAACAGAATGTGCATAATAATTTGGAACAGGGTGTATTTGGCCCTTGTCAAAGTCAGTTTTTTCCTGCTTCCATCACATGAAATTCAAGAACTGACTGTTGGCTTGCTGCCTAATATATCCCACCCCGTGACAGGTGCCATTGTAACTATTTAATCAATGTCATTCACTTCACCTGTCAATGGTTTTATTGATGTGACTGATCAGATGTTACATGCTGGGGCTAATCTTCTTTTCTTTTTTTGTCAGTCTTTCTTTTATTATGGCATTTGATTCATGTTTTACAGAATAGAAAAAATGAGTTATATCAGGTAAACATATAACAGAGTTAGCACCTAAGCTAGACTGCCATATTTTTATGATGAGGAGAGCTCGAGGCTAGCAGTTATGTGTTACTGGCTGTATTAAGGAGCTGAACTAGGGGGGTGTGATAGTGGTGTCACAGCGATATCTAAATAAAATAAAAGGGCAACAGGCCTAAACAAAACATAAATACAGGCATGTGTATCAGATGGTATTCGCAGATGTCGCTGGTACTCAGCTAGTTGAAACAACATCCCTCAGGGTAAGCTTGGCTTTCAGCCGATTCCCTGGTGTGGTAGTCCCTTAAGGTAATTAGAAGGTCCATGCCATGTCAAGTAAGGCACATCTGCTCTCTCATCACCCTTCCAGTTTCCAGGTCTGTCAGGTTCAGGTACTATCTCATGCTACCATGTGTGGATCCGCGAGGTCTTCATACCTTGTGTCTTCGGCCCAATGCCTTGGCGGGAGCCCTTGCCTGAAGTCCATTGATCCCTTCATCAGGATCGTGGGCCCATGGGTTTACCAGGTTCCGGTCAGACCCCTGAGTATATGAACGGTGGTGGGGGGTTACCTCCAATTGGGCCCCTGGCTTGGAAGAACGGGCATAGAGTTTAGCAGTACAACCCAACTGTGCTGCAGGGGGTGGGCAGGTGTGTGCAGTGCTCCGGGCAATCCGCTGGCTGTGGTGGAAAACTGGCTTTCAGAGTGTCATTGTGGGGCTTTGGAGCGACAAGGGGTGATTTGGGCCTTGATTCGGATATGTTTGCCTCAGTGGGGACCGGGATAACCCCCACTGGTCCAGAACAGTGTATGTTGCAGGTTCCACTTGTTGCTGTGCCGCAGGGTCCGGGAGATCGCCACCTCACCCGTCCATCCCCTACGCTAGGCCACAGTAGGATCTCCGTTTGGATTACAAGCAGCTAAGTCGCTCCGGTTGTCAAGAGCTTCTCCCAGGGCATCAGTGAGTGATACGTGGCTGAGTAGTGCATTTTTTGCAGCTGGCTGTCAGTAATTCAGGCTGAGTTAGTGAGTGAGGTCGGCGGCTCACTTGATGTGCAGCAAGCTGCCATGATGCCCAGGCCCCGCCCCTTCATACTACTATTGTACCTTGTATGTGGTTTTACTATCATTCTAATAGAATGATTTATTTCCACAACCAGCATGGAACAGAGCCAGTTTTAGTTCGATCATGTGACTGTGTGCCGTTCATATATTTTTTCTAACGACATACAAGAGCCAGTGCACTCGCACAGAGCAGTATAGTTTTTCTAGGCAAATATACTTTAAATTCTGTATATAACTGCACATTTAGTCTTTTCCGTTTTGTATATGAATGAGTAATTTCCATCACTATGGGGCAATATAAAAAGGTAATGTCCAATTATATGAAGCAATATCTAATGCCTTATTCACAACTTGCTTGAATGCTTGTATAATTAATCTAAAAAACGATTCTTAAGGTGTGAAAACCAGTGCAAGCCAATATATCTTTTTTTTACTAATAGATATTTTACAACTCATACAGTGTTAACTCTTCTTATTGCTACATGATCCACAGATATTTCACGGCTATAGATATTAAGTAAACAAGAAAATGTAAAAAGAAAATACAGAAATCTGACAGTAGTTCCCAACTTGTCCTTCATGGTGTAGAGCAAGGTTGTCGTGACCTGTCACACTGTATTCTGTGAAGTTCACCATATCTTTTAAATGCCACATGTATCTCTCAATGTTGTTCATGTGATCTGGAGGTTTTGCAGACAGTCTGAGATCCAAATTTATATAGCAATGACTCAGGCTCTAAAAGTCTACGTTGAGACATCATCTTAATTTAGTCCCGATCTCAGTTTAACATGCACTTAAAAATAGGACTTTAAAAAGTAGCTTGCTTTTATATTAATTGGTGTTTGATGAATTCATATTTCATAATGCATGATGCAATGTGTTCAGAATTGGTGTTAAAGTCAATATTTTTTATATTGGTGAGTAGAATGTGAATTCTACTAAATAGTTTCTAAAATGTTTTATCCTTCACTGTATCTGTAAACAATGCAAATAATAAGTAAAAATATAAAATAATAATTGCCATCATTTAAAACTTCCTGATCCTTGACCAGCAATTATTATTCTATTCATTTTTAATAAAAAATAATATTGTGCTGAAAAGTAAAAGCATTGCAATTACACATGCATAAATTCTTTAGGTGTGATATGTAGTTCATTATTTTTTACAATAATGCTGTGCAAGGTACACTGAGAGAGACATTTTTTAGGATGAATTTTCTGTGTAAGTCCTATGTTTTTACATGCATTTTTAGGTAGAATGGAATTTAATGTTCAGCAATGCATGGGAAATATATAATGTTAAATATAGCACCTAGATGTGATAGGATGAAGATGCAATTAGACAGTAGGTAAACTTTTCTATAAGGCTGGCCCACTCTGTAGCACTAGTGCAGGGGTAGGCAACCTATGGCACGTGTGCCATGCACGGCACTCGAGGTGTCTTTGCACGGCACTCAAGGCAGCTAGAGCCAAACCGGGTCTGACCTATCAGGAGTCCCAGTGAAACTTCAGACATCTGCGAATACAAAAAGTTGATGAAGGACATTCCTCAATTTATGCATTTCAGCACATAGAGGAAGTGATCTCTGATCACCTAATTCCAGCACTTGTGAATGGGAGTCCACACTCTAGTAGAGCAGCCCGCAGCTGCTGTTGCAGCTCCTATCCTTGACCTGTACCATGCCAGCATGGTCCACGCTGGAATACAGGGAAGCCATCCACACTGCTAGATATATACAGAGCTGCAGAATAACCCTTCCCTCATACAAATAATATGAACAGCCCACACTAAAATGTACACATAATCCGCACAAACGCAAGACCACTAACAATCCACATACATGCACACAACTCCACATGCAGGCTCTCGCATATAATACCCCAAACAGCCCTACACATACACACACCACCAAACACACTATGTGACATTTCCATCCACACACAATTCCACAAGCAGCCCACATTCGTAGGTATCATACACGATACCACAAACTACTCATGAACAGATACAATATAATAGTGCATATATGAACAAATACAACAATACAAAGCAACTGCAGTATAAATAACACTAGCAGAATACAGCAACATACACACCTCAATTTAAAAAAAATAGGACCGGCACGCTACGGGACATCACAATCTTATTTCGGCACAGTCCTCCTAAAAGATTGCCTACCCCTGCACTAGTGAATTATGGCTGCATTCATAAAAATGCATCAGCATTAACAGTGGTGATGACTACAGCAGGGGTATGCAACCTTTGGCACCAGTGGTTGTGGACTACAACTCCCATACTGCTGTTAAAACCATAATGATGGCAAAGCATTAGGGGAGATATATTCAACAGCATCTGGTGTGCTAATGCTTGTGTACCCCTGGTCATTAGTGAAGTGGCAAGGGCAGGGTTGTTTTTTTTTAGCATTGGTGTCACGATTCGGTTTATTCTCAGTCTGGTGCAGTAGCTCAAAGTGCCACTACCTGTCGGTGGTGCTATTCCAGGCTGCTGCACCCAGACTGAGATTTCCTCCTGTTTCCAGCTGTCCTTACTTTCTAATTAACTTCTCCCTATTTAATTGAGCTTTGGTCTTGTCCTTTTATCCTGAGTTCCTGTGGTAGCTGGCTGTTCCTCTGTGTTCTTGAACTGGCTGTTCCCCTGTGTTCCTGAACTGCGTTGCCTGTCCTATATCCAGAGACCTGCCCCACCTTGCCTGTCCGGTATCCAGAGGCCTGCTTTGCCTTGCCTGTCCGGTATCCAGAGGCCTGCCTGTCCTGAGTCCAGAAGGCCTGCACTACCTGTCCTGTTCCCAGAAGGCCTGCACTATTTCCAGAAGGCTTGCCCTGTCTGTCCTTTCCCAAAGAGGCGCTCCTTCTACACTCAGTTATATGTTGTGTTTGTATTTTATTTAACTGCCTTACTTAAATATCAATAGACTTATTTTTTTGCCTTGATTTTTGTGTATATTGGTTTCTTTGCATTCTGGGTGCCACCCTATAGAGTTTGCTGCACTGGTCAGCACCCCTTCATGACCAAACCACTGACAATTAGTTGTAGGAGTTGTGTGATGAGGGCCTCTGAATATAATTGTTAGCTACAATGTAAGGAAAAGCTGTGTGCCAACTCACAGACCTCTGAGGGTCAGTGTTGTCAACATTTTTAACTTTAACTGATCTATGATAACAAAGTCCATATATTTTTATTTTGACAAAGAGATTGATTTAAATGATATTTAAAAATGGTGTAGTCCACATGGGAAATCCATCTGTCATCTACCACTGTGATTAACAAATAAAATGTTAACCTTAATAAATCAAGCACTAGATGTAGAAAATAATTGAAATATTTTACAAATAGCACTAGTAGGGCAATAAGTAAGACCTTTTAAATCAGTAGAAGACTGTAGAACTACCTGGTCGAGGATGCCAGAACATCTTGGCTCCAAATGCATACACAATGAATAAAATGAAACAAACGGAGACAAAGCTAAAGGACCAGACTTATAGAATTATAATATTGGGTTGACATGAATAATTTTGGCTCATTCTCTGTTGCTAATGGGAGTACAGAGTTTATCCTATAAACATCTACATGTCTAGTACATGGCAGAAGTGTCATTTTGATCAAAATTTGCTCTGCAGATTAAGGAAAAAGCTTTTGTTTAGGACACATCAAAGCACATGGTTTTTGTAAAACATTGTAAACATTGCAAGGTGTTATAGGAATAAATCTAGTGCCGAAAGGACTTGAGAAGTTTCAATTTACACATTTTATTACTCTGTCCGTGTACATGTCAAGGTCACATTTTTACAGCAATCACATTTAATCTTACCTAATACCCATGACCAGTTGATGATTGCCAAATGCTGTAACAAGCACGTTGCTTTCTGCAGTCTGTTCTTGTGCTCTTATAATAGAAATATGTATGCTTTTCATATACAGCAGCAACTGGATCTAAGATGTGGGCCATACCACTGGTTCTGTATACCTTTTCTTACAACATAAACATTTTCTGGGCCAGAATATGGAGGAAACTTGGAATAATCCATAACATTTCCTCTCATCCAAATACGTTAAGCGATGGGACGGGGACTGTTGTGAGCCCCTTCCATTTAACTAGGTGAGCCGTGAGTTGTTTTTTTTTCTTCAGGGCCACCAACCTCTGCATGTATGAACCCATAAATACCAAGTGGTTCTTTGGTATCTAGAGGATCATTGCTTTATTTAGACTTCCACTTTTTAATCATAGTGTTTACATAAGGGTACTTCTTCTTTCCCTGTGGCCCTTGATATATCCAGCATTGTTGTATATTAGTTAGATTTATTATAGAGCAGTAGGGTAGGATCAGGCTGTAGAGCAGGGGTTCCTAACCCAGTTCTCAAGTACCCCATACCAGTCCACGATTTAGGGATTACCCTGGTGGGTCTAAGTGTTTTTTTTTTTTTTTCTAAAAACACCATAGGCATAACTGGGTGAACCCCAAATCATGGACTGTTAGGGGGTACTTGAGGAATGGGACCATTGCTGTAGAGGGTTATTCACTAAAATCTGAATTTTAGATGCTTAAATCCAAATGGTAAAATGTAGACAAAAATAGATGATCTGGAAAAATTGTCGAACTCAGCTACAGTCGCAATATAAAACCTCAATATTACCATTCATATTTAATTTGCAAGATTAAGAATTTAGTAAATAACCATATCTTAGGTTAACTGGATTAGGGAAAGTAAAATCATTGTCTCCAACCAGTTTCATCAATGCGTAAATATAGATGGGCAAATAGATTACTCAAATAAATCTGGAAAATGATCAAGAAAATATGTAAAAACTGAAATTACATTTGTCTTGATCTGTTATTAAATATTACAAATATTGTTAAATTGCAGCTTCAGCAACATATTTTAATAATATAAGAACGATAAGTCAATGCATAGCTGTAATATGGTGATCTACACAAATCACATCTGAATTAATTGGTGAGTGCAGGCGTTCATAGAAAGCTCTGATGGAATCTCCATATTCAGAAAATAAGCACAATTCAGTTCTGTTGTTTGTTTAGCTCTTTGTAATGAGCTGTTGACCCAGCTAATTTCCATATATACACATATTATATGCAAGTACATTAAATGCTATTCATATATGCTGTGCAAAACCAAAGACTGGTAATCAGTAATGCTTAAAGGACAACTGTCAGCTCAAACATATTGTTTAGTATAATAATCATTTCATCAAGCATTAAAAGAAAATCAATGAGCTGACTTTCAACATGGCCGGACGTGCTCTACAAGGGCTCCTGCCATCAACTGCTCTAAAACAGCTTCCACAGCATTTACCCTACCACAAGCAGCACACAATCGAGAGCAGACTGCAGCACTAATGAAGCAGACAGAAGGGGTCCTGAAATAGCCCCTTTGAATGCCCGCAGAAACCGGAGCCCAGCAGTGCGGCCTAGTCAGCAGGGAGACACGCGGGGAAACTGCGGGAGGGACGGCCGCTCTCCCGTGGTAATACCTAGCGACGACCTCGGCATGGGTTTCCGTTCCCCCCCCCTTGGACCGGCGGGGGTTATCCCGGTCCCAGGGCACAAGGCACAACAAGCCCTGGTCGCGCCACGCTGCTTGGAAGGCAGGGCCAGCAGGCCACACAAGATGGCACCCGAATCCATGTGGCTGAAGCCTGTGCCCATACAACTTGCCACTAACCTGGTGGATTCCTGCATCGAGAGACTGGACCGCATTTTCCAGAAGTTCTGGGAGCGTTTGGAGCAACGCAGCAGACAGATGCAGTCTGGTCCTGTGAAAGTGGTGAAGGGGGTTGCGGAACGGGGTAAGATGAAGCCCCCACCCTCTGGACCCCACCGAACCGCTGACACAGTTCGCCCCAAATGTCCACCCTGGCAGAAGGCCACTAGGAAGAAGTCTCCACGACACCAACCACACCGCCGGAACTCCAACTGTCGCCGGCGATGGCGGATCAACCACAGCGCCCGCAAAAGGGAAGACACAGCCTCAGCCATGAGGTACCAAGTCTGTGGTCCGCAAGTGTGGGCCTTTACACCAGCCAGGGGCTGGAGAACTCCTTCTACCTACCTGCACCTTATCATCTCCCTGCGGTCTCTACCGGTCCAAGTTGCCATCATCCCCAGCAGAGGTATCGGCTGATCTAGCTCCCTTCACGGGACTTCCCTCCAACTCCGTCCCCAGCAGAGGGCTCTTGAGGGCCTAGCCTGGACTGCCCGCATGGACTCTCTCTATTGGGCTCCCACTGTGCGGATGCACTCACCACGAGGCCTTATGGAATAAGTCTCCTCTGCATAACTCTGAAGGGTTGGTGGGCAAAGTAACATGTTTAGCTGTGACCTAGAGATATGTAAGAAAAGAGACAGCGCTAGTTAACTGACAGGCAGCAACCTTAAAAAGGGAAACCCTCCAAACCCTTTTAAAACAAAACGGATAAAACAATAGTAAAAAGGCTGCGCCACAGGAAGGCTAGAATAAGTTCGATAAATAAAAAGGTCCAACTTAAGTGTCCTTGCGAATAGTCTTTATCACAAAAAGTGCAGTGTTGAAGTCTTCATAAACTGTATTAGTTCCACTTACATAGAAAACAAAAAAGAGAGAGAGAGGGACGACCAATAGTGTAGTATTGTATAATTCCAGTGGTGACGTATTAGAAAAATAATAGATGAGAACTCACATTTAATAGAGCTTATGTCCAGCTCTAGGGAAAAAGCGCATACAGCGGTATGATCCCCGCTTGTAGGATATGTCGTGGGTATCTCTCCGTCAGTGGTGTCCAACTTTCAAATAAGGAAAAAAGAGACAGCCGATAGTGCTCACTGTATAGTAGTCTTAATATAGGTAGATAAAAACGTACTTACAAAAGAGGAACAGACCGACTGCTCTTATGTGACAGCATGGGTGGATTGATCCCCACCTCTGGATTTCTTGGAGTGCAGGAGACTTCCGAAGTGGTTGTTGGTATATAATAGTACATAAAATACTAAAAAATATACTAAAAAATACTAAAAAGCCAGGGTTAAAAAGAAAGAATAATGTGTATATAAAACTAGAAAAAAAGAATAATTGGAACAAATAAATGACCAATAATTACTTTAATATTAAAATACACAGTAAAATATCATATATCCATAACGCGTTTCGTCAATAGACTTTATCAAATGGAATTACATACAATGCCTGGCTTGTATGTAATTCCATTTGATAAAGTCTATTGACGAAACGCGTTATGGATATATGATATTTTACTGTGTATTTTAATATTAAAGTAATTATTGGTCATTTATTTGTTCCAATTATTCTTTTTTTCTAGTTTTATATACACATTATTCTTTCTTTTTAACCCTGGCTTTTTAGTATTTTTTAGTATATTTTTTAGTATTTTATGTACTATTATATACCAACAACCACTTCGGAAGTCTCCTGCACTCCAAGAAATCCAGAGGTGGGGATCAATCCACCCATGCTGTCACATAAGAGCAGTCGGTCTGCTCCTCTTTTGTAAGTACGTTTTTATCTACCTATATTAAGACTACTATACAGTGAGCACTATCGGCTGTCTCTTTTTTCCTTATTTGAAAGTTGGACACCACTGACGGAGAGATACCCACGACATATCCTACAAGCGGGGATCATACCGCTGTATGCGCTTTTTCCCTAGAGCTGACAAAAAAGCTCTATTAAATGTGAGTTCTCATCTATTATTTTTCTAATACGTCACCACTGGAATTATACAATACTACACTATTGGTCGTCCCTCTCTCTCTCTTTTTTGTCTTCTATGTAAGTGGAACTAATACAGTTTATGAAGACTTCAACACTGCACTTTTTGTGATAAAGACTATTCGCAAGGACACTTAAGTTGGACCTTTTTATTTATCGAACTTATTCTAGCCTTCCTGTGGCGCAGCCTTTTTACTATTGTTTTAGCTGTGACCTAGCCTGAATACTTGTTATGCACTAATACTAAGTTTCCCATACTGTGATTGGTAGGGATAGTATGGTGTACTGTACATGTCTTACCCAGCAACATTGACAACCAGGCAAGTTCATTTTATGCTATTTAGTATTCTCTATTATTTCACTACGCCGGCATAATAGCCACTCAACTTTTAGTGAGCATGACTGGTTCCAGCCTTAACATAGAGTATCCTGTTGAGCCTACAACAAGCCACATGCACTACCTTACATGAAGGACAGGCTATCTACGTGCTCTCTCACCAATCACTAGGTACAATCGCCACACACCACGGCATGTCATATACATATGGCACATCATACTTGTCCTGCCTACGCAGACAAGCCCCAGTTGTCTTATCAGACGGGTTCACATTGGTTACAACCACTATGTCTAACGTACCTATCGTCTTTACCTGCTTAGCTTTCGCTGTGGACATATTTCCTGTCCTGAGTACATTGATTAACAACTCTATTGAATATGCTGCTAGATAGACCTTTTCCTAGATTGACAGGCTAGTCAATAGGACCTAACTGATCTGCGAATCGTTGCTCTACAAATAGATGTGTGCTACGTTGCCAGCTTGTCTTAGCAATTTTAATTGTACTCTTATTACGTCTTATTCACACTACTATGCGCCTGTTAGCAACCATGACGCAACAGTCCAGCATGTCTAGCTTTAGCTTCTAAACTCTATTTAACCAATGGTCTAGTTTTGCATATTTCTAAGCCTGTTTAACCCTATGATCCATAGCTTGTATTTTCAACTTATAGTTTAGCGACAAAAATTTAAAAAATGAGGCATCGCTATCCTGGAAATGTAACTTAATATTGCTGAATGATGTATCAACCCTATGCTGTAAATCACTCGTACATTTCCCTTGCTTTCCTTATGTACCCCATCTTATATGCCTTTAATAAAGAAAGATAAAAAAAGAAAATCAATGAAATAAAATAGAGAAAAACACATCCCTACCTATATTATATAAAAATTATATGACAGAATCCTTCAGCCATATATATATACCATATCATGCACTTTTTATATAAAATATTTTTGAAGTGACTATGTCTTTTAAATATAAGGAGCTTGACTAGTCATCTAATACACTCGACATTGACCATTGACCTCGATTTAATATTTTTTTATGAGTTTTTTAAAATTATTCAAATCTGTTAGGAAAAACTTTCCAAATGCTTAAGCTGCAGAAATCACCAGTGAAGGTTATGGGATTTTGTGTAGATAAATAATTTTGAAAGATGTGAATCATCTGAAAGGCTTATCCAAAAATATTATAATGAAGCAGTTTTGGTGTATAGATCATGTCATGTCACTGCTGTCTCAATGCTCTGCCTTTTAGGAGTTAAATCACTTTGTTTATGTAGCCCCAGTCACACCTCCATGCATGTGACTTACTCAGCCTTCTCAAACACTTCCTGTAAAGAGTCCTCTAATGTTTACACTTCCTTTAATATACATTCTGTTTAATTTATAATTTAGAAACATAGAATGTGACGGCAGATAAGAACCATTCGGCCCACCTAGTCTGCCCAATTTTCTAAATACTTTCATTAGTCCCTGGCCTTATCGTATAGTTTTTTTTGCTGCTCTATTACATTGTCTGCCTACCTTTAAAAGTCATCTGAAATAATTACCCCTAAATCCCTTTCCTCAGATGTTGATGTTAGGACTCTATAAAATATTCTGTACTCTGCCCTTGGGTTTTTACGTCCATCTCTTGCTCCGTTAAAAGCTTGCTAGACCCTGCAGGAACCTTCTGTGTGTGATCAATTTAGAAAGCAGGAGAAAAAAAAAACTTTTCAAGTAAGTAACATCGGATTAAGAATAAAACCAGTTTGTTTTCATGCAGGCTGTGCCAGTAACAGCTAGGAGAGGTGTGGCTTGGGCTGCATAAATAGAAGCAAACATTATTTAACTCCTAAATGGCAGATAATTGAGCAGTGAGACTTCAGAGGCTTGATCTATACACTACAACTGCTCATTAGGCTTAAGTTGTTTTAGTGACTATAATGTTCCTTTAAATTGAGGCCTATGTTTTGCATGATGCAGTTTTGTTTCTTTTTTAACTTGAGACTCGTGGTTGGAGCACCGGGTAAACTGAGTTTTTCACAAAGGATTGTGGCATGTCCATCTGCTCTAGGCCTACATCCCATTTGCAATTTCACACATTTTGTATAGAGCATGCTAATATTAAATAATGAGGGAAGATAAGAGGAAAATTAGCTGGAAAACTATACATTTGGTTGCTGCTTACATCCTCTCTATGGGTGTATAAATGTAATGTGTTAACACAATATTACCAAGTTTTTTCTATCCTATTACTGGTCTCTATCCACCCTTATATAGTCGTTTATATTTGCAGATTTATTCTGTTTCCTATTCAACATCTTCATCTACTCCAGTGGGTTGCAAACCAGTCCTCCTTTTTCTATTCTAATGGAGATACTGATAAACCTGAACTTGTGCTGGGCAGTAAGGTCTGATTTGTGAACCACTGATCTACATCAACCCCCAAAATTATCCAATCTCTCCTATTCCTTGTCAGGGATCCGCGGGCGGCTAGGAGGGGAGGCTGCACGCCACTTGCAGCACTCACCCTCAGTCCATCGCCGCCCACGGTCTCCCCTCCTCTTACCTGTCGGCGAGTGGCGTCTCCTCTCTGCCGCTCGCATCCTCCACGCCCTCCAGCGGCAGCATGTATAACGCTGCACGCTGGGAGGTCACTGAATTATACAAACGCCGGGGTCACGTGAGTGACCCGGCGTTAAAGAAACAGTACCACAATCACAGTGGGAGGTATAGATATCCCCCACGTGTGATTGTTAATTCTGAATGGAAGTTATCCAATCAGAATTAAACCAAGGGTATTTATACTTACCTTTCCTGTCCCTCAGTGCCCTGTTGTGGTCTTGTGATACCTGTAGTGCTGTTCTCTCGTGTTGCTCTCTGGTTTCCGATTATTTGGCTCGTTATTCCGATTATCATGTCTTCTCCACTCCTTTGACCTCGGCTTGTTTCTCGTTCTCCCGTTTTCTGGCTCCCTTTACTTGGCTTGTCTCCTGACCATTCTTAGTGTGCTTAGCCCGGCCACTCTAAGGACCGGTATAGCACCCTTCCTCTCTGTGACCTGTTAGCGTGTTAGGTTCTGGAATCGTGTCATTCCTTAGGTCTTTACTTCCCAAATTCACTCCAGCTCTCCAAACACTTTTCCTTTTCGGCCTAGCCAGGACTCACCTCATCTCCATTTCCAATTAAAAGCTGAATTTCATCACATCTCAACTCATGGAGGTCACAAACATTACCAGGTCACTAGATATCACCATACTTACATATAATTTCTAACTCCAATGCAACCTTTTTAAAAAATCTCTGGTTGAGTCAATATCCCCTCATTCTCCCAACCTGTTTTAATCATTTAAAATTGCAAACTTATTTACCTAATATTTAGCTCTTTAACCCTACACTTCAATTGCATTAAAAAACATTTACTTATTTCCCCAGGCCATATCTCTATGTTCTAACCTAATCTCCAGCAACCTAATCTCCATCATATTGCATCCTATATCAGCCCGTTGTTCACACATCACCCCATATCATCTCAGTCTACCACCATCTCAGCACCAAATCCTTATTTTATGAACAATTCTGTATGGAATTGACTTAATTGTCTTAACTGGCACTTTCCATCCTCATATGCACAGGCATTACATTTAGATAATCAGTTTGGATGCCCAACCCAACATCTCATCTGATCTTCAGCTTGATTTTCCATTCATCCTGAACCATCATCTCATCTTCAGTTCCCCATCCCATCCCTTATTTCTTCTATTCTGTCGTCGGGATCCTCCTTTAACTACCAATTTTAATTTTATTTTCAATTCCCTACATTTCATTTCCCCCTCTCCTTTCTGCATTATAATTAATCCTCTTCTCCGTTAATCTTGCAGTCATCCCATCCTTTTCTGTCTTGTCATCCTACACCTTGTGCTGTAGTAGAGAAGTCTAGTGGAATTTGACGGGTTACAAAACTTCTCGTAATCTGCCATAACTGCTTGGCTATTTTGGTAATACAGGAATCTATGCACCAGAATTTGCTGTTTAATACATCCCTCAGCTCTCCTACATTGCCTGTGACATTTTTTTACATCAATTGATAATGTGTGCAGAACATGGTTTTATTAATTCTTAGGTCAAACTGAATCGAAACTGTGTAGACAATGACAAAAGGAAAAACAAAGAAAAAAATAAGCTATTTTTGTGTATTCTTATCACCATCGCTGTATGATCACCACTGTATAAAATACAATTAAATATCTAAATTTGTAATGTTAATAGCAATTACTGTACCCCTTTAGGTTTAATAAATGCTCCTACACACAGAGCATTGATTTAGCAAAGAGTTTTGCTTAGTTAGAAAATGGAGAAAGTCATGCGGGTGCTATTATTAATGGTATGACTCACTGTTTAGGAACATAATAAAATAACAGGTTGGATATGCACTCCCACCTACAAACATTTGTGTTCAGTTATGATCTAATGTTAGCGCACAGCATCTTGTGTCAGAAGACTTTCTCCCATGGTTCTTTCTGTAGAACATATATATACTCGTACTGAGATACAACATACAGTGTGCGTTCTTTTTACCTCTGGTCTTGTGTTCCACTAACAAATATTTTTAGAACAGATTCTTTTCATGAATTATTTCTTTTAATTTTTTTGGTTCGTTGACATCAGACAAAGGCAATATAAAGCTTTATGCTAGTTATATTTATAATCTAACATTCCCTTTAAGTAATTAATATGCATAAAATAAATGTGTTAGGATTTTTAACAAAGAGACAGTTTTTATGTGTTCGCAGACATTATGTTCTGTGAGTTTATTTTCAGTTTTTGAAAAGAAATGAGCTAATAAATGTGGCACTTCTTAGTCCCAACTATGAAAAATAAATATTAACTATTGAAGGTGCTAAAGGAACCCTCATTCAGTAAATTACTTATTGATTATATTATTATCCTTACCTTTTTGTGTCACTTTACCCCACTCCCTCTAGCATGTAAGCTCATTGAGCAGGGCCCTTAACCCCTCTGTTCCTGTGTGTCCAACATGTCTGGTTACAACTACATGTCCGTTCGTCCACCCATTGTAAAGCGCTGCTGAATTTGATGGCGCTCTATAAATATCATAATAATAATAATAATAATTATAAATGATAAAACGCCAAAATTCATTCAAAAAGTATGTTACCCTTAAACAAAAATAAATAATGGGTGAAAAAATAGTACTTCGCTTAGTACAAATAGGACAGCTTCCTAAATAGGCCTTCCCCTGTAACGCCTGATAGGTAAGTAGATATATGCAGAAAATAGGGATACAGCTGTAATCTATAACATAAAAGATAAATAATACATAGTGAAGTACAATATACCAGTGTATAGCACGGCAGTTATTGGTAGCCCTCACAAGATGTTAATTCAAGAAGTGCCTTAGGGCCCTCAATGGGGCTACGAAAATCCTCTCTCCACACTGGGTTAGGATGGATACTCAGCAGGCATAGGAACATACGGAATTAGGGATTAAGTAAAAAAAATAATATCTTTAATAAGGCAAAAATGCCTTCATTAAAACAATTGGATAAAAGTATAATAAACAGGAGCATGCTATACATTTGTATACTGTACTTCACTATGTATTATTTATCTTTTATGTTATAGATTGCAGCTGTATCCATATTTTATGCATATATCAAAAATCAGAAGGTTCAGATTTGGGTAAAATGGTTCTAGGGAAACATGTGTAAGGATAATACATTACAGGATCACTGTAGGTTTAGGAATACAAATGTGCATTTCTGACCCTATAGTGTTTCAAAACCATGCTAGGTTGCTGCTCTCCTCCCCCTTTAAATAAGAATTAAACTGGAGCCAAATGCCATGCTGGCCAATTACCATCTCTTCATAGAATTAATCATTCAGAGCGTGCAGAGCATGGAGACGCTGAATGTCAGTGCGATGTGCAGCACTGACCCAGGAAAAAACTCCAGTGGCCTTCGGAGTGACTGCAACCAGGGCCGGACTGGCCTACCGGGATACCGGGAAATTTCCCGGTAGGCCGCCAGCCCTGGGGCCGCTTTGACATGTGGCTGCCCTCAGCCACAAGACCAGAAAAAAAAAATTCTGTTTGCCTATGCGGCCGGCGCAGCCACATCCGCGCTGCGCCGGCCGCGGCTGCTTCCTGTGCGAGCGCACAGATACTTCCCGTGAGCCGCCGGATGTGAGCGGCAAATGACGACATGACGTCACATCCGGCGGCTGCGCGGCGGCCGTACCTACTCCGATTAGATCGCGGCCTCTCTTCCCTCCTGCAACATTGAGCTGTTGGAAAGGTAAGAATAAAGGGGCTTGGGGGGATGTATTGTATTGGGGGAGGGTCAGTAATGTATTGGGGAGGGGAGGGGGGGGGCCAGTAAATGTATTGGGGAGAGGGGGGGGTCAGCCAGAGGGGAGGGAGGGGGGTCAGTAATGTATTGGGAGGAGGGGGGGGTCAGTAATGCATTGGGGAGAGGGGGGGGCAAATACTGGGGGGGTCAGTAATGTATTGGGAGGGTGGGGGGTCAGCACAGGACAATGTCATTGGCCAGGGAGAGGAGGGAGGGGGGGTCAGTAAATGTATTGGGGAGAGGAGGGGAGGGGGGTCAGTAATGCATTGGGGAGGGAGGGAGGGGGGGTCATGCATTGGGAGGGATGCAGCAATATTGAGGAGAAGAGGGGAGGGGGTCTGTAATGTATTGAGGAGGAGGAGGAGGGGGGCTTCAGTAAATAAATGTATTGGGAGGGGAGGGGGGGGTCAGGCCCAGTAATGTATTGGGAGGGGGGTCAGTAAATGCATTGGGGAGGGAGGGGGGGTCAGTAATGTATTGGGGAGGAGAGGGATGGGGGTCAGTAATGTATTGGGGAGAGGGGGGTCAGCAATGTATTGGGGAGGAGGGGGTCAGTAATGCATTGGGGAAAGGAGGGGAGGGGGGGTCAGTAATGTATTGGGGAAAGGAGGAGGGGGGTCAGCAATGCATTGGGAGGGAGGGAGGGGGGGTCAGTAATGCATTGGGGGGGGTCAGTAAATGTATTGGGAAAGGAGGGGAGGGGGGTCAGTAATGCATTGGGAGAGGAGGGGAGGGGGTCAGTAATGCATTGGGGGGAGGGGGTCAGTAAATGCATTGGGAGGGGAGGGGAGGGGGGTCAGTAATGCATTGGGGAGAGGAGGGGAGGGGGGGGTCATCAGTAAATGCATTGGGAGGGAGGGGGGGGTCAGTAATGCATTGGGGAGGAGGGAGGGGGGTCAGCAATGCATTGGGAGGGGGAGGGGGTCAGTAATGTATTGGGAGGAGGGAGGGGGGGGTATTGGGGAGGGAGGGGGGTCACAGTAATGGGGGGGCCAGGGAGGGAGGGGGGGTCAGTAATGTATTGGGAGGGGGTCAGTAAATGCATTGGGAGGGGAAGGGGAGGGGGTTCAGTGAATGCATTGAGGAGAGGAGGAGGGGGGGGCCAGTATTGTATTGGGGGGAGGGGGTCAGTAATGCATTGGGAGGGAGGGGGGGTCAGTAATGTATTGGGGAGGGGAAGGAGGGGGGGGTCAGCAGTATATTAGGAGGGGGGTCAGCAGTGTATTAGGGGGAGGGGAGGCCAGTGTGTCTGTGTGTGACTGTCTGTGAGTGTGTGACTGTGTGTGTGTGTGACTTCCTGTGACTGTGTGTGTGTGTGTGACTGTCTGTGAGTGTGTGACTCTCTGTGAGTGTGTGTGTGACTGTCTGTCTGTCTGTCTGTGTGACTGCCTGCGTGTGACTGCCTGCGTGTGTGTGTGACTGCCTGCGTGTGTGTGAGTGAGTGACTGCCTGCGTCTGACTGACTGTGTGCGTCTGACTGCCTGTGTGCGTGTGGCTGTCTGTCTGTGTATGTGGCTGTCTGCCTGTGTGTGTGTGTGTGGCTGTCTGCCTGTCTTTGTATGTGTGGATGTTTTCCTCGTTGTCAGTGACTGTCTGCCTCTGTGTGTGTGTGTGTGTGTGTGTGTGTGCATGCGCATCTGCTAGTGAGGGAGCCTCTGTGTGTGTGTGCCTGCTAGTGAGTGAGCTTGTCTGTAGGGAGAATATGTGTGTGTGTGTGTGTGTTAATGAGCTCTTCTGTAGGGAGCATGTGTGTGTCAATGGGCTTGTCTGTAGGGAGAGTGTGTGCGCATCAGTGAGCGTGTCTGTAGTGAGCATGTGTGTGACAGCTTGTCTGTAGTAAGCTTGTGTGTGTATCAGAGTTTGTCTACTAAATTTGTGTGTGTGCCAGTAACCTTGTCTGTGTGTGTCATTGAGATTGTCTGTCAATGAGCCTATTTGTGTGCATCAGTAAGATTGTCTGTGTGTGAGTATGCGTTACTATATAATTTAATTACCCTAAAAGAACTAATATTTTGAAGAAGAAATGTACCAATAAAAAATAAATTATATATATATATATATATATATATACACTGTTGCATCACCAGGGCTCCAGTATATATATATAGGCAATTGAAATAGTTGGCTGCACGCTTGGATTTCCTTAAAATGTAACTTTTATTGAAATATTTAAGAGAAGATCAACGTTTCAGTCCCTCTTGTGGACTTGCATCAGGATCATGACGAAAGTCCACAAGAGGGACTGAAACAGTGATCTTCTCTTAAATATTTCAATAAAAGTTACATTTTAAGGAAATCCGAGAGTGCAGCCAACTATTTCAATTGTGTATGTATGTGTGTATGTATATATATATATATATATATATATATTTTCTACATAGCACAATGAATTATGGGGCTGGCATAGATTTTTTTCCAGGGCTGCTTCGTATCCCCAGTCCGGCCCTGACTGCAACTGGAGGTGGCCCTAAGGAACAATGTTAAAGTTTACAGCAAAAAGTCTGCAGGGATTGACTACATTGAGCTGTAATTGTTATGGTGACTATAGTATCCCTTTACAAGAATATAGCCAACGGAAAATTACATTGGGGATATAGACAACTCATAGACAACTATTACAAAAGACTGAACTCTGCCATTGATGTTAAAAGGGGCAATACACAGTATTAAGAACTAAGGGGAAGGAGACTTTTGAACAGGGCTAATTTTTATTTTTTATTTGTTGCCATGTTTTGTTTTATGATTGTACCATTCTGTTATAAGCTACAGTTGAATATGAATCCCATAGGAAATAAAACAAATGTCTTTTGCCTGCTCACACATATTTTCTTTAAAAATGGTTCATATATTACCAATTCTTCACGGATATGCAAACATTTTAGCACAACTGTGTGCATATATATATATCTTTGCTAAGGGGTAGTCTGCACTCAGTCCTTTTTAAATATAGACTTAATTTTCTTGTGATAATAAAATGACTTCCATAAAGTGCTTGAAATTCTGCAAATGCCCGATGTTTCAGTCCCTGCTCAGGACTTTCCTCAAGACAGTATGTATAATAGGAGTAAGGGTAAATATATATATATATATATATATATATATATATATATATAGATATATATATATAGCAAGTACCACAGATAAAAAGCAACAAAAAACTGGAGAGTATTAGCCAGAGGGATCAAAAAAGCAAACCTCGCAGGACAAGTGTTAGTCGTAGACTAGGATGGACTATTATCAATAAAATCCACAAGTCTGGCGTAGCTTAAACAAGGATGAATTCCTGGATACCACTAAATATATACAGTGAGGGGAAAAAAAGTAATTGATCCCCTGCTGATTTTGAACGTTTGCACAATGACAAAGAAATGATCAGTCTATAATGTTAATGGTAGGTGTATTTTAACAGTGAGAGACAAAATAACAAAAATCCAGAAAAACGCATGTCAAAAAAGTTATTTATTGATTTGCATGTCATTGAGTGAAAAAAGTATTTGACCCCTTCGACTTTGTACTTGGTGGAAAAACCCTTGTTGGGAATCACAGAAGTCAGACATTTCTTGTAGTTGGCTACTAGGTTTTTACACATCTCAGGAGGGATTTTGTCCCACTTCTCTTTGCAGATTCTCTCCAAGTCATTAAGTTTTCGAGGCTGACATTTGGCAACTCGAACCTTCAGCTCCCTCCACAGATTTTCTATGGGATTAAGGTCTGGAGACTAGCTAGGCCACTCCATGACCTTAATGTGCTTCTTCTTGAGCCATTCCTTTGTTGCCTTGGCTGTGTGTTTTGGGTCATTGCCATGCTGGAATATCCATCCACAACCCATTTTCAATGCCCTGGCTGAGGGAAGGAGGTTCTCACCCAAGATTTGACATTACATGCCCCCGTCCATCGTCCCTTTGATGTGGTCCTGTCCCCTTAGCAGAAAAACACCCATAAAGCATAATGTTTCCACCTCCATGTTTGAAGGTGGGGATGGTGTTCTTGAGGTCATAGACAGCATTCCTCTTCTTCAAAACACGGCAAGTTGAGTTGATGCCAGATGAAGAGCTCGATTTTGGTCTCATCTGACCACAACACTTTCACCCAGTTCTCCTCTGAATCATTCAGATGTTCATTGGCAAACTTCAGATGGGCCTGCACATGTGCTTTCTTGAGCAGGAGGATCTTGCGGGCGCTGCAGGATTTCAGTCCTTCACAGCGTAGTGTGTTACCAATTGTTTTCTTGGTTACTATGGTCCCAGCTGCCTTGAGATCATTAACAAGATCCTCCTGTGTAGTTCTGGGCTGATTCCTCACTGTTCTCCTGATCATTGAAACTCCACGAGGTGAGATATTGAATGGAGCACCACACCGAGGGAGACTGACAGTTATTTTGTGTTTCTTCCATTTGCGAATAATCACACCAACTGTTGTCACCTTCTCACCGAGCTGCTTGGCGATGGTCTTGTAGCCCATTCCAGCCTTGTGTAGGTCTACAGTCATGTCCCTGACATCCTTGGACAGCTCTTTGGTCTTGCCCATGGTGGAGAGTTTGGAATCTGATTGATTGATTGCTTCTGTGGACAGGTGTCTTTTATACAGATAACGAGCTGAGATTAGGAGCACTCCCTTTAAGAGAGTGCTCCTAATGTCAGCTTGTTGCCTGTATAAAAGACACCTGGGAGCCAGAAATCTTGCTGATTGATAGGGGATCAAATACTTATATATTTCACTCATTGACATGCATATCAAGTTATAACTTTTTTGACAGGCGCTTTTCTGGATTTTATTTTGTTTTTGTTTTTCTCTCACTGTTAAAATACACCTACCATTAAAATTATAGACTGATCATTTCTTTGTCAGTGGGCAAACATTAAAAATCAGCAGGGGATCAAATACTTTTTCCCTCACTGTAATATTCCATGGTGCTAATTTACTAAACTTAGATGAAATTGCTTACATATTTCTGATTTTATTACATAAGGTGTGGTTGATTACCTCTGTATTACTGCCAAGGATGCCCTTTCCTGTAGTGTTCCTGTAGCTCCTACCAGTGAACGCAGCGTTTATAGCTGGTATTGCTTCCCCCCATACATTAGCTGAGACCTAATGTTGGGAGTAGATTGGATTTTCTTAGGCACAGCATGGTCATTAGGACACGGACCCCCAGCATGGGGTCTACGTTAAACAGTACAGTACAGTATGATCTTCTAGCTGGGGAACGTTGAAAGGGAGATGGGGTTAAAGGACCACTATAGTGCCAGGAAGACATACTCCCGCCGGGCTCTGGAGAGAGGAAAGGGGTTAAACTTTTTTTCCAGCGCCGGGCTGGGAGCTCTCCTCCTCCTCTCCGCCTCTATTCCTCCTCTTCGGCTGAATGCACATGCACGGCAGTAGCTGCGCGCGCATTCAGCCGGTCTCATAGGAAAGCATTTACAATGCTTTCCTATGGACGCTTGCATCTTCTCACTGTGATTTTCACAGTGAGAAGCACGCAAGCGCCTCTAGCGGCTGTCAATGAGACAGCCACTAGAGGCTTTGGAGGCTGGATTAACCCTATTATAAACATAGCAGTTTCTCTGAAAAAGGGTTAATCATGGAGGGACCTGGCACCCAGACCATTTCATTAAGCTGAAGTGGTCTGGGTGCCTAGAGTGGTCCTTTAACTGTAGTTCCAGAGGAGTTGTGGATAAGTCCCCCTAAAGTCCTCACGGTTTTCTGAACTTTGGTTTACGACTCCTGGTTGATTAGCCTGGACGGGAAGGTGATGGGGGCCAGGGACAGTGAGAATAGTCTTTGAGGGAAGACTTAAAGGAAAACCAGCCTGGCTGCGTATGGCAACTAGGCAATCTGTCACATAAGCCCTTAAATGAATATATTGCTTTGTAGAAAGTGATTCTGTTTAATTGAAAGCTTAAGATAAAACCAAATAAATTAATAGGCACCATCTGGTCTTTTCTCACAGGGTTACTGGACAGAACAATCAACGCACAATCAATTTGTAAATTGATTGATATTTTGGGGATATTGATATTTATAATCCCATTTCAAATAATTTGACCAAATTATCTACTATCAAAATCAAGATCTCTACAATAATTGGTTAAAACATGGAGAAGGGTATTGGTTTGGTGTTCATCACAAGGTGTAACTAGAATATTATGAAGTTCTTCAATAAATATAGATTTATCTTGTTAGAGGACCCTTGGTTAAAATATGTTACCCAAAATCCATAGGGTCATTTTTGCAAGAGCTCTGAACTTAAAGAGCTTGTTTCCACCGACACAACGAATATGTAAGTGGCCAAATAGTGGGGCTACTATATTGTAACCATAATGTCTAATATAGAAAATTTTAGATGTGGTAAGCAGAGAAACATATGAAACATAGGAGTGACAAATTTGTTTAATTTTGTAATTGTTCCATATACTCAAAGATTTTGACACTTGTGACATTTGAGTGGTATAGCTTATAGGTTGTGAATGGCCCCAACAATATATAGGCCAAACCTCAAGGCTGCTGAAGACACATCTTAGGGAACATCTCAGTGTCACTTTGAATGCTAAATCTACAACTTCTTTATCTATACACTTTACATCTTATCACGATTCGGACGCTAGTCATTTAAACATCAAGGTTATTGAGGGGGTGGGCAGTGAATTTGGATGTCATGCCAGTAGAGTGTGAAAGTTATTAGCTATTGGAACTAAATTGAATTTTAATTACATACATTGAGTCCTAAAGGTCTTAATGAGTGAATTTTTCATGCTTTATAATTTAATAATGCATTTAATTTGTTTTACTATTTATTAAATAATAACAAGCGGATCATAAAAATTATATATTTTGATACATTTCTTCTTTATTTATAATATTTGTCGATTATTGGACATGATGTATTATTCAATATTTCCACAATGATTCTTGTTTGATGTTTTTTTCTTGATAAAGTTCTAGGTCAAGATAAAACGCGTTGACCAATGATTCTGCCCGTAGTCATTCAGCCCCTTTGTATCATTACAAAGACTTTCTATCACTTTGAGTAGGTAGCTATGTTCAACAGCCTGCATTTCTACAACAACTTTCCTGGGGAGATCAGCTGATACTTACCATTCTCCATGTTTTAGCTTCAGAGTTAGGAGGGATTCAGCAGGATTCTTCTTCATTCCCGCCATTGTCTGATATACATTACAAATGACACACAAAGAGTGCTAAATGTCCTGTAACTAGGCTTGCAGTCTTGTTAAGGCATTAAACGGTACTCATGTAAAATCAACCACTTGAGTGACTTTAGTCTTGTTCTATCTTTGAGTGACTATAATCTCACTAATTGAGGCACAGAGGCTAGCTATCTGTAAAGCCAGTGCGAGCTCTTTTGATACTCTATGTAAACATATGTTTTGTCACCTGTTATATGTTGGTTTGGTAGCTCAGATCTTTATCCAGTAATATTCTCAGAACACTCAGATACACACTGCAGACAAACACATTCTTAACACAAATGTAGTTAGTAAATAAATATACACACTCTGCACACACATATTTAGCATACATAGATATACACTGCACACAATATTACAGTGAACGCATGAATGGATAAATACACACTGTACACATTTTTAGCATTCAAAGTTATACACTGTACACACATTTTCAAAAATGATCAGTGGTTTTGCTCGGGTAAATAAAAGAGAGGAAACATTCATTAACGGGTAGATATTAATAAAAACAAAACAAAAACAAAAAAAAACACAGAAACTCCCAATAAAATTATTAGTTGTATTTTTTTGTCTGCTGATAAATATTCTCATACCACACACCTATGCACATTATCCTTCTCTTGTCAGAGCACCAAAACAACTTCACCTTATGCCACTGTTAATGTTGCAGAAGGTACCCTGTTCCCAAGCCCCTGAGGAGAATTTCTTATAATCTAACAGAATAAACGGATACTCCATTCCCACATCAGCTTGCTAAAGTACTTAATTGATTAACTGCATTTTTTGCTCAACGCCAAGAGTGCTTCCTGATTTGCTCCACTTAAACGATACATTCAATCAGATGTAACTTATTATAAATGTTTTTAACTCCTGCTCAGTAAATTGGACTTAAATAACATAAAGGAGGCTCCTTCAAGGTCTAGCACGCTATTAACAGAGCAGGAGGTTAGCTTAAACAGAATTTGCAAAAAAAGGAAGTATAAACATTAGATGACTCTTTACAATAAGTGTTTAGGAAGGCTGTGCAAATCACATGCAGAGAGGTGTGATTAGGGTGCATAAACAAAGTGATTTAACTCCAAAATGGCAAAGAATTGAGCAGTGTGATTGCAGGAGCATGATCTATATACCAAAACTACTTAATTAAGCTAAAGTTGTTTTGGTGACCATAGTGTCCCTTTAATTTTAGGTTTGTGGAGGTACCACTGAAACTCACAGTCTTAAAGAACACTCCAAACTCTAAACACGAGTATAGGTTTTAATGTTGCAGTGCTCCTTTAGAGATTTGTGTCCAAGAACCAAGCTATGAGTGCTGCATTCGCACTCTGGCTAGTCACACACCAAGTACGTTTCTCCTTTCTCAGCACTGAATAGAAACCAAGGGGTAGCTGTGTGCATGCGTAGTTGGTGACTTGGGATAATGGTGCACACATACCACTACTTACAGTTTTAGGAACTTGAAAGGGGAGTAGGTTTTTTCCAAGGTAAATGTGGTGAAACCGACCTTGCCACTGGGCATTGGAGAAGACTGATTGCCAGCCTCCTGCCATGTGACTATGGCCCCTGGGATGTATTGCCCTTTAAAGACATGATTTGGGCATAATGGATTTGTGTTGTGCTGCTGCTGGCCCTTTAAGAACCATCAGGGGACATACTGTGGAGTTACTGGGTGGCCACCATTTCATGTATCAGAGGCACATGGTGAGAACAATGGATGAAGCACATGGTGAGAACAATGGATGGCGGCCATTTTTACTCACAGACACTGTTTGGACTTTTCTACACGGTGCCATCTCGCCGGTATTTGGTACACAAAGACATCGTGCAGTAGTTTTAAACTATACAACAGGGGACACATTATACAGTAATTGTTTTTCATTTAGCCTGTATATGTTCTGCAGAATCTGCATTAAACTTTATCTTCCAAAGTACTGAACGGATCTGGGTGAATTTTGGATATGTGGTTCACCCAGATCCCCCGGTTTTATGGGGTTATTGCATGTTTTGGGGTCCCTGTGTTGTGTTTTATAATACTTTATTTCTCTGTCTGTGATAATTAGATTAACCATTGTGTTCAGTAATCATATCACAGGCAGAGGGGAGTATTTTGTGTGGGAGTGTCTGTGTGTATTGTTCGGATTGATTGGCTGTGTTTCAAAACCCTGTGGGCAGTACTAAGTTTGTGGATTGGGAATAAAAGAGGCTGTATGTGCCAGTCCAGTCAGTTCCTGCTTAACCCTCAAAGTGAAGCGTCGTCTCATTATTGGGGGAGGATTTATTGTATGCTGTTCCAGTTTGACTGCTAGGAGTGTAAACCTATTCACATGGGTTTTCTTATTCGGCTGTATACAACATTCAGCTCGGAGACACAGTTCGTGGATTTACAAATTGAAGGCGACGCTAGAGTTCATACAGCGTCCCTGTCTACACAAAGATTTGGGAAAATGGGGTTCGGGGACCCCTGGGCAACACACACACCTGATGAAGAGAGTGAATTAGACTGGAGAGATATTGCCCGGAAAGAATTATGGTACGATGCCCTGGAGGAAGTCCAGTATCAACGGCAGCAGCGCCTTCCTGGTGTCGTATACCAGTTGGAGGAACAAATGGCCTGGCGGATGCCGCTTCTGGGAGACCAACCCGGAGGGCAGCAGGTCAGACAACTTGAGTACCTCGTGGAACGGGAACTGAGCCTTAACGCCTCACTGTGGTGGTGCACTGTCCAGCCTGAGACGTGGAGGGCAGAGGGCATCCAGCCGGAGGGGGAGAACTACACTAGCCCTGGCCTGTTGTGGAAGGCCTTAACAGAAGACGTCGACTTTGGCAGTCCAGCAGAGTCACGGTACTGGGCTATCTTTCATTACCGAGGTGAGATGTTACAGGGCCCGAGATCTATTGGACTGGGAGAAGACATCCGCCGTTTCGTTGCCATGGAACGAGAGCTAGAGATGGACTATGTGGAATTACTGAACTCATGTCAGTCGCAGAGCATGGACGCAGAACAGGAAAACTGGGTGGCGGACCCAGACCTGCCAACCTACAGTTGGGAAAACGCAGCCGAGGTACCCCCTGCTTCACTACCAGTTGCAGAAGTAGGGGACCTCATGGACTGGTTCGGGGGAGACACACAGATGGCAGGTGGAGATGGGACCGAGATCTCTCTACAGGCCCTACAGGGATGCTGGGCAGTTGGCCCAGATCCCCAGCGGCAGTATGTATCCCAGGGAGCTGAAGGTGCCGTCCTTCCTCCCCAGGGGCAGTGTGTGTCCTTAGGAGAGGAGACAGTTGGTCCCTCTCCCCAGCAGTCCAGTGAGTCACAGGGAGCCGAAGGTGCCGTCCTTCCTCCCCAACGGCAGTGTGTCCTGCAGGGAGCAGAGACAGTCGGTCTCGCTTCCCAGCAGCGGGACAATATATTGAAAGGGGAGACAGTCAGTCCCCCTCTCCACCAGCAGAGAGTGAGTCAGGGAGAGGAGCCTGTTACCCCCTCTCCCCAGCAGCTGAAAGTGTGTATGGGAGAGGAGCCTATTACCCCCTCTCCCCAATGGCAGCGTAGCCAACCAAGGGGAGACACTAAGCCCCTCACCAGCGCAGATGGGACCGTGGTCTCTGCTCCCAAGCTACAGGGAGTACGGACAGTCGGTCCTGCTCCCCAGCGGCAGAGAATTCTACCAGGAGAGGAGAGTCTCGTTCCCCCTCCCCAGCGGCAGCCTAGCACACCAAGGGGAGATGATAAGCCCCACACCAGTGCAGATGGGACCGTGGTCTCTGTGCCCAAACCACAGAGGGTAGGGACGGTCGGTCCTGTTCCCCAGCAGCAGGGCTGTATATCCAAAGGGGAGAATGCCTGTCTGCCCCTCCAACAGCAGAGAGAGTGTCAGGGAGAGGAGCTTGTTATCCCCTCTTCCCAGCGGCTGAAAGTATGTATGGGAGAGGAACTTGTTACCCCCTCTCCCCAGCGGCTGAAAGTATGTATGGGAGAGGAGCTGCTTGTTACCCCCTCTCCCCAGCAGCAGCTTAGCCCACCAAGGGGAGACAGTAATCTCCACAACAGTGCAGATGGGACCGTGGTCTCTGCACATGCACCACCGGGGGTAGGGACAGTCGGTCCTGTCCCCCAGCAGCAGGGCTGTTTAGCCAAAGGGGAGACAGTCGGTCTCCCCCTCCAGCAGCAGGGCTGTTTATCCAAAGGGGAGACAGCCTGTCTTCCCCTCCAGCAGCAGACCCAGGTCTGGAGTGAGGAGCCTACTACGCCGTTCCCTCACCTGGGCTCCAACCAGGCTACTCCCATGGTAGCGCTGGCACCAGGGCAGAGTACCGCTGGTCTCTGCCCACCCAGCAACCCAGAGTGCTAGTACCCCCCAGAGCCAAGGTGGAGCTCCTGGACCTGGACAAGCAACCCACTACTCCAGGTGTAGTAACCAATTTTCGTGGGTGGGTTATACTGCGGATTCTGTTTTGTGGGTGGGTTGCTGGACTAACCAAGGCACTGACCGACAGGAGGTCAGATACCTTGTTAGTCTTTTTGGGAAAGGGGAGAAATGTGGCGAAACCGACCTCGCCACTGGGCATTGGAGAAGACTGATTGCCAGCCTCCTGCCATGTGACTATGGCCCCTGGGATGTATTGCCCTTTAAAGACATGATTTGGGCATAATCAGGCCCAGACTGGCCATCGGGCACACCGGCAAATGCCCGGTGGGCCGCGGTGGCCGTGGGGCTGAGGCCGGCAGGGAGATCACAGGATCTCCCCTGCTGGTCTTTGCAGGGCCGGCGCTATCTGAATGCCGGCCCTGCAGTAGTCTACAGCGGGCCGGTGGGGAGATCAGAGATCTCCCTCACCGGCCCACATAGAGAATACTGCGGCCGCCGGGGGAGAGAGGGAGGGAGCCAGCCTGCCAGCAGAGGAACCCGGCGGAGCTTTAACTTACAGCTCTGCCGGGTTCCTCTCGCGAGATTCATTGCAACGCTCCGGGTCTCGCGAGAGTGAACTCTAGCCCAACAGGCTAGAGTTCACTCACCACTTGGACCACCAGGGATGGATGGCGGCAGGAGTAGCATAGCCTATAAGTAGGCATAAGGTAAGCAGGGAGGGGGGATATCAGCAGGGCACATAACACTCCCAGCACCCCTGACACTCACACACACACACTGCACCCCTGACACTCACACACACACTGCACCCCTGACACTCACACACACTGCACCCCTGACACTCACAGCACCCTCACACACTGCACCCCTGACACTCACACACACTGACCCCTGACACTCACACACACAGCTTCCTCACATGCACATAGCACCCTCATGCAAACACAGCACCCACTCACAGACAGCACACACACACTGCACCCATCACACACACACACAGCACCCTTACCCACATAGTACCCTCACGCAAACGCAGCACCCATCACTCACACACACACTGCACCCCTCTCTCACACACACTACACCCCTTACACACACACACAGAGCACCCTCACACACACTGCACAATATGCTTTCCTGGCATTTTTGTCTCCTGGTATCCCAACTATGGAGACACCAGAGACAAATTTCAAGCAAACACAGTGCAAGCATGTTATTAAATTTGCTTGCGCTGTGCAGAACAAATACAGGGTATTTTTCTCATGCCAGAGCTCTTCAGCAGAGCTCTGCGCATGGTCTACCCTGGAAGAGCATTGAACCAACATGCTCACTTTGTGATGGGGCGTGCTTGTCATTGGTGATGACAAAACACACCCTATCTGGCCCCGCCTCCTTTTTAGTGGGCCGCTGTAATTAAAAAAATGCCTGGGACGAATTTTCTTCCCAGTCCGGCCCTGGGCATAATGGATTTGTGTTGTGCTGCTGCTGGCCCTTTAAGAACCATCTGGGGACATACTGTGGAGTTACTGGGTGGCCACCATTTCCTGTATCAGAGGCATATGGTGAGAACAATGGATGGCTGCCATTTTAACTCACAGACACTGTTTGGACTTTTCAACACGGTGCCATCTCGCCAGTATTTGGTGCACAGAGACATCGTGCAGTGGTTTTGGACTATACAACAGGGGACACATTATACAGTAATTGTTTTTCATTTAGCCTGTATATGTTCTGCAGAATCTGCATTAAACTGTATCTTCCAAAGTACTGAACGGATATAGGTGAATTTTGGATATGTGGTTCACCCAGATCCCCCGGTTCCAAGGATATACTTATGGGGTTATTGCATGTTTTGGGGTCCCTGTGTTGTGTTTTATAATACTGTATTTCTCTGTCTGTGATAATTATATTACCCATTGTTTTCAGTAATCATATCACAGGCAGAGGGTAGTATTTTGTGTGGGAGTGTCTGTGTGTATTGTACGGATTGATTGGCTGTGTTTCAAAACCCTGTGGGCAGTACTAAGTTTGTGGATTGGGAATAAAAGAGGCTGTATGTAATAATTGTAGTCCAGTCAGTTTCTGCTTAACCCTCAAAGTGAAGTGTCGTCTCATTATTGGGGGAGGATTTATTGTATACTGTTCCAGTTTGACTGCTAGGAGTGTAAACCTATTCGCATGGTTTTTCCTATTCAGCTGTATACAACATTCATATGCTTGAGAGCATTCATATGCTTCTCCGGTTCGGTGGTTGTGGTGTCTGCTGCAGTGCTTGGAGTCCTCAGGAAGCGCTAGGAGCATCCTTTAACGGAGGTACCCAGTCGGGGTGCCAGGTGATCCGTTACAGTAATTTTTTCTTTTTCTTTTTGTTTTCATATTTTTTAAGTATGATGTATGTAGTGCATTAAAATGAATTAAATTCCTGCATATACAATTATTACATATAGTGTAGTATAGCATAGTAAAGCACAAGGACTATCATTATGTATAGCATAGAAAATATATGCAGTGCAAAACTTTTGTTCCAAGTATATAGCTAGCAGTGAAGAAGCCCTTGTTCTATCATTCAGATTTTTGAAATTAGTTGATGCATTACAAATAATATTTCTTTGTCTAGATCCTAACGGCCACCTTTTAATCTCCCGTCCAGCTCTGTCCTCTGAGTGCTATGCAGAGTTTGTCTTGTGTGCGTATTCTATTCCTGTAACTGTGAGTTATGTTGAGATCATTCACCGCAGGCAGAGATACACATATCAGGCAATAGAAGTGACTAATCAGGATGTTTACAATAGTATTCCAAATTCGGCGACTCTGAAACTAATCCACGGCTGTTGATTTGATCTTTGAACAAATGTTACAATTGGAGAGACAAAGGGTCATCTGAAGAGCTTTTCAGGCAGAAGCTTCTTTAATTCTGTCCGTTGCTGAGGCTGAATGTTAGATTACACTTCTTCTCGATTGTGGAACAAGAACGTAGTCTGCAGTAAAAGGAAATCTCTGCACACCGGCTGGACCATACATCTAACTATCGAGAAGGTCTGGAGTGCAAAGGCCAGATTTTTTTCAATAACAAAGGATGCATTTTTTAATGAGACTTGGTTACTACTGTCGCTATCTGGTCCTTGGAGGTGAGGATATAAATTATGAAAACATTTAAAGAAATGTTGAAACATATTATGCTAGTAGCTATGAAACTACAGTAGTATGTACAAGGACTAAGTGCTGCTCTATAAAGACTTGCTCTATAGTCTAAATCATTATGCATCATGAGTTATTTTTTATCTTTCTGCAAGTCCCATCGAGGGCTGGTGTTTACACAGTTCCAGATGCTCCGATCTCAGGGACAGTTATGTGATGTTTCTTTAGTAGTGGATGGACATGAATTCCCAGCACATAAATCCTTATTGGCTTGTTCAAGTGACTACTTTCGAGCAATGTTTAAGGAATATACTAAGGAGTCAAAGGCTGCTGTAGTTCATCTTAATGTGATCTCAGTCACGGGACTAGAAAACATTTTGGATTTTATCTACACATCATGGCTATCACTTTCAATGTATAGCTTAGAGGACACGCTTGAGGCGGCATGCTATCTGCAAGTAATGGATGCTATACTTTTGTGCAGCCAATTTCTAATCAATAACTGTGACTTGGAAAACTGCTGTTTTGCTGCCAACATTGCAACAAAATTTTACCTTTTAGATGCAATAGTATCGACTGAGAAATACATTATTAATAATCTTTGGATACTTTTACAAGAGGATAGAGAGGAAATGGAGCTGCTTGAGTTGAACATGAAGTCAATGATGACCTTGGTAAAATCAGATGATATTCCAAAGGTACATGAAAAAAGCTTGTTGAATTTAATCCTTAAATGGCTGCAGTATGATAGAACCAGGCTCTTAAATGCTAAGTTCTTATTTGAAAATGTGCGATTTGGGTTGCTCCCATTGGATACTTTACGGCAACTCTACACTCAGTCTGAGGTTCCATTGACGGCCTCTATTAAAAACCTCATCATAAAAGCATTAAATTACCATTCCTGTCCCACAAAACAGCCCATTTTACAAGAAAAATACAGTACCTTGCGGAATCAAAAAGAATGGATAGTATTAGTAGGAGGAGATGCTAATGGTGAACTTGTTGAGAATGTTCTAGGATTTGATGTATACAATCACAAGTGGCGTATGGTAACAAATCTCAAGCAAAAAGTTCAGCTTCACTGCATTTGTGTTATTGGGAACTTCCTGTATGTGCTTGGGGGAGAAACTCCAGAGAACATAAGTGAGCACACTAAAGAAATTGCTTTGTGCGTCACCAATGTTGTTTATCGCTATGATCCAAGGTTTGACCAGTGGATACAAGTTGCTAGCATGTTAGAGAAACGAGCACAGTTCTCTTGTTGTGTTGTAGACAATTACATATACTCTATGGGTGGGAGAGGAATAGAGCAGGCCATTCTTTCATCTGTGGAAGTCTATGATGTAAGCCGGAATACTTGGACAAAATCGAAAGACTTACCCTATAAAGTTCATGGTCAAGCGAGTACAGTTCACAAAAATCTAATTTACATTTCTGGAGGAAAGTTTACCGGTCAAGTAAATAGTAGTAAAGATGTGTATTCTTTCAATAAATTGGAAGGGCAGTGGAAAAAGCAAGCTCCTATGACTATTGCACGGTTTGGACATCAAATGGCCACTGTAAACGATGACATCTTCACATTTTTAGGAATATATGAACCTTTTTCTGACATTGAAAAATATGATCCACTGCACAATCAGTGGACCCGTTTGAGACCAATGTCTTTTGACCGTTTTTGCTATGGTTTAGTGGTGGTGGAACAAACTGTACTCATGCTTGGGGGAAAGAAATGGCAAGATGCACAAGAGGTACCCACGCAAAATATCGTAGGGTACGACGCAGAAAATGATTGTTGGGAAGAAATATGTAGTCTGGCTTTTCCATTTTCAGGACTGCGGTGTGCAGTACTGAAGATGTCAGATGCTATCCAACCCGAAGAAAGGGAATATATATCATGCCCTCAAATTAAACTATGTTGAAATGTATTAAAGTATTATTAATGCACTTTCAATTATATATATGCAGAGATATATAAAGGATAGACAGATAGATAGATAGATAGATAGATAGATAGATAGATAGATAGATAGTACTGATGGAATGGTAAGCACAACTTGTTTTGTAAAATGATATAAAATAATTAAAACTGCTCCACAATGTAAACTGATCCAAAAACTGTGTACATTGGCTCGTGACATTAATGTAACTGAGTGGACAAATGATAGCATAAATTATCAGTGGTGTTCATTCATAGGAAGGAAATGCTATTTGTGTAGTGCCTTCATAGTAGGTGTTGGATGTCTGGTTCAGTTTAATGTTTATATTAGTGATGTTAGATGACAAATTCAAGGCATGCTATATCTGAAGTTGATGTTGTGTAGTGTGTTAAATATATATATATATATATATAATAATAAAAATGGTATAGGTAGTATTGTTTGGGACCTAACAGTCAATGCAACTAATGTTTATGCATCTAGGACATAAAATGTAATGATACTTTAACAAATCAACTTCAGATGAATGGGACTTAAAATGATTAGTTTCAGATTACAATGAGCTGCCAATGTTTCCCAACAGCAGCAGGAAAAGCAGTAGGTTACTTGCTAAAGTGGAAAGAGTGGTCAGCAGTAGAAATAAAAGCATATTCATGCCATATCTGGATTGATGCTGTGACCTGTTTTGAACATTATAGGTGTTTTTTTTATAAAGGCAAACCTGGAGCAATATTCAACAGTACATAGACATAGCAAAGACATTCCATCAATTTTCATGGCGATTGCTCTATTTGATTTAGATAAACATGGTCTTGCATCAAAGTAAAGAGACCATAGCTTAAAAAACGATTTATAGAGTTGAGAGGGAATTAAGAGAATTAAGTTGTCAACATCTAGAAACCAGAAAATACCTTAAAGGGATACTCTAAGCACCAAAACAACTTTAGCTTAATGAAGCAGTTAGGGTGTATACACCATGTCACTGCAGTCCAACTGCTTAATTCTCTGCAATTTAGGACTTAAATCACATTTGTTTCTGCTTATGTTGCCATAGCCATACTTCCCCTGGCTGGGATTTGCAAAGTCAACATGTAAACTGAGATCATTTTCAACCAGTACAGTGTGTTTACTTTAAAAGTATTCCTGCTCTGTTATTTGAACTTGAATCACACACATGATATTCTAGCAGGTTATTAGCAGAGCAGGAGATAAGAAATTCTAAACTAACTAGAATGTGCAATAAAGGAAGTTTAAACATTAGATTTATCTTTACAGGAAATGCGTAAGGAGACCATCTAGGTCACATGCAGGGAAGTGTGGCAAAGGATACATGAACAAAATTATTTAATGACTAGATGGCAGAGAATTGAGCAGGGGCATGAACTATGCACCAAAACTGCTGCATTAAGCAAAGGTTGTAGTGATTCTAGTGCCAATTTAAGAAAATAAAAACAGATCAGTCTTGTGCTCAAGCACCGGAAAACAGCACAAATAGATATCATATTTATCAGCACACATGTATCAACAAAACCAAATTAAGTACCTGTGCACAACCTAAAATCCATGGATATAATATGGAATAAAATAATGCGTGTTGTTCTTTACTTAGGGTAAATTAATTTATAGTTGATTCATGAGAATGTCCACTTATGTCTCACAGACTTCAACTTTTAGCTGAAAGCAGCAGGATTTAGCCATTGTAGTGCTACTAAACACCTCTCTTACTTGAACATTTATTGGGATATGAGAAAGTGTGCAGGGAAATATTTTGGTTAAAATACTTTAAGTGGTTATAAAAAGGTAAATTAATCATTTTGAAAAGCAACAAGTAGTAGGCAAGAGGCATATGAACACGGAGAGTGAAAGACTGAGTAATGAGAGAAATACTACTTTGCAGAAAATACATTTGTGGTAAAGCCATCCCAGTGGACCTAGTAAAGGCTAGTTTACTTCAAGGTGATAACGTCAAACTAATCTTATTGATTTTTTTGATTGGGTAACTAAAATAATAGATCAGGGTGGTGCAGTAGACATTGCTTACGTAGATTTCAGTAAGGCTTTTGACACTGTTGCACATAGAAGGCTTATCAATAAACTGCAATCTTTAAGTTTAGATTCCAATATTGTTGAATGGGTAAGCCAGTGGCTGATTGATAGGCAACAGAGGGTTGTAGTCAATCGAGTATATTCAAAGCATTGGCTTGTCACCAGTGGGGTACCTCATGGATCTGTACTGGACCTATTCTCTTTAATATTTTAATAGTGATATTGCAGAAGGTCTTAATGGTAAGGTATGTCTTTTTGCTGATGATACAAATATATGTAACAGGGTTGATATTCTAAATGATTTGGGATAACTAGAAAAATGGTCAGAGTTGTGGCAACTGACATTTAATGTGGATAAGTGCAAGATAATGCATTTTGGACGTAAAAATATTTGTTACAGTCTTAACCTCAACATCTGAAAGGGGTAATTATTTTGGATTACTTAAAGGTAGGCAGACAGTGTAATAGAGCAGCAGGAAATGCTAGCAGAATGCTTGGTTGTATAGGGAGAGGTATTAGCAGTAGAAAGAGGGAAGTGCTCATGCCATTGTACAGAACACTGGTGAGACCTCACTTGGAGTATTGTACACAGTACTGGAGACCATATCTTCAGAAGGATATTGATACTTTAGAAAGCGTTCAGAGAAGGGCTACTAAACTGGTTCATGGATTGCAGGATAAAACTTACCAGGAAAGGTTAAAGGATCTTAACATGTATAGCTTGGAGGAAAGACGAGACAGGGGGGATATGATAGAAACATTTAAATATATAAAGGGAATCAACACAGTAAAGGAGGAGACTATATTTAAAAGAAGAAAAACTATCACAACAAGAGGACATAGTCTTAAATTAGAGAGGCAAAGATTTAAAAATAATATCAGGACAGGAAGTATTACTTTACTGAGAGGGTAGTGGATGCATGGAATAGCATTCCAGCTGAAGTGGTAGAGATTAACACAGTAAAGGAGTTTAAGCATCCGTGGGATAGGCATAAGGCTATCTTAACTATAAGATAAGGCCAGGAACTAATAAAAGTATTTAGAAGATTGGGCAGACTAGATGGGCCAAATGGTTTTTATTTGCCGTCACATTCTATGTTTCAATATTTCTACGTTTCTAGTTCAGTAAAGTAGTGGAAGGATGTTTGGGATTTGCATTTGGCTGACCTAATGGAAAATATAAAATGGAGACTCATTATGGCAAAGTGGAGGTACTAATTGGTTTTATGACTAATCACAATCTGTACTCAGTGGCTACATTATTATGTAGATCATCTTGTTTAAACTAATAGCTACAAAAGCAGAGAGAACTTTGAGAAAAGGCAAAAGGTTAGAGGATCTCAGTGGTTTGCCTTTCGGTAAATTCCCGCTCAGGTCTCAAACTAGTTTTCGCTCATTTGTGCCATTACAGAATGAACCTATAGCTTTTGCACCCATAAGGGCAGCTCAGAACCGAAATGCTGGCAAGTTCTCTTACAGTAACACCGGATAGCTAATAAATGATTGCTAAATGACTGAATAAAGAAGATGTTTGTTTGTAACTTTTACCATGTTAATATTTTTGATGCTAAACATAGTGGTGTTTGCATATCACTAACAACTAACAATCTATGATTCTCAGACTGTACTTTGCAAATTTTAAAGTGTACAGTTTGTAGACTTACAGAATATAATATAATATACAATGCACATATGTATTAAGTATGTGGTTAAAAACTACATATTATTGATCATACAGAATAAGCAGTTGTTCAAGTTGGCAGAAATGCCATAAATACCTGTATTCTTAAAGGGACACTCGGAGTACCAATACAACTTCAATGCATTTGATGGGTTTTGGCCTCTAAATATGCTTGCATTCTTAAATCTTTATAGTTTTTGAATAATATAAATAAATGCTTTGCAGAATGCTGCACTATAAGCCTGCCTCTTTCGCCACAGCACTTAACTCAAGAAAAATACTTCCTTATCAAATGTATGTACACAGCTCAGCCACAGACAGTACGGAATCATCTGCACTACAGAACAACCTTCATTAGAAGGAGAGAAAACCAAGGGAGTAATATAGTAAGGATATCAGTAACTATTTGCAGTTTCTGCAAAATATTTGTTTTTTTTAAGAAAAACTATGAAGATTTGAGCATGCAAAAAATACTGCATATCGTTGAGGGCAAAATCTATCAAATCTATCAGATGTATTAAAATTGTATTGTGGACGGAGTGCCCCTTTAACCCCTTAAGGACCAAACTTCTGGAATAAAAGGGAATCATGACACGTCACACATGTCATGTGTCCTTAAGGGGTTAAGCAGTGGGTTACAGAAATACGTTTCTGTACACAGAACCCAATGAACAACAAAAAAAGGTCATGAAGGCTTCGCTCCTGTCAGAGAATGATAGTGTGGGGTGAGATTATATATCCCTACCATTAGTGAACATTGCATGAAAAGTTCTTCCCTGTAGCATGTAGATTACCATGGTTACAGGAAGGCAATCCTAAAATTAATGATGATTCATACAACATGTAAGATCTACATACCACAGGGCAAAACTTTTTTTATGTGCTGCTCGTCGAACGTCTTAGCCAGAAACTGTCAATTCTGATCCAATATAATATATGTAATAGCATAAACAATATAGAGGCATTGGGTGTTAATGCAATCACATTTATCTTAATGCTGATTTAGAGAAAAATAATTGCCTCTAGACTTGATTTGTATTGAAATGTTATTCAATTATTTTTCAAGACTATCAGTTATTATAAAAATAAAAATTCAATAAACTTTAATTAAGCATATTACGTATGTAACTTTGCAACATTCTAGGAGTAATTATTGTTTACCTGTCTTAAGGTAATGATCAGATATTCTGTTGTGGAAGAAACAATACATAAACTCAATATGCGTACAGATTCAACTTTTTTAAGTATGCAGATTTTTTTTTATATATAACTAAAGGATATACCGTATTTTTCGCTCCATAAGACGCACTTTTTTCCCCTCAAAAGTGAGGGGAAATGTCTGTGCGTCTTATGGAGCGAATGTGAAGAATTACTTACCTGTCTTGGAGCGTGCACACTTCCTTTCAGTCCCGATGGAAACCGGAACCTGAAATAGAAGTTCCTGGACCGCAGAGCGCGCTGTGAAGCCGGCCCACGCTCCAAGACAGGTAAGTAATTATGGGACAAGGGGAGGGGGAGACACTATGGGACAAGGGGAGGGGAGGAGACACTATGGGACAAGGGGAGGGGGACACTATGGGAGAAAGGGAGGGGAGACACTATGGGAGAAGGGGAGGGGGGACACTATGGGAGAAGGGGAGGGGAGGAGACACTATGGGACAAGGGGAGGGGAGGAGACACTATGGGACAAGGGGAGGGGGACACTATGGGAGAAAGGGAGGGGAGACACTATGGGACAAGGGGAGGGGGGGACACTATGGGACAAGGGGAGGGGGGACACTATGGGACAAGGGGAGGGGGAGACACTATGGGACAAGGGCAGGGGGGGACACTATGGGAGGGAAAGTGCACTATGGGACAATGGGAGGGGGGGACACTATGGGATCAGAACACTAATGGACAAGGGGAGGAGAGGTTAAAGAACACTATGGGACAGGGTAGGAGGGGTTAACAATCACTATGGGACAGGGTAGGAGGGGTTAACAATCACTATGGGACAGAGGAAAGGGGGGTTAAAGATCATTATGGGACAGGGGAGAAAAAAAAATATTCTGAACAAACTGTCCCATGGTAAGAAACACCATGGAACAGTTTGTTCAGAATATTTTTTTTTCTGGGTTTCCTCCTCTAAAAACTAGGTGCGTCTTATGGTGAGGTGCGTCTTATGGAGCGAAAAATACGGTATGTAATGCAGATTTGAATATTCAAAATATCCCTAAATGTTTATTAGTTTTTTTTTTTAATACAATTGTTAAAGAACACTTTGCATTCTGTGTCATTATGCGAAATTCTTATGGAAATGTCAGTTGGTGCCAATATACAAACATATCATTTTATATAAAATATGAATGTGGACATTAAGTGATTTTAAGTTCTCAACATATTCTGAAGTATAAAATAAATATCAATTGAGTCAAAATCAAGAACCATTCCCTGTAAAAAAAATATTAAGATACGTAATGATCATTGAGGATGGAGGAGTAGTATTGTTGTATAATGAAACATACATAATATGTAATGTACAACTATTGGTCTATTACACAATAGTAAGGATGCAATAATCTAATAATAAGCATCTTCCAATTATTCAGGCTGTTGCAGAATTTTGAATTACTCTGTAGAGCTCATATCACACCCATAGTATAGAATATGGACCATAATGAAGAGCGATTTTTAGGGTGACCCAATACTATGTATGCTGTGAAGTTTCAGATATTTTGAAGATGTTTTACTTATTGCGGCTGCTCCAGTTATGGAGATTGTGAGGAGAGTCACGCTTTAGAAAGCCCCTAATTTTAATCCATGCACCGTGTACTACAATTTAAAACCAGGTTAAAGGGTGAAGAGGCTCCCTATTAATAACAAGGGGTGCTTGGCAAAGAGTCCCAAAGTTTACCCCATGGACAATGCTTGATGCAAGCAATGCTAGATCATTGATCCCAAATAGCTGACAGCAGTTAAAGTAGACAAATGGTCCAATTGTTTACTTTGTTCTTTACCATCAGGCCTGTTCCCTCTTTAACAGTTTTTGTAGCAATGTAATACTGGGTATATTTCTTCTAATTTCCTTTTAGGATATTTTGCTTTAAATAAATGTGATTTGCAAAATGAATAAGGCAGTGCTCTTCTTTTACTGGAAATGGAGCAGGGAGCATGCTCTAAAAATATTAAATATGTCCCCATATTGGAGAAGATGATTGTCGACCAAATGTTTAAATAATTATTGAACTAGTATATGGAAACAGAAAGAAAACGAAAAATGTACCAAAATTACATATAAAATAAATACTATTCTAATGTAGACGCCATTGAAATGATTCTGTCTGGCAAGGCTCCGGGACCTGACATCTTTACAATGTCTTACTATAAGTCCTTCTCTGGCACTTTAGCACCTTATTTATCTGATTTATTTAACCATTATTGGACCTATGGAGTAATGCCAGGGGAGACTTTGTTCGCTCAAATTATAATATTACTTAAACCTTGTAAAACACCTAATTCATGTTCAAATTTCCACCCGATTTCATTGATACAGAAAGACACAAAATTATATTCTAAAATATTGGCTAATCTATTGTCAATTAAAAATGGGAAAACTTGTGCCAAAGACCTGGTGGGCTTTGTTTTGAACCGTCAGGCCCTGAATAGTACAAGACGTTTCATAAATTTGATGCACCAAATTAAACTAAATCGTACGTCTTCTCTGCTCTTATCTTTAGATGCAGAGAAGGCGTTCGACAGGATTCATTGGAATTTCATGAGAGAGGTTATGTCGAGGTTTCATATTCCAGATCCTTTCATCAAGGCTGTATTTGCGCTATATTGTAATCCAACAGCTACGGCTTTATTTCCGAAGATTTTACTTTAGTCTAATGGAACCAGACAGGGGTGTCTGTTGTCGCCGCTTTTATTTGTGTTAGCAATGGAGCCCCTGGATGAATCAATAAGACAGTGCGCAGGTATTAAGGGCATTGGCAGTAGCAGATAAAGAACATAAGATAGGTCTTTTTGTAGATGACTTAATGCTATGAAAAATCCTTTGACATCGGTTCCACCATTAATGTCTATCTTTTCTCATTACAAACGGAATCCAAAAGAAACACAGGCACTTTCCTTCTTTATACCATGGCAAAAATTGGATATTCTAAAAGATGAATTTGACTTCGACTGGAGAGAATTATATATTTCCTATTTGTGCATCAATCTATGTAAAAATCTGTTGAAGATTCATTTCTATAACCAAGCTACGGTCTGGCCCTCAGTTAGGGAGGACATTGAGAGGTGGTGTGGTCTTGAAATTTCATGGTTAGGTAGATTTAATTTGGTTAAAATGACTCTCCTTCCCAAAATTTTATATTTCCTTACAGTGATTCTCCTCACTACACCATTATCCTTTTTTAGGATGGTTCATTCTGCCCTTCTGACATTTATATGGAATAGGAAATCTTGCAGAATTCAATTGGCCATCTTAAAAAAGCTCAGAGTTAGTGGAGTTATTGGTTTTCCAAACTCTTAAATTTCCTCTGGATCATGGGCGCCCTCTGTGGCTTGAGATGGAGGCTACAAATTTTTTTCCTCATTTAATAAAAGAAGTGCTATGCTTGCCTCCGTCCCAAAGGCCACGGGTGCCGAACATGTTTCCTACTACCAAAGTCACTATTAATGCTTGTATAAAAAGATCACCCCTTCTACTACCTGGTCCAGGGCTGCTCCCTTGTGGGTTTTGCGATCTGCGTTCCGGGATCTAGATGTGGAATATTGGCTTTCCCATTCTGTCATACATATTAATGATTCATTTTTGTCTAATAATTTTTTACTTTTTCACCAATAACAGACCAAGTTTGGTTTGGACGCCTCTGATGCCTTGATGGTGGATTTACTTAGTGATCGTTTTAATGTGTCTGATCAGGATCTGAACATACATAAAGTTATAATGCCTTAATTAGAAAAAAAAGTATCATTCAGATCCTGGTCGGAAACGCACCATTTCAATGTGCTATACTTATTTTGCTGGGGAATCTGGTCCAAAATTAGACTATATGACAAAATGGGACTTTTAAAATGGCAACTATCTCAGACTAAAACATGCTGGAGGAGTGCGGTCAAATTGGTACTCTGTATCATGTCTTTTGGTCTTGCCCTAAACTAAAACAGTATTGGGAAGGTATTCACACTCTAGTTTAGCTCATCACTGTTTAAATACCCATTATAACACCAGAATTGTGTCTCCTGGAAAGATTCCAAGATGATTTGCCCAAAATTAAAATAATTATTTAAGGCCATCTCTTGGTTTTTAGTCACTTCGGTCCTTCCTCGATATTGAAAAACAGCCACTATTCCTTCTATGACTGAGGTGTTGCAAAATACTCTAGAAACCAAGAGATTTGAATTAGCCTCTAGACCACCTTCCAATACAATTAATGTTCTGAAATATGAATGGGAACTCTGGGAACGGGTTGTCAAGAAATATATATGTAACGTATAACTTCACCTGACCAGATGAAGTTATTTATATGATCTTATTTTAACCACATTGTTGCACGTAACATATTCGGCATCTATATTCATTTTTTTTTTTTTAATAACTCACTATACTTTATTGGAAAAATCATTACATATTGTATCGGATGATATGTGTAAATTGTATTCCCGGTTATTTATTTATTTTTAATGTATGTTATTTACATATATATTCATATTATATCATTATTCTTACTGTTATGGAAGCAAATGTATCTATAATAAAAATAATTTGAAAAGAAAGCATTGATTTAAGGCTTTCCTATGGGGAAAATAAATAGCATTCTTGAATTGGATAAAACTTTCTTTCTAGATTGTAAATAAGAAGGAAAATTAAAGTAACAAAATATTAACGCTTTACACCCACCCTTTGTCAGTGAACCTTCATATGACACTGATAAACCAATAATTCACTTATTCATTGTTTATATGTCTAGTATTATGAGTATGACCAGTTTGGTAAACCGCTCCTACTATAAACTGTATATAACCTCTGTCTATTATGTTCTAATCCCTCTTAAACACCCCCATTGCTTAATATTTATTGTTCCTGCCTGAGCTGGAACTGCATTCCACTTATCCTCGGATACTGGCAAGTCAGAACCTAGATATTATTTATTATAGCTTATGTTACGTAATCAAATACAATAATTGATAATTTTGTTATGTATCAGTTTTTTCTATTTCTGTAATCTTCGAAAAATATTAAACAAACAAAGAATGATAAAAAAAACAATAACTTTTTGGATTTGTTTTACGTTTTATTTTTCATTAGATTTATTCATTCAATATTTTTTCAATTAATGGACATTTAACTATAGGCATCATGAGTTATTATATGCATCATGAGTTTGTCATTACATTGATCAATTAGCTTAGTGCCAGGGCTGTGGAGTCGTTAAAAAATGTACCGATTCAGATTAATTGTACTGTATATGCCAACTTTACTAACTTAACAGTTCAGTTCAGATTCTATATGAAGAGCATCAGACAAAGTCATACCTGGCTGGGGAACAGGACTTTCAGTTCTTACCTGGGAGAGAGTACAGTGGAGAGCCATTAACTGGGAAGAGAGTGATGGAGGGACTCATCCTCATTCCTCAAGTCTGGCATGGTTTATTTACATGTAAGCTTATACTTCACTGTATACCCAGATGTGTGTTCCTAGACGGACTACTATACCTTTAAAAATTTGCATGTTTTATCTTAATGTTTTACAACATGTGGCTTTGTATTTTGACCGGCTTATTTTTTACTGTTGGGGCATGATAAGCCTGACTGTATCTTAATGCACTGCAAAAATAAAGAATGAATTAAAAAAGCATGGAGTCGGGAGAGGCTTATCAGAGACAGCAGGGGAGAAAGTAGAGGGATGTATTCAAAGCATGGAGTAGCAGAAGCACCAGAATTCAACTATGCAGCCAGCATGGAGTCAAAATGGAGATCTGAAAACTCCACACTCTTCGAGCAGCTTATGACAGTCCAATAGGTGAGCAAGAAGGCACGCCTGTCTTTTAGGGCTGTATAATTGCACAGTAGCAAATAGGAAGATATCTGACTTTTTGGCCTCAATTTAATATTTTTGAATGATCACAATCTGTTACAAAAACAAAACCTTTTAAATGATTTATCTAGAGAAGTCACTATTAAAGTCTATGGAGATGTTTTCAGATAAATCATTTGGATCATTTGTAAAAGCTTATCCAAAAATATTAAATCGAGACCTATATTTCAAACACAATCCATTTTTTCTCTCGCTTGGAGCATACGGATAATTACAGTTTCATACTGCGATAGCAAAATATTTTTTTCTTGGTCGTTTGATTATAATACGAACATGTCATCTTCCATAAGCACATAAAGGATACCGCACTCTTGAGGTGCATCAAAGACCGGGTTGGTAAAACCCAATTTAAACATGCAACTGTAACCCCAATTCTAAAGAAGCCCAACCTTGACCCTAACTCCCCATCCAACTACCGTCCTATCTCGCTACTGCCTTTTGCTTTCAAGATCCTTGAAAGAGTTGTGTATGCGAGATTGACAGACTTCTTCGAGTCCAACTCTCTGCTAGACCCACTTCAGTCTGGTTTCCACGCTAAGTACTCTGTGGAAGAGGCACTGACCAAAGTATCCAATGATCAACTCGCTACAAAATCTTGTGGTCACTACTCTATCCTAATTCTCCTTGACCTGTCTGCGGCTTTTGACACTGTTGATCATCAACAGCTTCTTCTCATCCTCCGCAATATCGGTCTACAAGATATTGCTTTCTCCTGGTGCTCCTCCTACCTCTCCCAGCGCTCTTTCAGTGTTTCTTTCTCTGGCCCTGCTTCTTCTCCCCAACTCCTCTCTGTTGGTGTCCCCCAAGGTTCAGTGCTTGGTCTCCTACTGTTCTCCATCTATACTGCCTCCCTTGGTAAACTCATTAGCTCATTTGGCTTCCAATATATTTATATGCGGATGACACACAAATCTACCTGTCATCTCCTGATCTCTCCCTGTCCCTCTTGACTAGTGTCTCTGATGGCCTCTCTGCTATTTCTAACTGGATGGCTGCCCACTTCCTTAAACTAAACTTGACCAAAACTGACATTCTGGTCTTTCCTCCCTCAAGTGTTGTTACACCTGTGTCTGTCTCCCTCCAAGTCAACGGTGCTACCATCAGCTCCACCACGCAGGCTTGCTGCCTAGGTGTTCTCTTTGACTCCGACCTCTCCTTCAAGCCTGTTCAGTCTATCTCCAAATCCTGTCGTTTCCATCTCAAAAACATTGCACACATCCGACCCTACTTAATGCCAGATGCGACTAAGGTGCTGGTCCATTCCACTGTCCTTTTTTGCCTTGACTACTGTAATCCACTTCTCAGGGGTCTTACGTGCTCTCAACTTGCGCTATTACAGTCCATAATGAATGCGGCAGCGAGGCTCATCTTCCTATCCGCCTGCACCTCCCACGCCTCACCCTTCTGTCAGTCCCTACATTGGCTTCCTGTAAGATATAGGGCTCAATTTAAAATTCTGGTTCTTGCTTTTCAAATCATAATGCTGCTCTCACCTATCTATCCTCCCTATGCACAAGTATGTCCTGTCTAGGCCCAAGAATGCTCCATAGTTCATGAATTGAGCATTTATGAAGCACTTTATCCCAATAACTGCAAGATTTCAGATGTTCAGATGTTATTGGGACAAAGTGCTTCATAAATGCTCAATTCATGAACTATGGAGCATTCTTGGTGAGTTTACATAACCTGAACCACTTTGCTTTCTTTTTTACATACTGAATTCTATATTTGCATTTTTGTAATATTAAATCTTTGTACCTGTCTGCTCTAAAAGAGGTTATTCACAGAAATAAATTGGCATTAGGATTGATGTAGATATTTTGATATCAAAAACAAAAATAAATATATCAAGATATATTCGCCTTTCTATGGGCAAACACACTGGTACACCCATACCCTCTTCTTAATAGACAACAAGATGAAGACCAGAGGTACCACAGCTGAAAATCAATTGAGTTTTTGGCCAGAAATGATGCAAATAACTTATAAAGCATAAAGTAAACAAATAATTTTAGAGTAGGTTTAGACTACATAGGGGGCGGAACATAGTCAAAATTAACCAGGGAGAGTCATGGTCAAAGTTAGTCAAGACATAATTGAAAGCTGGTAATATTTATAGCTTACTAGGAAGCAATCAGGTAATCTGTTCTATTTATGTTATAAACACTCATGATGGTTGACTATGTCTGCAGTGAAACTTCGTCCAGGATTAAAACTATCAAATGGCTCTCATTTTGGATCAAGTTCCCTCTGTCCCTCGTACACTATCCTAGTTTTGCTTCTTTTTTTAGAACTTAATTATTTGGTGTGCGGGAATGTACTATAGAACTTCATAGCTATTTTATTGACAATATATATTAAATATGTCAAAATTAAATGTGAAATAAAATAGTTTGATATAGTTCCAAAACAAAACCTTCACTAAATGGCACATTATTAAGTCATGAAATAACCTGCAATATTCTAGGATTTACCATAAAAACTGAAGTTTCTGTGGACAAATCTTGGGAAGTACAAAGGATATTAAAGAGATTTATAAAAAAAATATTAATCCTATGGACGTTAAAAACAAATGTGCTATTATGGTTAATTTATTCTCACTTTATGTATATAAATATAGAATGTGATGTAATAAGAATTTTTTTAATCATTAAGGTATTATTAGACACACATAATCTTGCATTGAGGCATTGGTGTATGCAGATAAATTAAAAACACATTTTCTCAAGTCACTTGTAAAAGTATTTTATTTCAAGAGAACAAATGTCATTGACTTTTTTGATGACATAAACGAAAAGCAGTATAAATGAGATCAGATATTTGAAGAATGGATGAATGCTTAATTTATGTTATTTAGCCATTGCAAATAAATAATTTTCAGTTAGTTGTCACACATTATATTCATCGATAGGTGGCATTTGTGCATTCGTAATGTATATCTGTTTGGAAAGTACTTCCAGAACAAACATTGGTATAACAAATCCTTTTGGAGAAGTGAAAGAACTATCCAGCAATTAATTTAGCAGTTTCATGTGGTGCATATTTTCAGAAATATATGTATCACATTATGCATCAATACAGAATATTAATTGATTGTTAGATGTGTTAAATGAGGAAATTCAAGCAATCTCACAGGATGCTGAGCCTTAAGAATAAATTCTAGTTGGGTTTCCCGGTCTTATCTAATTATTTTGGGCTTGAAAAAACACATACGGGGACCACACAGTTAAAATGTGTGAATTCTAAACCTCCTACTATAAAGAAATAGCTGACCCTCATAATTTAATCCTAAAGTCTACTTGGTAAGTGATGGCTCTATAATGGGTCACATAAAGAAAAAAACTGGGGTTGAGTTTAATAGTTTATGGGTATTTAGATATTATTGTAAAAGGTAAAGATTTATAGAATAATTTAAGAAACCTAGCAACAGATCATATCATAAATATTAAGTAACGTATGGTTGATTTTAAACAGCAGCAGGATCACAATAAAAATATTAGCTAATTAGGTCTTCAAATCAATATCAAATTTGAAAGATGATTTTAATAAGTTTGATTGGTCGAGTAAAAGAAGCACTGGTGAATTTCCCACAGGCACAAACCAGTTTGACACATTAAAGTTTTTCTTTTTACATATTAATAGAAATTACAATTAGCAGAACTTTCTCTGTTCATGCAGAAAGAGCCCATCTATTTTGTTCAAACATACTTCTTCTCTCAAATTATACAAATACTATTTCAGTACTTATTTTCCTAACCAAAACTGCATATTTATTTAGAATTTATATGGTAATTAAGCAAAATATACCCAGAAAAGGCCTCTCCTTCCGTTGGCAAGTCATGTAATGTTTATAAAACATTTACAACCAAATATGAAAAAATAAAGAATACTCCAATATTTGGCTCTAAAAACTACTATAAATACTGGCATATTTCTAAACATAAGTACATTCAGCAAGCTGCGCAGGTTTTGTTTTTTTTTTACTTTTTCCAAGAAACTACAAAAGGAAAAAACGAAACTAACTTTTGGTTTATTTACTAAACACTGTGTTATAGTGAATTGAAAAACAAATTGCAAAATTTAGGACAGAGAGTTAGAGAATTTGCCCAAAGCAGTTACTTTAGCCTAAAAATTGCACTTCTTTAAAAAAAAAAATAATAAAAAAAAAAATATATATCAATGCACTACAATCTTTTGTCTTGTAAATAAACCCAATTGTATATAAATAAACATAGATGAGCCACACACAATAGATCCCACTTATTTAGTAGATTTTTTCTTCAGTGTAGAAATAAAACATATACTGTTAAATAGATAATTGGGCAGGGTTCATAATTTGTGATTTAGTTCCTCATACAAATATATTTTGTGCTCAGTCTGTGCTTGCTATAAAGGACACTTTTTTAGAGCTGTATAGATATAGAAAATATATGTGCTTTACCTGATAAAGTTTGCATTGCAAATTACTTCAGCATACATGATCCATAAATAAAAAAAAAAAAAAAGGTCAACGTACAACTATCTTATGTTGAAATTCACAAACATTTACAAATATGTTGGAGAAGAACCAATTTAAAATCTAATGTTGGAAATGTTTTGAGGACACCCTAATCCATTAAACCAGTTTTGAATACATGCAATGCCTTTCCAACACCAGACTTAATTTTTAATCAGCCAATAGCACTGGAAAAAATATTTACATTTTGTTATTGTTTTATAAATTTGGCAATTTCAAATTTCATTTGACCACCAAAATGAACCACAAAGAGGTCTAGCTACAGGTCTTAAAGATTTGGTAGAACTTTGCATTCTACCCTTTAAGTAAGCTATTGTGCTGTCTATTTATTAAAAGTTATATTGATGATGTTTTCATTATAAGCACTATTAAAACAGTTTACAATAAAAAGCACTTGGTGTTTGGGTCTTGCTGAATTGTCAGTATTGTAAGGTTGTAAGTTTTAAGTGCTTTTCTTTTTGTACAAATATTTTGTCTTGATGAGAACACGCTGTCATTTGTGTTTAATTTTTTTATCAGCTGTAAATGGCTACATCAACTAGTAACTTAATAATGCTCCTTGTCGCATTTGAATCTAAAGTTATTCAGGCATAACTCATTTACATTGTGTACCCTTAAAAACCCATCAAAGTAACACTGGCAAATGTTTATAAGATTCTGCTGTAAAAAGATGTTTCAAATTATCATGTATTTTCATTTCAAATCTAAAGGTTGAATTTTCCTTCAAAATCTATGTTTAATAGAAAAGTATACATCATTTTTTTTCTGAAAATGACCATTTTTACTAGGTTCCAGATTGTTTAGTAGTGCAAACACAAAAGCACAAGTGCTAAAAAAAAATTACTAATAACTAACAAATTCTTATTTTCTCTTTTATAGGCTCTAAATAGTGTACAATCTTGACAGTTTGACCAGGAAAAAATGAAAAAACTTTGTTTGATATAACTTTAGAAAAAAGTTTCATAGAAACATCTATGTATGTAAAATTAGATGTAAATATATATATATATATTTTTTAAATTAATATCTTAAATAATATCTCAGGATGATTTATTTATATGTATAGCTCTACTCGACATGATTTATCAGTGACGATCACACTTTGGTGCAATTGAAAATATTCAGGGAGGTAGTTTTTGGGAGTTTTAATATACTTATGGCACTGTATAATATATACTAGCGATGTGGTACATTTCATAAGCTGTAGGGTTGATGTTGATATAGCAGGACTGTGGATTTCCCAGAACGTAGACATGTAAAAGCAATAGCAAAAGATGGCTTGTACTAATAATTGTTAGTAACATATCTTATAAAACAATCAATTTCCAGATCGCATAAAGCTTTATCTTCATGTTTTCCGAGTTCTAATCTACTCTACGTCCTCAAAAATATACCTACAACATGAAATACTTTTTTGAGACTTAGTTACAGTATTTTAGGAATTATAAAAATGTTTTTAATTTTCTGTCATTTGCCAAACTTGTACTTTTACCCAGATATTTAAAGGTTTACAAAATTTTGTTCATATACGAAGCTCTAAGAAAATTGCTTCCTATTTATAGCTCAGTTAACATTTACACATTTTATTTTATTTTTTTTTAACCACAAAATAAACACATAGCTGAGCACTGACAGCATAGAAAATATACAAATGCCAAAACATAGAAATTGGCATTGGTACCATATATGAATTACTCCACTTAGATCAGCAACATTAAAATAGATTATTTTTTTACTAGACTTTCCATATATTAATAGAAAATATCAATTTTTCAGGGGTTTCAGTGGATGAAGACAATTATACATGCGTTTCAATATATGAATGTGAATGTGCTAGAGACTGAATGAGGGCATCTACTTCTGAAGAAGCACTTTCACAGTCCTTTAGGTTATTGTTTGGACAGATATCTTGAAAAAGATCAAGGTATAGCTGCTTCCATTCTTGAAAGTCTTTAGATGTCAGATCTGTTTTTTCCAGAATCTTATTAATAATAGCTACTTCTCCTTCTTTGGCCTGAAAAATAGAAAAAGTTATATATTTGTTATACTTTTTGAATGATTAAAGTGCAACGTTAATGTAAGCTCATATTCTACATTAAAAATAATTAGTCAGACAGTTCACAAGGAAATGGACAATGATTTTGAACAGTTAAAAAAAAAAAGTAAGACTGATCTTTTACCTTGCTCATAATAATCTGACAGTGTTATAAGATCAAACAATCACCATGAAAACCGATAAAATGTTTCTCTGTATTTCACACTTTACCTTTAATTTGCTCTGTTTTTTTTTGTGTCATAAATATAGAGTTTGGTGTTTTTGTCATTTTCTATAGAGCTAGACTACTTATCACTCTGTGGTAGGCAAGAATGAATACATTGCCAACAGAAACCCAGATGCTAAATCAGGCTAGGCAACCTGCAGCAATCCAGATGTTGTGGACTACAGCTCCCATAATTCTCTTACAACCATAATGCTTGCAAAGTATCAAGTGAGATGCAGACCACCATATCTGGAGTGCCAAAGGTTGTCCTATCCCAGCACTAGATAATAATTGTATTTGTGCACTTGCACCAAGAGAAATAAAAAAAAAAAAAATAAGATAAATAGTAGTTAGTACACTTTATAATTGTATAAATATATCCCGAAGTTAAAGCTATCTTACCACACAGTCACTAAAACACTGACTGACCACACGTTAGAAATAAACAACATTGTTGCTGTTGGTTTTTTTATACCATATTTTTAGGAAGTCCAATTTCCCATTACTTATAAATGATAAGGCCTTAATTCTTGTAACTTTATTTTACACACCGTTCATTGTTAAGAATTTGTCAACTGTGGCTTGTTCGTAGATGCTCTCTAATGGGGTATATATTTATAAACGAGGAACGGACATCAAGTAAAAAAACTAATTTGGAAATAAGCAATTATTTAGGTTAAACTAGCCATGCTGGAAATAAAACTGAATTTGAGAATTTCTACAATTCCGTTACCTTGGCTTCAGTTCTACAATATGATTTTCAATTCACTACAATTCACTGTTTTGAGAATAAAATTACCCTAACGGCAGGCCCAAATGTTGCATTACGAAATACAGCTCTAATAATTAGACAAGATCTGCTATTATGAGTAGTAATTTTAAGTAGTAGACTGATTGGGTCCATGAATGATGTGTTCACCTTGAGTTCCAAACAAGTAAAGTAGGAATAGTATAGTATGGTATTATCCTTTACCATGTTTGAGCATTTCGTACGCCTGCTTATGTGAGATGCTCTGTACATTTTATATGATTTATAATGCAGGACTTTATATATCTACTTCCTTTTATCTGGAGCAACAAGTGTATGAAGTTTCCTCCTAAATTTACAGGGCACTAAACGGTATTATATGTATGACTATGACCAGCCATATCCAAAAAGGTAAATGTCAATTTTATTTTAATTAGATGGAGAAAACATTTCTTTTTAATATTTTTACAGCATGTACCTAACATAATGTATGCTTTTTTCTTTACTTAATAATAATACAATTACAGTTCTGTAAAATCGTATCCTCTGTCATATCTCATTCCATTTGTTTAAACATTTTAAGTGGCAGAGATATGACCAGCACATTGCACAGCAATGTGAGTGATCCATATGGCACTGAAAACCTTAAAACATATTGAAAATTATACAATAGTCAGTTGCAATGAAGTGCTTCAGCACAGAAAAATTCAATAAAAAAAAAAAAAAAAGACTGTAGGACAGAGACAATAATTATAGTATTTGTACCTGGAAACCTGGGATAGTCAGCAGAACACACAGTCAGCAGACACAAAATGCTGGGATTAGGGGACATATTAGCAGACAAGTACTACTGGTATTGAAACTGAGCATTGTGGGCACATTAAACTCCATTGTAGCCTAGTGGTTAGATGTTTTGTTTTTACCCTGGCAGCCAGGGTTCAATTTCTTGTATGAGCATAAAACATTTTTTTTATATAATTTTGTGAAATCAGACAAAAATAAACATTGTTTGAGACGCCACATGCAGTGATCATATTATTTTACATGGACTAACACACAGATAAATAAGCTTGTTCACTCTTGCATGCTCACTCCGCAGAAATTCTGTCAAATTATGTAATTCTAGCCTCACCTCTGCCCTGGACAAGGTAGCTCTCCTATATATCTTAAGGCAAGCACACTTCCACTCTTGGCACATTAAGTTAAAGGACCACTCTAGGCACCCAGACCACTTCAGCTTAATGAAGTGGTCTGGGTGCCAGGTCCAGCTAGGTTTAACCCATTTTTTAATAAACATAGCAGTTTCAGGGAAACTGCTATGTTTATGTTAGGGTTAATCCAGCCTCCAAATCCTCTAGTGGCTGTCTCATTGACAGCCTCTAGAGGCGCTTGCGTGGTTCTCACTGTGAAAATCACAGTGAGAAGACGCAAGCGTCCATAGGAAAGCATTATGAATGCTTTCCTATGAGGCCGGCTGAAGGCGCGCGCAACTCTTGCCGCGCGTGCACATTCAGCCGAAGAGGAGGAGAAGAGGGAGGAGAGGAGGAGGAGAGCTCCCCGCCCGGCGCTGGAAAATAGGTAAGTTTTAACCCCTTCCTCAACCCAGAGCCGGACGGGAGGGGGACCCTGAGGGTGGGGGCACCCTCAGGGCATTAGTGCCAGGAAAACGAGTATGTTTTCCTGGCACTATAGTGGTCCTTTAAGCTGTAACCAAGAAAGATGGTCCTGCTCAGCTGAACTTTGAAGTGGAGGAAGTAAGACACAGTGCAACAATTTCTAATGCAAACACATGTTGTGCTCTCAACACTGCCATCTCTCTGCTCTCATAATTCCAATTGACTCTTTGTTACCTTACTTTATCCAGCCATAGCCTTACTACGAATGAAAACTAACCGAACAGCTAACAACTTTGCAAGCTACTCTACTGATAAAATTTATCATTTGAGGGAAGAATTATGCTGACATATCATACCTCTCAGCCTCTCTTGTTTTCTGCTTCTCTTGTCTTTCAAACCTTCAACCTAGTTACTGAACAGGACATCTTTACATCTCCTTTTCATGTGCCTCGTCACCTGCTCCTTCAATCCCATTCTTTATCACCCCATCAGGCCTTTTCTCATTTACCTTGTGTAATTTTGTTTTATTCAGCTTCATTTTGAGAATATTAAGATTTCAGTGAATAACCCTGACAGTAAGTGACTAATAAACTAATTGTGGCCAAATCCAAAGGTCACTACTCCATAGCAATACTGCTAGACCTCTCTGCTGCATATAACACTGTTGACCAAACCCTTTTTCTCCAAACCCTTCACACACTGGGACTTTGTGACCTAATCCTTACATGGTTCTCATTCTCTCTACCAATTCTTCTTGAGTATATAATTTTTTGGTAACACCACCTTCCTTGGCTTTCTCTTTTTTTACTGCCTCTCCTGGAAAATATATTAGTTCATTTACAGCACCACCCATATGACACCCAGATTTACCTCTCCTGCCCTGATCTCTTACCAGACCTTCTTGAAGTTAATGCTATGGCTTAATTCCTCTAAAATCGAGCTTCTTACATTCTGTTTTTACAAAATCAATCCTCTGGTGTCACTCATTCTGTAAGTTGATGGAACTCCTATTTACCCAAACTCGTTGCCTAGGTGTCATCTTTGAGTCTAGGCTCACCCTTATATCTTCAGTCTGTCACTAATTGTTGTCATTTTCAACTTAACATTGCACTCATATACAAGGAGTTTGTTCACACTCTTATACTGTCCCGTATCAATTACTGCAATTCTCTACTAATTGAGCTCTCCAGAACCATACTGCTTCTCTACAGTCAATGAATGCTTGAGTCAGGATTTTGAAGTGCTTTATCGTTGCTTATCTCACACTCCACCCATTTAGAAATCATTACATTGATTTCCTGTACCCTTTAGGATTCTATTTAAAATACTAATACTTTCATACAAAGCTCTTAATTCTTTCCTTATTACATTTATTTACTAATTAATAGGTACATGATATCAGTGCTAAATAGGACTAGAGTTTGGTCAAAATTTAATGAACATAACATAACAAAAAACAAATGGATTAAACACCACATACTATATTCAAGGCACATACAACTGAATCATGACGATTTGACAAAAATTTCACAAAATTTTCAATTCCACTTTTATAAATCAAAATTTTCAATTTCACTTTTATAAGTATTCTAAATCATATCAGGATCAGAAGGAAATACAATCGTTCTTCAACAAGGTGATTATGTTTTTCTTTCTAAGATGTATTATATAGGTCACGTGAGCTGAATATACATCTATTGGACATTCTACGTTATTGTTTTTCTCTTTCTTTATCCTGGATTATCTTAAACATGTGAAACACATGACTCAAATAATGTCAAGATAATTTCAAGATTCATAACAAATTAGCAAAAAAACTAAAGCTTTAATTGCAGAAATGAAGCCCACAGTTTATTGCTCTATACCGTTGCACACATTTGTACAATATACCACATAATTAAGGCTGAATAACTTTAGAGATACATAAGGTCCATACACACTGAAACACATACAAAACATTAAAACAAATTGTAAAAAACCCATACAAACAAACAAAAACCTAAAACAAATCAGGGAATCAATACACAGCAACTGAAAGAAAATTTCAGTTTTGGATACAATCTGTAATCATGATCTCAAAGAACGCGAATTTAGATAAAATATGTAGTAAGAAATCCAGACAGTTGCCTAGAATAGGATTAGTCAGATTTTGAGGTTCTGTGTAAACCAAGTGAATTAGGTTAGTCACTTAACGACAAGAATAATAAAATATGTAGTTCTGTCTTTACTATTTGTGACTAATCATGTAATATTTAAATACATTGCAAAGCTTATCTTGTACTAATGTACAATTCATAAAACAACAAAACATTGATACAAGAAAGCAATCAGTGTTTTATCCACAGAACGTTATTCTATAACCTGGAAGAAACATCAGAAGAATTCTGCCAATGTAATTTCATCACTTAAAATGATACTCCATGTGAAATGTAAAATGGATCACTAATAGGATATGAACACATATCAGAGTATTTAGAAAAACTCATAATGCGAAGAGACTATATATTGGAAATTTATCATATGAATAGGACAACATATTTAACCCCTTAAGGACCAAACTTCTGGAATAAAAGGGAATCATGACATGTCACACATGTCATGTGTCCTTAAGGGGTTAAAGGTACAGATATCTGTGCTAAACTTTCTGATGCAACATTCGCATAATACAGTATTTAAATATCAAAGTCTCTACAGTATAGAAGATTGTGCATATTGTTCTAAACGTCAATTCGTATCTTCCATATTGATTAAAATAGTTACTTTTGGATGGAAACATTTGTTTAACACATGAAACCTTTTAATTGTCTCCATAAATAATACTACCATACTTCAACTTTGTTGATAAATGTAAGATTTATCTAAAAATTATGTATTTTCACGACGACCCCAGGTTGCCCTCATATGTCTTTTCTAAAATCCTACCTTTAAAGTGCTTTTCAAAATTCGCAGTCTGTGAAGTTTTTCATTGACTACTGGATCACTACATCTTTTTATAAAAGACTTCTTGTACTCCACTTTGGTCGAAAGACGCTGTTCTCCAAGAGGGGACAAACTGGCCTGTTCCAGGGCCCTGTAGAGATCTTGTAATGAGTCTGCTTGCTTCTCGTCTACAATGTCTGCTATCACGAAAACAGAAGGAATGGAGCAAAATTAACTATTGATTAATGAATGGGCACTGAGTTGTATTATTTGTACCCTCTGGGATTGAGCGACTGCAACTTTAACTAAATAAGATTAGACAGAAAAACCCCAAAAAGTTTTTTTTTTTGTTTTACCACACTTAATGGATTTATATAACTCAATACTTTGTTTCCAGTGTTTTGCATTTTAATCAATACTACACCAACACTTTGTATAATATACTCATAGAATATTGTTGGTTGCAAAATGTTATTGATTGAGCAAACAAGCACAAAAATAGATCTAAAAAGCAGGGATGAAGCAATAAACAATAAAGGAGCCAGTCAAAAAGGTCCCTAATAATAAAAGGACCAGATGTTAAGTTCCAAAGAAAACCCACTCGTTATTGTCTGTGTGGGGATAACCCACTAGTAAGGCAAAAGACAGAAAGAAGAAATGGACTGAAAGTCCAAATGAGAGAATAACTATTAAAAAGGAAGCCCTAAAGTGAAAATAATAAACAAATAGCAATTGCTGACACACCAAAACGCGCGTCGAGCCATTTATTATTTTCACTTTACTTCACTTGGTAGCACTATGCACTAGTTTGAGTTAATTTAAGTGTGTTTTTTTATCTTAGCTGAGGAAGGGACAGAGGTTCAGGTAGGCATTTAGTGGCTCATCCACGGTGCCGAGGTATTATAGGGATAGCCTTTACTTATTTTTGTAATTGGCTTAGGGGGATTTTGAGGGAGGGGGGTTCTCTGTTTATCTACTCTTCGCTCTACCTATCCCATTACCTCTGTACATTCCTGCTCCTCCGTGAAGGTAGTCTGGCAATATTTTTTCAGCTTTTTTAGCTGACCCTTTACACAGATTTCTCTGTGTCTATATGCTTCCACTGTATGTCTTCTACATAGACATTACACATTTTTCTAGCCTTTCCCTCCCTCTTTTTGGACAATCCTTTTCGAAAGTTTTCCTTAGATTTATTAAAGGTAGGGCTTCCTTTTTAATAGTTATTCTCTCATTTGGACTTTCAGTCCGTTCCTTCAGATCTAAAAAGCAAACCATTTTACTTGGTTTTGTAATTAACTAGACTAGTCATGTGGCTGCAACAAAGTTAATGTACAAAAAACAAAACAAAACAAAACAAAACAAGGGACTATTAGTATCCACAATTCCATAAAGGTTCCAGTCAGTGGTGTACAAACAAAATGTCTTGATCCCTGCATATTATGTTTACTTTTGGGATCATATTCTTTCTAATATTATTACGGGTTATTTGGTATGTAAATGTATCCCTTTGTTAGAAAAGGACATTTTGTAAAACAGAAGAAGAAACCGTATGATGACTGGAAACAGACAGAAAATAATCTAAATCTACCTCCTAGACCAGGCATAGGCAGTCCAGATGTTTTGGACTACACCTCCCATGATGCTTTGCCAGCATTATTGGTGTAAGAGCATTATGGGGGATGTAGTCCACATCATCTGGAGGGCTGAAGGTTGCCTACCCCTGTCCTAGACCCTAGGCCTGAGCTCTTCCAATACTTCAGACATAATGGAGGTTATGGTAGCATTAGGGGTATAAGTAAAAAAGATTCTGAGATGGGCTATTCTGTAATTCAACCCTTCAGGTTCCAAATCAGGATATGTACTAACAAGAAGGTAAGAGAAAATATGCATTATGTTCCACTGGGATTTGAAGACTAGTCATCCACAGATCACAAGAAAAGTGTGGTTGATGACTAAACTAGAGCCAGTTCTTTTATAAAAAATCTCCAGTATTGTAGTCTATGAAAAGTAAAACAGACTGCCTTGAAATCTATTCTACCTTTAATACAACTTTCGTTGACTACAGCTCCTAGTTTTCATTTAAATGTCGAGGTCGCAAGTTCAACATGTCTGTGGGTATTATATCTCCAGTGTACATCTTCTAAAATGATGAAACATCAATGTATCATATATGTATCATAACTTTAAATGAATGAAATTAAGGCATGAAAGTATAAAACCCATACTGGTACAGTAGTTAGTATAACCATTTGGGATTTTACTAATTTGGGATTATTGACCAAGGAATTGCATTAGTTTTTTTTTTTAACCGTAACTGCATGTACAATGCATTTTATGGCTCTATATATTTTTACCCAGATGTATCAGGTTGGGTAAAAACTGGCATTAAAGAAGCGTTCAACGGTCACTGTGCCAATAAATAAAGCAAATCCTACACCTTTATTGTGGTTTGATATTTAAACTTTCCTATTATTAATAACACGATTTATAACACTAATTACAAAGTGAAAACTGAATCCACAGACCTGTACAATGGATAAACAATGTATACACAATATGCAACAAAACATTTAAACAAGCAATACAGAGAACTCCGCTCTACACAAATTACAAGAAACGTAGCAAAACTCAAAATAAACAGTGAAAAAATTACCTACATCATATAATATAGCCAGAATGATCAATTAAACATTCCATAAAGCTTCATCATTACATTTTATCATATGTTCCTTATAAGCAAGACACAGGGATATCAGTGATGTCTACAAGCACTCAACTACAAGAGAAAAGAGTCAACCACTATGGATACTGATCAAAGATGAGGAAAACTACCCTAATGCAGAAAATGATCATTATTCATTTCAATAATTAACATGTCATAATATGCAAATGTTAGTAAAAGTTAGTAATAATTATTGTGAAAGGAAGAACAGGTTGAATTTTTTGTTCTGCATGTCAAAGATTATCCAGCTTTATAGTAGTCATATAAACCTCTCTAGCATGAAAGGTTGATTTGTTACTGTTAAAAATAAAGTCAGATTTCCCATAGTTAAATTAGATTACAGATGTTGCAGTAATTGCGCAATTTGCAGGACCAGGACTGGTTGAGAGGAAAACGACAGAACATAAGAGTTAAAGTTAAACACTTCCTGTAAAGAGTCATCTAATGTTTATGCTTCCTTTATAGCACAGTCTGCTTAATTTAGAAATTCTTATCTATTAATAGCCTTCTAGAATACTCCTGTGTTTAATTAAAATTCAATTTACAGAGCTCTAAGAGACAAAAACTGCTAAAGTAAGCTAACATATGATTGAAAATTAAAAATTAAAAAAAAAATGAATGCAGACTGTTTGAGTCACAGCAAGGGAAGGTGTGGATTATGCAGCATGAATCAAAACAAAAGTGATTTAATTCTTAAATGAGCAGAGGCATTATCTATACACTTAAATTGCTTCATTAAGCTAAAGCCTTTTTGATGCCTAAAGTGTCCCTTTAAATGTTTCCTTTTTAACTTATTTTTCATTTTTTTTAAATCTAATATATACAACCAACAATTATACACAATAACCTCCTATTTTATTCAACAGTATTTCTTTAAGTACACTACTTATGCCATGCACAGTGAACAAATGCATACTAAAATGTTTCCAAGTTCAAAGAGTGAATCTATTCTAGACTTAAAGGAACATGTAAAGATTACAAGGACTACAGCTTATTGTAGAGGTTACAGGACATAAGTCTATGAGCACCCTCTCACAGGTTTCGTCAAATCATGCTCTATTTGGCACCAATGGTAGCTCCATGTACAGCCACACAGATAATGAGAAAACAACTACTTATGCATTATCATGTTTAGTCTAGGAGGCAATTATGGACTGAAAACTGGACCCATTACTCTCAGTTTACCATTGCACAGTTAAATAGTTACATAGTTACACAGGCTAAAAAAGAGACATGTGTCTATCAAGTTCAGCCTTCCTCACGTTTGTTTTTTGCTGTTGATCCAAACGAAGGCAAAAAAAAACCAGTTTGAAGCACTTCCAATTTTGCAACAAAATCTGAAAAAAATTCCCTCTTGACCCCAGAATGGCAGTTAGATTAATCCTTGGATCAAGAAGCATTTACCCTACATTGAAAAATTATATCATTGAACATTCTGTTTTTGCAAGTATGCATCTACACTAAACAAAATTATAAACAGCATCCTGATGTGCCACAACTGTGAGGTGGATGGATTATATCAGCAAAGGAGAAGTGCTCACTAACACAGATTAAGACAGATTTGTGAACAGAATTTGAGAGGAATAGGCCTTTTGTGTACATAGAGAAAGTCATGAAAAATAGGGGGAAAAAAAAGTGTGTTTATAATTATGTTCAGTGTAGTTGCTGTTTAAATATCTGTATGGACTCTGATAAAATCACTTCTACAGGCAGAGAATTCCATATCCTTATTGATCTTATGTAAAAAAAATAACATTTCCTTTGCCTTAGACTAAATCTTCTTTCTTCTAGTCTTAACGCATGACCTTGTGTCCTATGTAAAGTCCAGTTTGTGAATAGATTTCAACACAATGGTTTGTATGGGCCATGAATTTATTTGTATAATGTTATCATATCATTTACATTTGTTAACTATCTAGATTTGATTGGCTCACACATGATAATACAAAAGTAAAGTTTCTTCATTATCAGTGTGACTGATGAGAGGGAGGATTATGGGTGTCAGGGATAGCCATGTTTATTTTGTTAAAGGAACACTCCAAGCACCATAACCACTACAGCCCGCTATTGAGGTTAAAGCCAACCAAGTTTGTCTTGGCATTAAAAAGCCTAACATATTCTGTTCTTTTAGTTACAACACTTGCTTATTATCTGGAGGACTCCATAGTACTGAGAATCGGACATTTTTAAATCCCAATACATTGTATCAGAAAGTGTTATACTGTTATACCCTTATTACACATTATCAGGAATTGCTGCTGCTTTACTCACATGACTCGTTAATTGCTTAAAGGTACACTATAGTCACCATAACCACTGCAGCTTAAAGTAGTGGTTCTGGTGTCCACAGCATGTCCCTGCAAGCTTAGCACTGTAAACACTGCCTTTTCAAAGATTTACACCTCTAGTGGCAGTTACTCAGATGACCACTAGTCATGCTTCCTAATTGTGCACGAAGGAGCTCTGCATGGAGGCACTGAATGCATTGATTTACTGCATATCTCTGAGGAGATGCGGTTTGACACAGCAATGTGTTTTAAAATTGGCGCTATGTATTGGTGCTTTGTACACCATAGCAACTAGCTGCACAAACTCATGTACAAAATAAGGTATTGGACTATTTTACTCTATTCTACTTATCTCCCACTAGCACTGCAATCAGATATTGTCACTCAACACCATCTGCTGAGAAATGATTCACAGAAAGAGACATCAAAGTATATAATCCATTTCTGAGTAAACCTTCGCCCCTGTGACTGAATAGCAAATGAAGATTTAAGATACCACCTCATGTAACTTGATTTTTCGTGAGGTGGTACACGGTCAGAACTGGGGGAAAAATGATGGGAGTCATTTAACTTCCAGTTCAAATATATACTGCTCACTCAGAGTACAGACTGGGGGCTTTAAATTGCTCAATTTACATTGTTTATATATTTTGGCTCATTATTCAATCATATGATTAAGAGTAACTGTTTTATCCTGAAGAAAGCTCCATGTGGGAGCTGAAACGTTGACTTTTTAAATGGATTGAATAAAAGTTAAATTTTATTTGAAAATCTCTACAAAGTGCATGGAATGCGGTCATTTCTGATATATATATATATATATACATACAAATCTATATATATATAAACACACACACACACGTGTATGCGCATATATTGCAATTTGCATGTACATTATCTTAATACTTTTTACATCGTATCTATTATAACCACATTTTCTTTTATGTTTGATCAATCATTGTCACATTAAAGGAAGCAGTAACACTTCTTAGTGATAAAACTGTGGTAGTTATTACTGAAAAAAATAGCTGTACTTCCCATCCACCCTTTTAACATGCTTAAATGCCTTTAAACAGTGAATATATATTAACTCACTATTAATAGGCTGTTTATAATCTTTTTAATGTTCTTTCTGCATGCCGTAGCTTGGCAACTGGGAAAGGTATAAAATCAGCTTGGCTTTCTTGAGTATAGAGTATTACTTGGAGATATGGCATTAGAGACTGTAGAACGATCATGAAATAGTTGCTAAAAGGATGAGACATGACCTTTACATGGACTCTACCTTGTCCAGGCCAGCTGGATCTAAATCACTGGTTGGTGATGCATTAGGTCATACAAATCAAAAGTAAGATGTAGTTTCATTGTGTTAAATGTCAAATGGTGTGCTTAACCAGATATAGTTCTGTTACTCAATTTAAACCCTAGTAGATGGCACAAGCTGGATTTGATTTAGAACATAATATACTTGATGTACTAGGCCAAAGTTAGTGGAAATGTCTAGACAGTTCCATTGTTTAGAAGTGTTGTGGCAACTGAGCATTGTGAACTGCCAAACATAAACCCAATCATATTCCAACAACTTCATGGAAGAGGAACAGAAAGCAGACAAATCATTGAGGAGCAATCATTTTCCCACCATCACATCGTACAAATGAAAAACAAGCAAATAAAAAAAAACAAGAACATTTATTTTCTATAAGTGATACACAAAACCCAATCTTTTATAAGCCACGTCACTTTCAAAGATTGAATAGTGTGCCCAGACGTAGATCCATAACTCATACCCAATGAGCCATCAATCATCCTTAAGTACAATTACTTTTTTTATGATAAAATATTTTCTGATTGATATTGTTATTAGAAAAAATATTCAAAACGGGATTTCCTTAAAAGATTTAATAGGTTTACAGATTTCCTTGATAGGATTGTTATAAAATGTGGATCTTTTCAGTAACATTCCAGTCGATACACATGCTGAAAAATCTGTTTGCTTTGAGCTTTATGAAGAAGCTCTTCCATATATAGAGAATGTCTTCCATGTTTACTGGAGACAAAGAGAACATATGATTTGTCAGATATATAAAATTGACCAAACCTCACTTTTAATTCGGAGACTTATAAAATTGACATTGTCCAGAGCGAAATCTTTTATTGCTGATGTATAGAATATATTTTTATAGACATTCCTAATAAAATACGGAACACTGAATATAATTTCAGTGTGCATTACAAACCCTCTGAAATTTTTTTTAAATGTGTATGTTAAATAATTTCCTATTAATAAGTTAAAGGAACACTTCAGAGTTAGAAATACCAAGCTCGGTTCCTAAAACTATAGTATCCCTCTGCCCACTCTGCCCCCTTTTTTCCTACTTACCACTCCATCTCCGTCTCCTCCAAAGTCATTGCTATATGAACCTTAAACTCTAAAATTGCAATGTTTTCTGCTGCAGGGTTAAGGGGACACTGCACCCAGAGCACTACAATGAGATGAAGTTGTCTGGGTGCCTATAGTGTCCCTTTAAGGAACATTTTTTATGAAGTTGTCTAGGTGCCTATAGTGTCCCTTTAAGGAACATTTGTTACAGAAATTGTACCATTGTCAAGGATTTCTATTACAAATAATATTTAGTGGTCTGAAATCAATCCGTTTATTTTTGTATGAAATGTTTATGGTTTTTGCATTGAATAAATATTGTACAAACTTTAGCCATGTATAATATTGTAACACGGCCATATCATTGGAAAGGTTTTCAATAAAAAAATGTATAAATAAAATAAATTTTAAAAAAACTCTGATTTGGTACTCACCAAGCCATGGAGTATAAGCAATTTCTTAAATTTGTTTGCTCTCAGCATCCCTGAATCATTTACTGGTAACAGATAATTATTTTCAACCAAATTCACAGCTTTCTGAATACTTTATGTGCAGCACAACCGATGCACAGCTATGCTTGATGTACTGTATTATTCAATATAGCCCCTAGCAATCATTTAAGAAAAGTCATCTGAGAAAATCAAAATGGCTGTCAATGCTATGAAAATATTAAATCTCTTGCCTGGTCACTAAGTCATTGCAATACATTACAGAGATAGACACGAATGTTTTGACATCATATTCATTCTTGTCAATGGTAAGATTAGTCATTATTGATAAATCAATGTTCCTAAAGAGCCTTGCAATAAATTTTGATCACTAACACCTTCAAGGGTTTGAAGAACACATACCCCCCACCAATTAGCATTGTTTTATGTGTTTCAGCACACACACAAAAACAAAACAAACAAAAATAAAAACAATAATGATTTGATTAGATTAAACTAAATTCAAACTACAGAGTAAAGAACTGTTCTGCTTTTTAAGATCATTTTAATACATTGGTTTCTAATAGACTTGTGCATTTGGTGGTCCGTGTTTTGGCCAATCAGCAGGTTGTCTGAATTACGTAACTCTGAAGTTCCAAATGGATGTATCATGAAACAAACAATACAGACAATGGCTGGATAGATTTGTTTGATTTGTGATACAGAGTTATGCCCGTGGTGCCAAAAATAGAGATCAAACAAACAATAAAGATATAAATCAGGGATCAGCCGTTAAAAAATATTTAAACCGAATGCTCAAAAGTACCGACTGCTCAAAATCGCAAATATTGAGTGTGGACCAGATGTAAATGGTAAAATGCCATTCTATTCAGCCGGAATTCAGTTGACTGAATTCTGATGGGAATTAGTTTCATTAAAAGGATGTGAATCCTTTCACATTCACATTTCACATTTTCACAGTCTATCACTGTACTGCAATATATATACATATAAGTATTATGTAAACATTATGCTCACTTTTCATACGCCTTTGGTCGACTGAAAATATATATTTTTTTGGTCGAACCTAAAGTTTCTGCTGCGTACAAGTCTACTTATAGTCCAACATTTAGTCAATATCTCCATGGAACAGGACCAGGAAATACCTAAAAAACCTTGACTTTATTTAGGAACTGTTAGTAGCTAGGGGCATTTTGTTTTAATGGACAGTTTTACAACAAAAGAAGCCAAGTTTCATTTATTGAGACATCCTGACACATTTACTTTGGGAACTGGGGTTGAGTTTTACCCTGATTTATGTTGACTGTCATCAAGGAGAAGATTACAATTAGAGAAAGCCACTACATGCAAACTGCGCCATTGGAGAGACATGGGTTTTATACCTGAAAGTCATGTTATGCTGAAAGTGGCGGCCATTACAGCATGTGGCATGGAAGTTCACAGGCATTCGAAGTACCTCATATTTGGACGGCGTTAAATGAAAGTGAATGGGGAATGACTTGTATATATTTTATTAAAATCAGATTTTTTTCCTTATTATCATTCCTGGCTGATATGTATTGAGAATCAATGTGGCTGCCCATTGTGCTTCACTGGGGTCCCGATAGCAGATATGCCATATGTGCATTATTATCAGAGCCAGCATTACAAGCTCTGTTGCTTGTGAGTGCATTTTTATACACCTGCATTGATTACTAAAAATGTATTATTTTTGATTGTCTGCACTACATATGTTTTATTTTTCTTTTTTCAGATTTTTTCGTCCTCTGTGATAAATATATTGCACCGCGTGTAAATAGCACATTTATTTTTGCACACTCTTCACACATTTGGTTAGTAAAGTGGTTCTCATGCTTACAGTGTCCCTTTAAAATATTACAAGAGAAGAGAAAACCCACCATAGCTTCTCATACAGGACTCAAATTACAAAAAAACTTGCAAATTATTTAAGGCTTAAGGTCAGCTATTCCAGCACCGTGTGCATATCTGTAGAAGAAAGGTCACCAATGCACACAGCAATCACATCACATCATTCTTTGTAAACTCAAAGTGAAAACCATCAAGGAAATGGATCTACCTATTACTGCGATCTGTGTTACAGGGTCAGATGATTGTGCTAGAAATGAGGGCAATATATTTTGTTTGTCCGCAATATTATTTGTGGTACAAGCCTCGCTGGAGGCTAAACAAACACGACGCATTATTAATTAAAAAGATGCCTGTCGCGTATGTGTATTTTCAGGTTACACAAGTTTTGCATTAGAACGGTTCCTTAGCTGTGGGAAGGAGAATGAATAACTTAACAGTGTATTGCCTGAACAAGGTAAAAATGATGCAATACTGATGAAAAAATCATAACAGTGGGATCCCAAGTTTACATTTTAATTAACACTAACTGGACTAAATGAGAATGTAAGTTTTATATGGACATTAAAAAATGTACTCAACGCTTTCCCATGGTGAGTTTTGAATGTGAGTGCAGCACTCGCCATGTACTTGAATTTGATCCACACTGCTCCTGTGTGAGGCGCTTTGGATTGTACCCTACTAGATAAGAGGTCAGCAGGGCTGCCAAGGGATCCTTGGCACTGGAATAAGTAATATGCATTTTTTTTTAAAATAGTTTTGTTATTTTATTATTATTGTGTATGGCGAAACATGGAAGATCAGGTATCCGTCGCCATTGAAACAAACAGTATAAAAAGAAGATGGTTCATGGAGTGAATTGTGAAAAAGACTAAAAGGAGTTAGTAAAAGGGCAGAATGGGTAACAATACATTTAGAGTAAGAACTACTGAAAAGTCTAGCTAGAACTAATGCATACCTTAATAAACTGAGAAATGGGATGTTCTTTGGGTCACATGAATGTTACAGATGGTAGTCTTGTGGAAAAAAACAGTTTTAAGTGATTCGTCCAAATAAAATTCCTGGTAATCGTTGAACGAATGAATTCCAAAAATGTGGTTCATTCACAAGCGAATTGAATCATATAAATCAAAATCCTTTTGAAAAGGTTTTTAATTGGGACAATTTAGTTTTTTTGTGAAATACAAATATTTTTAGAATTGATTCGGTTGATGATTACCAGGAATTTTATTTGGTCTTATCACTTAAAACTAATTTTTGCACAGATGGTAAGAATGCTCGGATTTACTTAATCTGTCTAAATGCATATTAGACAGACAGAATAAAACAAAATGGCTACAAAAAATACAATTTTAAAATCTTTTGGCAAGTAAATCTACGGTACCTTATATTATAATGTGTATATTTCCCTAATGTCAAGAACTGGAATTAACTGCTATGACAAAGAATGCCTGATTTACAGGAGTACTTGCATAGGTATCACTCACCTATGTATTCTGCTACCTAGGGGAGTTTGCAGTTTGGTCTTGTTTTATAGGGTTTTAATAGACCGTGTTCTTCCCATCTGTTATTGCTGTAATTAGAAATCCCTTTTTATCTGCACTATTAATTAATTCTGCATCTGGTGTACGGGTATGGCACAGCTACTACTAATGGACTTAGCAGGGAGAACACCACGGTACAATGATATATAGTTTTTTTTAGATTACGAAGGTTGCGTGTGTGTGCGGTACACAGTTACACACGGTGACTCTTGGTTATTATTCACTGATGAGAAGTGAAGAGCTGGAGCAGGTTTCCTTGGTGATGCTGAAATCATTGCTAACGAAGGAAAACACCGTATAGTTTAGCATAGGAATTCTACACAGGCTAAAGTCAAACACAGCAGCTGAAATGAAATGTGAGGCTTGGGGGCTGATCGGCTGTTCTACAGACAAGTGTTGCCATAGCAACTGATGAAGAATAAAAGAACTACATTTACATCATACCAGTTATGAAACCACATTAGTTCTGTATTTTGATTTAAATGTAAAAGTAGCAAATTATAGTATAATTTACTGAAGATGCTTAGAATTTGATAGTGGAACATTTATGTTTGATGTTAAAGGCTCTGTTATAGTCCTAGGATGCTCCGTACTACAGATGATTCTTACTGATTATGACTTCCATGTTACTTATGGAACAGGCCTTGCCTCTTCTTTCAGGAAACGAAATTAAGCACCAGAAGGGAGGATATTAAAAGAGGTCATTGTCTTCTATTGTCTACTATAATCCGTTGCAGTTGTCATTACACTATAAAATTTAACCACAGCACCTTCTAGGGTTAGGAACCTGCTCACAACATAAAGAATTACGGTGCGGTGAAAAGAAAGTATTTGTCCTAATATACTTCATTCTGTTGGGGCTAACCTGGCATATTTGTGATATTTTTTTTTTTACCTATTATATATATGCTCTGTTTGTGGCTGGTCTTATAAGTTGCATATTCTGAAGTACACAAATTAAAGGAACATTACAACATCAGCAATACAAACCTATATTCTAACAAATTAGCGTCCCGGTCCCTAGTTAAATACAGGTATCGCCTCCGCCTGTTTTCCTTATAAATTAAGGGGTTACTTATCTTTTTCTTGCACTACTTATCTCACCACCTCATACAACCAATCTGAGAGAAGCACATTTTTAACATTTCAACTCATTGTATGAGTGCAAACCAGGTCTCACAACAATGAAACTCACAAATTGCACAGAGAATTTGTGTGAAGTGCCACTGTGTGCCAATGTACTAGTGTATCTGTGTGAATTTGTAGTGTGTGTTCTAGTGTAGATGAAAGGTGTATTTTTTGGAATATCAGTGGATGGAATGTGATGTGTGTGCATGGATTTTTGGTGTACATGGATGAATACAGCGTTATTCAGTTTGTGACTCCCGTACGGTCTCTCCCTGACACTTTCTCTTCTTAATTTCCAAATGCACTGGTGTTAATTAAACTTTCTCTTCTCCAAACATATCTACAGTCCCCCTTTCTCTCCTCAGCTATATCTCCAGCTCTATACCCTCATTAGCCATGCCTCCAGCTCTCTTCTTCCCCCAGCCATACTTCCAGCTCTCTTCTTTCCCAAGCCATACCTCTAGCTCCATGTTCTCCCTGCCATGCATCCAGCTCTTATCTCTTTCCAGCAATACCTACATGTCCATTCTCTCCCCAGTCATACCTCCAGCTTCCGTCTCTCTCCAGCCATGCCCCTAAAGCTCTTTTCTCTATTTACCCATACCTCTAGCTCTTGGCCATACCCAGACGTACTGTAGTTTTGGTTTGGGGAACACTAGAGGCAAAATGCTCTGTCACACTGCCTGCTTGGAGTGAAATGGAAAGATCTGCACTGATATTCTACTCCTGTGCGGGGCACTTTAGAGGAAAAGTATGTATATATGTGCTGTGCCCTACTTGCTGTTGGTAGTGGCTCAAGATTTGAGTTACTGCTAACTGTGTACATCCTCAGCCATTTGAGATCCGCCTGGAACTTTCCTATGGGGAACCTTGTATATACACTTGGCTTGCTGCACATGCACATGAGGTCCCCAGTGATTCTCCATGAGGAGCATTAAATTGGATCCCATGGATCTGCCCACATCTATGACATCATGGAAGAGGTATGGCCCCCTCCATTGTCAATCCAATCCAATGCACCTTATAGAGGAACACCTCATAGGCATGCACGGCAAGCTAAGTATATATACACAAGGTTCTTCATAGGAAAGTATTGAATCAACGCTTCCTATGGGGGCATCCACTACATGTGACCGAGTTTTACTTGGTCAGTGCAGAGGAAGCGCCTCTAGTGGCAGTCAGGAAGATAGCCGCTAGAGGTGGATTTAACCATGCAATGTAAACATTGCAGTTCCTAAAAAAAAAATGCTAAATTTTATATTGCAGGACTAAAATAGAGGACCACTGCACCCAGATCACTTCATTGACAAGAAGTGGCCTAGGTGACTTAAGTGGCCCTTTATTTGTTCTAAGCAAGCACAAAAATACCTCCCCCCCCCCCAAAAAAAAGAAATCCAATCAAAATATTTCATGTTTTTTTCACTGTCAGACTTTTTCCTGTTGCAACATTACCTAACTCATTGGTTCTTTACCCCAAGGTAAGTACCCACATTCACAACCTTTTTTAAAAAAATTTTTTAATAGCAATCCCTATGGTTTTAAGAGATGCATTATATTCAATTTCTATGTGATTCAACTGCTTACTGCCATATATTGTAGCCGCATTTTCTTCCCCAGTGCTCTCAAATATTGAGGGTCATGTAGAAGTAATTGTACTTATCTTGTTTAGTAAATGTGATAATATGCCAAATAAAAAAATAAAAAAATTTAATTCAAAAGTATGTGAAAAAAAGGAAAAGATAGTTCACAATTAGTGATGTCTCGAACTGTTCGCCGCGAACGATTCGCCACGGACTCATCATTGAGTAAACTTTGACTCTGTACCTCACAGTCAGCAGACACATTCCAGCCAATCAGCAGCAGACCCTCCCTCCCAGACCCTCCCACCTCCTGGACAGCATCCATTGTGAAGCTGCATTCTTAGTGAGCAGTCCAGGAGGTGGGAGGGTCTGGGAGGGAGGGTCTGCTGCTGATTGGCTGGAATGTGTCTGCTGACTGTGAGGTACAGGGTCAAAGTTTACTCAATCATGAGTCTGTGGCGAACCGTTCGGCGAACAGTTCGGGACATCACTATTCACAATATAAAAGATGAAACATTAAAGAAATGCAATTTTTCTTTTTTTTGGAAGTTGGAAGGTTCCAATTTTCTCCTGTTCTTCTTTTGGCCAGAAACGTTTCTTGGCCATCACTAAGAATGCTATTTAGCAGAGCTATCCAACTACTACACAAGAGAAAGAGCCAGCTATGTAAAATAATTAAAAATTGCTTAGAATTGCCTAAAGATCATTGATTCATTACCAGTTCATTAAAAAAAATCTGAATGTTTGGCAGGATAAATGCCCTAGAGACTTGAATTAACAATGTTAAGCAACACTGTTACAGGTTATTATAAGAGTTCAGAATATGGTAACAAACTGAGATTGGCTATTTTCTTTAACAAACATGCCGCAGAGTATGATATTATGAAAACGCTAATAAAGTTATTTAATTGGATATTTTACTTATAAAATATATACAAAATAATACTGCAGTATTGACCAATAATATAAACATGTTAAGGAAAAGCATCACATATTTTGCTCCCGAATCCCAAAAACGATTTATTTTGTAAATCATTTTTTTTTTATTGTGTGTGTGTGTGTGTGTGTGTTTTTTTTTTTCTCTCAAGGACAAAGAAGAGGATGTACATAAGAAAGGTGAATAGAGTACTTCAGGAATATACTATGAGATCTCCGTTGTAAGATAAAACCCATTGGTCACACAGGACCGTGTGAATATGATCAATAACATACAGGGCCGGTGCAAGGATTTTTGCCGCCCTAGGCAAAAAAAAATTGCCGCCCCTCTCCCCCCCATATGACATCACAATGCCCCGCCCATATGCTCTGCCATATGGGCCAACGCCAGTCTTCACAAAGTGTCTTTTATCTGAAAATACAGTGTCTTTACATTAAAAAGCCTACAGGCACAGGCTATAGACACCAGAACCACTACATTATGTTGTAGTGCTGCTGGTGACTATAGTATCCATTTAATGTGAGGTAAATTAGAGATTAGTGCCACTAATAATATATTGGATTGCCTACTTACCACCAGATGAGGACAAGAGGCTGATGATGGGCTCTGTCTGGCTCCACAGGTCTGATGTAGAAGAGGCTCTCTGGAGACTGTTTTTAACAGTGCTCACAACAATTAACGAACAGGAAGCAGCTCCATTTTTTAGGGCCCCTTACACAGCTCAAGGTCTGGGCCCCCAGGGCTTGACCGTGAGTATGCCTACAATGCCCACCCATAAATCCACCTACATGGCCCACCCATGAGTTCTCTCACAGGAAGTGGAGTGTATGTGTGTAGGGGATGTTTTATGTGTTATTGTAGAGGATGCAATGTGTGTGTGTTCTTATTGAATGTAGTGTATAGGGATACCAATTTCTGTAAGGGATGTAGTGTGTTTATAGGGGATGCAGTGTGTGTTTGCGTGTAAGGAATGCATTGTACGTTTCTGGGTGTGTGTGTGTGTGTGTAAGGGGTGCAAGGTGTGTTTCTGTGTATTTAATTGAATGCAGTGTGTGTCTGTAAGGGGTGCATTGATTGTGTAAGAGATGCATTTTGTTTCTGTGTGTAAGAGATTGAGTGTTTGTGTGAACGTAAGGGATGCATTGTGTGTTTCGGGTGTGTCTGTGTGTGAGTAGGAATGCTTTGTATGTTTCTGTGTGTGAGGGGGGATGCATTGTGTATGTGTGTAGTGTAAAAGAGAGGGTTTGTGGGGTAGGACAGGGACTGAGAGGGGAGCAGCTCTTTATTTAAAAAAAAAAAAAAAATGTCATAGTGCTCTCCCCGCCTGTCAATGATTGATTTCCCCTTACCTCCTGTCCCTCCGTGTTCTCCCCTTTTGTCCCTTAGTGTTCTCCCTTGGCCCCCTGTAGTCCCCCCTTGGTGGTCTTCTCACTCCCCCCTCTCCCCCTTAGTGGTCCTCCATCCCTCCCCTTAGTGGTCCTCCCTCTCCCAAGCCCCTTAGTAGACATTCCCCTCCTCCCCCCACCCCCTTAGTGGTAATCTCCCCCCTCAGTGGTCATTATCCTCTTTCTCCCCCCTTTGTGGTCCTTACCCTCCTCCCCTCTCCTTAGTGATTCTCCCTACTTACCCCCCTTGGGTGGTCCTTTCCCCCCTTAGTGGTCCTCCCTCTCCCAAACCCCTTAGTGGACCTCCCCCCTCCTCCCTCAGTGGTCCTTACTTCCCCACCCTCAGTGGTCCTTACTCCACACCCCTCCTCCCCCAGTGTTCCTTCACCCCGAACACAGTGGTCCTTGCTCCCTCTCTCCCCAGTGGTTCTTCCTCCCCCCTTCCTCCCCCAGTGGTCCTTACTCCCCCCTCCTCCCCTAGTGGTCCTTACTCCCCCCCTCCCCCTGCTGTCCTCTTCCCTCCTGCGTATGTAGTGTGGCCGGGTGGCGCAGAACGAGGGACAGGAACTTCTGTTTCCTGTACCCGGCTGCCGGTGGACTGCAGGGAAGTGCTCACTCAGTGAGCACTTCCTGTCAGTCCGTCGGCGGCCGGGTACATTAAACAGAGGTTCCTGTCCCGCGTTCGGCGCCGCCCGGCCACGCTACATTGAGAGACTGGCAGGAGGGAGCGCTCTGCGCTTCCCTTCTGCCGGTCACTCAAATCCGGCCGCCCTCCACAGCAATACTACGCCGCCTGAGGCTTGTAAAAGCGCTCAGGCGGTGCAGCATGAGGAGCGGCACCGGTGATTCCTGGTGCAGGGATCCGGCGCCCCCTGCTAAGGTGCGCCCTAGGCGGCTGCCTAGGTTGCCTTACAGGTAGCGCCGGCCCTGATAACATAGCATAGAAAACAGAGTATATTAATAAAGATTTAGTATGACTTGCAGGTCTTAATACTTCAACTGTCATGTAAAATGAACTTCAGGTGCAGTTATGCCAATGCTACTATAACTTCATGCTTGCCAGGAGCTCCTGCAAAAACAAGCATTTAAATTGCAAACACTGCTAAAACAAAGCAACAAAGAACTCAGAATCAAGCACAGATGGTACTTCTAACAAAGGGGATGCTAAAGGTCCCGAAAAAAACTATTTTACAAGCTCCTCTTGAAGTCCGGCCTACTAAGTAAACCTCTTGAAGCCCCGTTAACACCCCCACCGCTCTGGAGCAGTGGGGGATATCCCGGTCCCTTCAGGGAAGAATACACTGCAGTAGCAACCCGATTCTCTGCCATTCAAGCTCCTGTGTGGCAACCCAAAGATGGCTGCTGCGCCAAAACCTCTATCCTGTAAAGCAGGCCCAGTGAGCCTGGATTGGGTATCTTTAAAATCAAATTTGACAAGTTGTGTCATGACTTCTGGGCTCATATGGCCTGCCACTCAAACACTAATGCCTCATCTACTCAATTCCACCGATGAACGCAGAGGCTCAACACTGCGACCTCGCTCCAACCTGAGCAACTACAACACAAAGCCTAATCAAGACCAGCTGGGCAAGACCACACGGTGCGGATGGTGAGGAAGCGGAGGCAGGTGCCCTGGAGACAGCTTAGATTTTTGCTGACTCGGCCCTGCTGAGATCCGATCCCTTCCTGGACTGCTGTTCATCATGGGACAGTTCCACTCTCGACACTCCCATCTTCAGGAGGCCTTTGCGCAACGCGTGCTACAGAAGCCTATGAGAGATGGCAGCACTGTTCAACATTACCTACATGAGCGCAGCATCAGTTCCCAACAGTATACTCCGAGTAGAATCGGCTGAATCCTGGACTCTGCTTCTGTACTCACCTCTCTGGCTTAACTTTCAAGCACAAATAAGGTCTTATTATGTTATACTTTATTTTGACTATATTTTTTAATCTTATTTACAATCTGATGCCTACCTGGTGGTTCTATACCCCCCCATAATGTTTACCCAGCACATTCTTGCCCAACATGAAAGGATGTAAGAATAACTACTTAGAAAAGATGCCATAGCCTGAATATTATATTTTGTTCTTTACGGCTTTAAGTCCTCAAGTTTATCGTTTTAGTTAGCCTTATGTCTGGCATTTACATACTAATTGCATTTGCATAGACTGTTTGCTCAAGTTGGCCCAGCCAGACTAATACTTTACCATACAGAAGCATGTTATATTGCATTTACGTAAATCTGCAGGTCAGGGTACATGTCTTTATCTACTTAGCTCTTACAACATATGCCTAACCTGAAGTATACAACGTGTCCTGGCTCTCTTGCATTACTAAAGAATGGTGCTAGTTGTCAGTCATAATTATTAATGATCTACTCATTGTTAATTGTTACTTGCAAGCATGGTTATAAAAACATAAATACATTGTGCACTATTATTCTACTGTTAATTATGAGCTGCTGGTATTTGCTGTTGTGACATCACCAGCCTGTATGTATCCTGTACACACAACAAAAATAAAGAATATAAAAAAAAAAAAAGAACTAAAGTCAAACAAATCGAGTGTAGGGATAGAACTGTGCCAATTTATTAAGGGCAAAATACTAGTTGTGGATATTATCGGTGACATCCTAGGCATATAGGTTGAGGGGTCTAACCCTATTTGGGTGATATGCAACTAAAAGTTAGGTATCAAACATTGGAAAGCCCTAATAATTATGTTTTCCCTGAGGGTTCATACATTAAAGCAGAAAGCCCACCTAGTGCTCATCCTTAAGCTCTTCTCCAGCCACTCGTTTGTTGTCTAGGCTGAACAAGCTTCCATCTCACTGGAGGAGCAAAGGCTAGGACTGCCTCTCCCACCCATTAACCATGCAAAAAGTCCGACCAATAGACCATGCTGCTCTGTACTTATTGTAGAAACCAGGTTGCACCCTGTGTGCATGTCTCTTTTCTTGAGAACCAAGAAACAGTAAAAAGAACAAACAGCAGCGCACCAAAGTCCTCATGATAGAAAGTAACCATAGAACAGATAGAGTAAAAAGAATGAGAAAGTATATGGACACCCTTCACCGTCCCCTGCCCCAGATCAGACTTAACACTGGGAGCATTTCAAACATGTGGGTAACATTTAGAAATTAAATTAAACCAGGAGTACCATATTTTTGCATGTTTCGCACTATTCCCAACCAATACTGCTTGCATCTCTTCTGCGGTCTATATCTTATCTACCCGAGCTTAACCATTGTTCCCAGTTGGGTGTTTGTGTTTGATTCCAGAGGGCAGGCACCAAGGATTTTGCAGCATTGATCAAGTATCTCACTTCTTACATTTGGCAAGTGGCAGCGGCATCATAATGCAGTAGTACATGTTTAAAATCAAATGGGGGTGCTTCACATAAAATTTCTCAGTTCCTGGCTCTGATCTTATCCCAAGAGAGTACTATTTGTGGATAGTCACCAGTGGCGGATCCAAAACCTGATCTCGGGAGGGGCACTTGTAGATTATTTAAAGAAATAATCCAGACACAATAACCACTACAGCTCAGTGTAGTGGTTATGGTGTCAATAGTGCCGGGACCCCCTCCCACAGTAAGTAGTCAAACCGTTTAAGAACAGTTTGCCAACTTACCTGAGATCTGCTGGGAAATGGGGCTGTAGTAGGGCATAGGAGCAGTGGTGTGTGTGAGTGGTGCAATGTGTAAAGGGTGCAGTGTATGTCAGGGATGCAGTGTATGTGTGGGACAGTATGTGTGTGAGTATTGCAGTGTATGTGTGAGTGTGGGCAGTGTGTGTGTGAGTGTGGGCAGTGTGTGTGTATGGGGGGGCAGTGTGTGCGTATGAGGGGCAGTTTGAGCGTATGGGGGGCAGTGTGTGTGTATGGGGGTGTGTGTGTGTGGGGGCAGTATGTGTGTATGGGGGGCAGTATGTGTGTATGGGGGGCAGTGTGTGTGTATGGGGGCAGTTTGTGTGTATTGGGGGGCAGTATTGGGGGAAATGTATGTGTGTGTGATCAGGGTAGGGTGGCTTTTTTTTTATAATATATTTTTTTTAATTTAATTAAAATAAATAAATATTCTATGTCCCCCCTCCCTTCTTACCTTTATTGAGGAGGAGGGGGCACATATTTCGTTCCCTGGTGGTCCCAGTGGTGATTCCCTGGTGGTCCCAGTGGGGAAAGTGAACTCTAGCCTGTGCTCCAGGGCTAGAGGTCACTCTCGCATGATTTGGAGCGTTGCCATGGTAACCGCGGCAACGCTCCAAATCTCGCGAGAGGAGGACCCGGAGGAGCTGCAGGCTGAGCTCCCGGGTCCTCTCTCCTCCCTCTCCTCTCCCCTGCCGGCTCTCAGCACGGTGCCTGCGGACCGGGGAGGGAGATCTCTGATCTCCCCTCCGGTCCACAGGCACATTGCAGGGCTAGCAGGGGAGGGAGACTATCGGTTTTCGGGGGGGGGGGGGCAATTGCCCCGTTGCCCCCCCCCGGATCCGCCACTGATAGTCACACAAGATGTGATGAATGCTTCCTATTCCTGTTCCTCACCTCCAACACGCCTCCAATATTGTTGGTAAATCCTGTGTAAAACTTCAGCTGTCCTGTACAAGTGTGAGAGCGATGTAAAATTCACCTACTGATATCTGGAGCTAGAAGCTTTTTTATGTTGCAAAATTAGAATTTTTTCTTATTCTCTAGTTCCTCCCATTTCCTTTTAAAAGTATGTTTGCCTTGCAGATTCCACACCAGAAGATGCTGGTAGAGCATAGATATGTTCACTTCCAGGTCTGAGCTACCAACACATAATTCTATGAACCATGACAACTCTCGGTGTACAGACACCCTGCCCGGAAGGTTGTGGTAGAAATGTTGCAGTTGGGAGTATTGAAATATCTGCATAGACAATGGCTGAGAATCCCCCCACTAGGTCGCAAAGACTCTTTAGACATGCATTCCCTAGCACTCTCTGTAGTGGGATGAGCTCATCGCCCTCCAGGATGTTCCAAGCACCCGAGGGAAGATCTCCACCCAGGTCATTATTATATGGCAGCATTATTAATGGGCTTTGTTTTGCGGAATAAATGGCCTGCAGTGTGTATTGACTCCCATACACGTATAGTCTGAGCAACAGGAGAGTCTTGGAGTTAGCATTCATATCCTTCTTAGAGCTCCAGACCGCAGTTGGTAGCTGCATTTCCATGCCAAGCCTATCTAAAGCTTCCTAGAGTTTCTGTGCTGGTGCTGAATGCGATGCCCTAATCCTTTGGAGGATTGCCGGTTGGTGATATTTTCTAAAATCAGGCAGTGCCAGTACACCTCAATATCTTGCTAGTCACAGGAGTTCATGTCTGAGCTTAGCTCTCTCACCTTTCCACACATATTTTTGTACCGCCATTCTCAGTGTGGAGAATAAGGATGTCAGCAATACTACTGTGTAGTTTAAAACAGACAAAAAAAAAACTATTTTAACGGAAGAGCCCAACATTTTCCCCCGCAGCTCTTGGAATAAAACACCCATTATTCATCATTATTATTTATCAATCTTAATATCACAGGTTATATAAAAATATATATTTGACAGTGAGCTGAATATTTTATCTGCTTTCAAAACACTAGCTAAAATTATTGAGTGATCAGCTTAGTTTCCAGTATGCCAGGATTACAAGGGTTAATGGTAAAAATGTGCCTTGCCTTTCAAACTTTGAAATATTTTTAGTCACACACGAATATACCAGCATTACTAAGCACTGCGACTAAAGTGATGAAAACATAAACCAGATTAATTTATGTTTTAGGGCGTCTATCATTTTGTATATTTCCAAAACAATCTTACCAGAAAGAACAAAATAATGTTGATGAGTTGCCTAGGCTTGACAACTTAATTATAAAATGCAGCTTGCTGTGAAATAGTTTTGATAAATAAGAATGTCACTAAAACCTTTATTGAATAAAAAAAGATATTTGGAAAAAGGACAAATCGTTTGGCTGAATAGCCTTATTTAGCTAAAAATCATAAATTGATAATCATTCCAGACACAGGAACTCCACAAAACAGTTTGCAAAAAATAACTTATTTTGTATTAATTACACTTAGAGTACCAGTACCATAGACTTAAGATCAGAAATGTATATAAAAGCTCAAGTGGTGGTATAGATGATCATCTTTGTCTATCATATCACACTTAAAAAATAATATACCAAATGTCCCCTTGAAGAGCCCGGTTGTGGCAAAACGCGTGTTTAGGACTTATTTATTGGGGGTGAATTACATGATACGAAGGTTGATTATATGACCATTCCTATTGTTTTATCCGTTACTATTTAATAAATTTGGTTTGACCTATCATTTACAATAGTTTGTTTGTCTTTTACTTTTTTTTTTGTTTGCCTCGATAAGAGGGGTGGTATGGGTGCAGGGTTTAGGAGGGGTGCCCTTGAATGCACTGAATGGGCTAGTACTATTTATGAGCCCACCTCCCTCCACCTGCATCTTTTGGTACAGTTTGAATCTATTTTAGTTCTAGTGTGAGACATTTTCCAGTTTTTTACTCTCAGAGTATTATGATAGAAAGAGATGGCCACCTGTAGCACCACTTGAGCTTTCTATACAGTTCTGATCTTAAGGCTACAGTGATCTTACATACAACAGATTATTGCAATTCAATTAAGGTTTAGATGTTTTTACAATAATAGTCTCAGATTCAACAGGTGATACTCTGGATAAAAATTATATACTAAACATTTTAGATTATAGGGCTGCTTTCTCTTCTTTTTTCTACTCGCAAATGTATTGTACTTAAGATAGGGATTATCCCCTATACTTTTTCTCCCTTTTAAAACTATTTTGTTGTAATTAGGTTACCAAAATAGTATATAGCTTTCATATATTCAAGTTTTTCAGAAAACAGAACATCGACATGACGTAGGACTTGTAAATATTAGATCTCTGGTGATTACTGGACCTCACTAATTGCCTTTTGCTCTTCATTAACAGTCTTAGTGCATTCTAATTTCTGGATTGTTTCTCCCATGAAACCTTTGTAGTATTATATGGTCGCCCGCCTCTGTTAATGTTCTCAGTCAGTTCTCCTGTTTTACTGGTTATTGACCTATCAGAAAGGATTCAAAGGAGCTGTTAATCTCAATAAAATATCATAATATGAATGCAAAAAGGAAAAATACAGTTCTCCAAACAACACCAATTAGAGGGTTTCTCTCAACCTAAAACTAAACTGAATGCAATAACAGCACACAAAGATCAAGTACATATTCAGTATACACTTTTGAAGATGATTTTGCAAGCTGGACGAGAATATAGTTGAAGTGTTTCCAAACTTTAGATCATCAAAGAACTAGCACTGGGGACTTGTCTTCTGGCCACCTCTAATATTGCTCATGTCACATCAATCATTTAATGTCTTCTGTCAGCCTCGGCCTAAGACCATCACGACCACCAAACATTTGTACGGTTTACATGATGAGAAACCTCTACAGAGTGGGACTCTGGGCAGGTGCCCTGCTTGCCCCACCAAAGGGTTAGGCCAGCAATAGGAGGTGTGGCAGCCAAGGCCAATATTTCCCTAATCAGAAGCTGTTCCTCACACCTCCTATCATTGGCTTCTATTGAGGCTGCACATTTTTTTATTTTTAAAATCTTCATATCAATGACTAGCCCCAGCCTAGATTGGCACATCGGGAAATCTCCAAGTTTTCCATGGACCAGTATGGCCTTGCTCCTAAAAATACTGCAGAGCTAAGGGTAGCGATGACTGACACAGCTACAGTGAATACAAACAATAACAGAAATAAATCAAATTCAAGTGTCACATGTAGCTTTTGTTAATCCTAAACAGTAAAATTTTGTAACGACTGATGTATCAGTCATTGCAAAATAATATTCTAAGAGCCACACATTGAAACATGTTGTAACATAAGGCAAGAACCAATTATCTCCACTAGTCTGCCCATTCTGAAAATTACTTTTGGTTTTTGTATATTTCTTTTACTTACTCTTCTGAATTGATGCATTCAAAATCCTAAATGTTTTTAATGCCCATACAGAAAGGTCAATATGTAACTCTGATATTGTTTAACAATGTAACTTAATACAGATTAAGGAACAGCGCACATACACACACACAAAAAAAAAAATTACAGTTTTAAATTTTTACAAGGCTACATAAAAATGACCTATAGCAAGTGTAACGGCACCCACAGGCATAAAAGGGGTTAAAAGCCGTTTAGGAGATATTCCCTTCCAGATATACAGGCAGCTACTGTAGACACCAATCCACCGAACCGGAGAAGCATACAAATGCTCTCAAACATACGAATGCTGTAAACAGCCGAATAGGAAAAACCATACGAAAGGTTTACACTCCTAGCAGTCGAACTGGAACAGCATTCAATAAATCTCCCCCCCTCCTCCCAAGAATGAGACAAGGCTCCGTGTTGAGGGTCGAACAGGAACAGACTGAGCTGTGTCTTTATTGGCCTTATATACACATTCTTAAACATTAGTACCACCCACAGGGTTTTGTAAAACAACCAATAAACATGTAATACACAGTAAAACACCCCCATAATGACATCACAATCACTCCTCTTTATCCTGGAGATAATTGGGAAGTAATCCAATTATCTCCAAGGACAGAGGCAAAACTCCATTAAACACATGGCAGTAAAAAGACAGTAAAATACAACAAAATACACAATGTTACATTTATTACATAAAATACAGACATGCAACATATCCTCAGATAGCTTAGGTCTGTGCGCACATTATTACTGAATGTCGCTCAGACCACACACATTCAGTTCAATTGCCATGGAGCCAAAGTCTTTTATTACACGAATAGGCTCCATGGCATAGCTATCTGGGTTAAATTAGTTCATTCAGTAAATCTGTGAATGAACTGGCCGCGTGTGAACTGCAGATTGCTGCCATCCAGTGTTCAGTATGCATAGCCGCGGCCACCTGGTATAATCAATTTAGCTGCGGTTAACCACAGCTACTGGGTGGTCAATTGACGGCACACGCTCGTTAAGTCTCGGCTAACCGTGGCTTCTGGGCGCTCAATTGGCGGGGCTTGCCGGCCAATAGACGGCTGTTTGTTCGGTAGTTAGAATCTATCGAACTCCCGGGCAGAAATACATGAATAGACCTTTCTGCATAGGAAAATAAAGTATTTAAATGCCGATCCAGAGTCAAAAGGCAGCAGGCAGGCAACCAGGCTCCTCCAATGCACAGTGGCGAGATTGGTCTCGTCACAGCAAGCACCTTAGCAAACAAAGGGGATACAGTAACACATATCATGTTAAGACCACCACTACGTCACAGTATCCCAAAATGGTGGGTCCTGCCCTCATTTTAACATGAGAGATAAACATGCTAACTGCACCAATTTATCCCATCTTAAAATTAGTGTAGTATCCATTTTTGTGGTACCGCGATGTAACGGCGATCTTAACACAATTCCGGGTGTGACCCCAATTCCTTTTTTAACAATGTAACCTAGAACTCGTAAAATTCATCACAAAGCCAACTGTGAATATAATATAAACATTACTTTGATAATTAGTAAATGAAAAGGTGCTCTGGAAAAACCATGTGCACAGAAAAATGAAAAGTCATGAAAAGAACCCACTGCCATAAATTTAAACATGACTAACTTTCGCCAACTTGTAAGTAGCTTGAATTTCTGAATATATTTGGGCAGTTTACAAAATGTACTAACCACTCGCTATTTGACTAGTAATCACTACTGCATCTCCAAAAACTACTGCTAAATGTAAGAAAAGCGGTCATTTGCTAATATCAAGATTTATTTTAGACTTTACCAGCAGATTCTTTCCAATATGCTTAGTTTGATACTATGCCATTAGTTATATATTTTGCAGCTCTCCTTCAGGTGGATTTTGAGTGTCACCTGGGCCTTTCATGCTATGTATATAAAGCCGGCTTTCTAGCAGCACATGATGGTCATTGCATTTCCTTCTTTTATCACGTATTATCTTATTGGGGTTTTTATGGGCATGTTCCAACTATTTAATTTTATTGGATGCACATTTCCATAGGAGGAGAGAACTAATATAATCATTGGATGAAATGTAATTAATGTGAATATTTTTTACAGTTTTGTTAATGAAACAGATACGCTCCACAACTACATTTATGTACTGCTATGAATGGAGGAGGTATTAGATTGTCATTTTAATGTTATGAGGAGCTCATTGAAAGGGGATATAAGTGCTTCCTTAGCAGTAAATGTAGCTACATTATGAGCTCTATTAGTGTCTTAGATGTTCAACCTCAGTTGATATCCCCCTCCATTGGCCTTTTGTTCAGATAGCTTTGGTTTTTAGCTTTGGTCAGTAATATAGATAACGCATTAACAGAGTAAGGAGTCTTTAAATGAATGGCCAGTGAGAAAGCAACTGAGAAAAAGTAGGAAAGCTATATAAAAGGTAAAGAATGTGAGCAATTAGAGGTCATTGCAGGGCAAGTTTATCATTATTACATACAATGGCACTTTTGGGTTTGGCTCAAACAATCAGCATCAGCCATGTATTATGCATTTAATGTGTGGACTATTTCACATACAACATGTTAATCTCTGATTTTAAGTTAAAGGGATAAATACTCAGTGCACCAAACCAATGTTCGCTTAATGAAGCAGTTTTGGTGTATAGATCATGCCCCTTCAGTCTCACTACTCAATTTTCTGCCATTTAGGAGATAAATCTGAATTAAACGGATTGTGCAAAAAAGGAAGTTTAAACATTTGATCTCTCTTTACAGGAAACGTGTATGGAGACTATGTAGGTTACATAAAGGAACGGTGTGACTAGGGCTGTAAATACAAAGTGATTTAACTCCTAAATGGCAGAGAATTGACTAGTTAGACTACAGGTGCATGATCTATACACCAAAATCACCCCATTACAATAAAGGTATTCTTGAGCCTATAGTGCCCCTTTAAATGTGCCCATATATACAAACTGGAATCAACTGAATGCCAGAAAATTCACATTTTTAAAACAATCTATGTCCTCTTTGCATTCAGTTAATCCCTGTTTTTGCTCTGGCCATACTCATGTTTAAATATTTATATTCCTATCTCAGTAGCTTTTTAACAATAGTCTTAAAATGCCAAGTGAAATTGCAAGAGCTGTAACAATAATAGAATACATTAATACTATCTGGCAAATTAAAGAGGATACATTTCAAGTAAAATGTTGCTTTTTTTTTCTAGACCAGGTGTGGTGAAAAAATAAATCCCAAACTGTTGATAAACTACAACTCCCATGATGCTTTCCGGGGCAGTAGTTTTGCAACATCTGGGCATTTTTCTTTTGGCCCTCCCCAGGTCTAGAACATTCATCAGGAGAGCAAATGGGTTTAATACATATGAATACATAATTATTAATGTCTCTAGAAATTGATCATTACCGACATAAGCTCAATAAATAGCATTTTACTTCTCAAATCATTTTTTATCACAATAAAAAAATAAAAGCCCTCGTATCATATTTCTTGTATTATTACTTGAATGTCTGATGGCCAAACCACCAGTGAAGATTGAGGCATTCACATACATGTGTACTCATAATTCATTATTTCACATTCTCCTCTAAAGACGGTCCTCCCTGTTAACAAATGGATACTAGACTTAGCAGGAGTTCTAATACAAAAACAATGATATCCTGTCAATTCGTCCTGGTTACATAGAAATCAAACAGAAACAAAGATGTATTATTGCAGAAACTCTCCACTGGCAGTGACTGACATATTACGCAATCTCATGAAGCTGAAGAAAATAGAACAAACAAAAAAATATAGAGAGATACATAAAAGATAACAGTTATCTAATTTATTAAATCAATTCCCTTTCCATCAAAGCCCTATTCATGCTTAATGTTATTTCCTACTCAGGATATTATTTTTGTTCCAGACATTAAACTAGTCTCTATTAGAAATGCCTTACCCATGGTAACTCCCTGGTATTGCATATACAGTTGCAATCATTAATTTAACCCCCATTGGAAATCAGACTTATTGTGAAAATGTACAGGCTTTTAGCTGTGTGCAATGAAATCAAACAAATGCAATTAAATTGGTTTAGCACAACAAATGCTTTAAGAGGTTTCCCCAAGTTTAACTGAAAATGCAACTTATGATGACTTCTCCAGTGTCAAATTATTCAACCCCTTCATGGCAACCATCTTTAGTACTTAGTAGAGTACCCTTTTGCTGTTATGACCTGTTGCAAACGAGATTCATAGCCAGACACCAGCTTGTGGAAGCGTTCCTGAGGAATCTTAGCTCATTGCTCCTGAGCAATGGCCACTAGTTCAGAAATATTCTTGGGTTTTTATGCTGATACCACCTTTTTTAAATCCCACCAGAGATTTTCTATAGGGTTCAAGTCAGGTGCCTGTGATGGTCACTGTAGAATTTTACAGGACTTCTGCAACCAAGCCTTGGTGGAATGTGAGGTATGCGTTGGATCATTGTCTTGTTAGAAGGTCCAATGACACCCAAGCTTCAGCTTCCTCACAGATAGCATGACGTTTTTTCATAGGATTTCCAGATACTTCAATAAATCCATTTTGCCTGTCACCCGCTGCAGGTTTCCAGTGCCAGAAGATGCAAAGCAGCTTCAGAGCATCACTAAGCCACCACCATACTTAACTGTAGGTAGAGTGTTCTTTTCAGCTTATGCATTATTCTTCTTTCTCCAAACACACCGCTGATCCAGTGCCAGATTTGTTTCATCACTCCACAGAACAGAATCCCAAAACGTCTGTGCCTTATTTATATGATTTTGAGCTTGTTGGGGCAATTCTTGTGCTTTTGGGTCAGTGGTGGTCTACGTCTTGGAGTTCCGGCATGGAAACCTTCTGTGTTTAGTAAACGTCTTACTGTGGTCACTGAAACCTCGGTGCCTAGTGCCACAAAATTTGTTTGCTACAGGTCTTTTACAGTCACTCAAGGGTTTTTCACAAGCTGTCTTCTTAGAAATATGATTGAAGCCATTAATAGCTTTCTTTTTCTGCCCCGTCCAGATAGTGTAACTGCTGTTCCTTCAACTTTGAACTTGCCAACTATGCTTGCAACGGTGTCTCTAGGAACATTCAGTGCCTTCGCTATGTTTTGCATCCTGTTCCTTGTTTGTCAAGGGTGATGTTCTTTTCTCTTTGTGACCATTCCTAGCCATATTTCTTACATGTAGTCAAATGTGACATTCAACAAACCCTTAGCCAGTTCAGGTATTTCAGGTATTTCAAGTGTTCCAGCTCAAGCACACCTGGTGAAACTAATGAAGCCCTAAATTAGTTGCATCAGGTGTGCTTACACCTGTTTTGCATATTTGTGCTGTTGTGATGGATTCTGTAACGGATCTCCTGGCACCCCGACTGGGTACCTCCGTTGAAGGATGCTCCTAGTGCTTCCGGAGGGCTCCAAGCACTCTAGCAGACACCACAACCACCGCAGGCCGAACCTCTCTTCTTTCAGAGCGAAGCAAGAACAAGCTCTTAAAAGTGCTTAGGAGTGATTATAGCAAGGGAATATGCAGAGCATAGCAATCCCTTGTAGCAGATTCCTCCAATAAGAGACGGAACTCCAAATTGAGGGTGAAGTAGAACTAAAGCTTTAATCCAACACTCTGCTTTTATGCACATTTTACACACATAGTACTGCCCACAGGGTTTTGCAGAACAACCAATCAATATGTACAATACACTCAGACACTCCCAGCAATTACACACAAGATCCTACCCTCTTTTACACAATATTCATAACTTTAAAAGTATACATCACATTCACATACTTACATTTTCAGAATCAGCATACTCCAAATACAAACAAATGTCAAAACCATTGGTCAAATTGGTCCAGTGGTTCAAAAGTTAGTTGGAAATCCCTTTTTGGCCACCTGCAAGCATGGCTTGGGTGTGGTAAGCCAATTATCTCCAGCATACAGAAAATATCTCCATTTACAACAACAGTAAAAACACATAAAAATACATAATTCCTATCATACTGAACAGAACCCCCATATTCAACCTATCCCCAGATAGCTTGGATCTGAGCGCTCAATATATCCGAACAGCGCTCAGATCCCACGAACAGAATAAAATCGCCATGGGGTTTAAGCCATACCCAGTCCAAAAGAAGTCCATAAGCCCCAAATGCTGTTTTTATCTCCCAGGGGCCATAGTCCCAAGGCATGAGGCTGGCAATCAGTCCCCTCCAAAAACCAATGGCGAGGTCCCTTTGGCCACAGATTCTATTCAGGGGTTGAATCATTTTGAGACTGGAAAATTAATTATAAGTTGCATTTTCAGTTGAATTTCGGGAAACTACTTGAAGCATTCACTGTGTTGAGGTATTTAAATTGCTTTTTTTCATTTGCTCATTGCAAATCAGCTGAAAGTCTGTAACTTTTCACAATAAACCTGATTTTCAATGGGGGTTGAATAATTTTGATTATAACTGTATCTAGCATGTTCTATAAAATAAGGTAAAATACCTATATTCTAACTTTTTTGAGCATGTACACTACTGCACCATTGAAAGGGACACTACAGTCACCAAGATCACTTAATATCATTTAAGTGGTTTGAGTGCAGTGTCCTTTTAGCCCTGCAATGTAAAACAGTGCAGTTTTGGTTTTTATACTGCAGGGTTATGTCCAACTCTATTGGCTGCCTTCCTGACAGCCACTTAAGACACTTCCACTGCACTGACATGTGATGCGGTAGCCCCTATATGAAATAATTGATTAAATGATTTATTATGAGGAAGCTTGAATGTGTGCATGGAAGGCGGATACGTTATCAGCACTGAGGAAGCCTTGGTGCTAGAAAAAGGTATAGTGACAGGGAAAGAATACATGTATCTATTCCTAACACTTCATTGTTCCTTTAAGACTTCCTTATTTTTTATACATACCAGCAGAATTACAATGTTCTGAGTAACTAGCAGACTAGAGAAGACTGTCTTCTTGCAGGAATATCTAAAATGCTGCGTGGGACTAAAAAAAAAAACAAAAAAAAAAAATGACAGTTTACCTGGTCCAATTAATCAATTTATTTTAGATTAAATATGAATGCATAGTTTTACATATGAGCAAAATTATACTGTATCTGCATTTTTTTATTTTAATGAATGAGCCCCCCCACCAAAAAAACAAAACAAAAAATAAACCTGAACTTTGAGAACAAAATCATTACAAATATATCTCTGCAAGTTCCGCAAGTTAAAATATTATAAAATAATTTATTGATTTATAATGTGTCTACATTATGGTTGTGAAAGAGTTAACATTGAGAATCCATTGCACACAAGATTCTAGGATTCAATAATAAAACACCAGTGAACCAATCTAGCACAGTTTATGATCGTTTTTTTTCACGGACAGAACATCAGTAGATGGTTGGCAGATTGTTTTATCAATACAAAAAGAGATAAGGTTTGGAGAGTAAAGCTTCAACAAAAGAAATTACCACTCAGTTAAAACCGCTCAGCAACATCACTTGAAATTCATGCTTTTCATGTAAGATATATAGACCACAAACGAAATAGAACTTTAGTCTTAATGCCAAGAGATCATAGTTTTCATACTGTACACCTTGGAATATAACTGTGACAGCTTTCAACATTATTTTAACCACCTAACCCCAATAGGGCATGCTATTCTGTCCTGCAAATAGATGACTTTAACACCAGCACAGCGCACCCTAATGATCTGCATCCCCCTTCTGACCCGGATACTTATGTTCTATCATGATAGGGGGGGGAATGCCTGACAACCGAGGCAAACCCCATCCAGCAAATCCCACCCATCACTGCCATGAAAATGATATGACATCGCAATCACATGACTCGCATCGCCAATTTACATCACTGCTTGCAGGAGTACTGCTTGGGTTGTTAGGCAGGTCCCCCAAATTCTAATTAATAAAGAAAACATTTAAAGAGAAAACTTTGAATGCAATTATATATATTTGTGGTAACGGACAATAAGCCGAGTTAAATTAGTGGTGGCATAAGTCGGTTGTGGTGTGCGGGAACCGACATTCAGGTAGGCCTGTAAAAGGAGGGCCCACCAAATTGAATGGTTTGATGAACAGAGCAGTGGGTGGGCTGAACCAGGCAGCAACAGCACAGAGTAAGGGGCAGCCTGTATATTTACAGGCAAACTAACCCCTCCCACAATTCCAGGCTTCACCCACAGGCTCAGCCTTTCTATTTGTGATTTTATTAATTATAATTGGGGGACCAGAGAATTGAATTTGCAAGCCCTATATTTGACCCAGTAACTTTCTAAAACCCCATAAAACCTATACATGGGGGTTACTGTTTGATTCGTGAGACATTGCTGAACATAAACATGAGTGGTTTAGCGCAGTAAACTAGATAATGACAGTTAAAGGACACTTTTTTGTGAAAAATGCGAAAAACATATATGAAAACTAACTTTGGCCAGGGTTTGTGACTAAGTGAGTACTAAAAAAGACTGGACATAATACAGTGTGAATACCCTGGGTAGTCTACTTTTACAAATGGTATGCCATGATGAGGGTAATTTTCATTCCTGGACAAAGGAAAGGCAACAAAGGCCCAGCAAACCGATTTGTTACAGTTCGATGTGTAAAACCTGAAATGCGAAATGCTTTATTGTACCCTGTAATTTTCCAAAACACCATAAAACCTGTACATGGGAGGCATCTGTGTACTTGTGGGACATCACAGCATATAAATATGTGTGATTTAGCAAAGAAAAAGCTAACAGTATCGTAAGATATATTGACATTCACAGTTGAAATGCTATGCGAAACTAAGAAAATAACAATCTCTTCTTTTTTTTAAATTTTTTTAAGAATTAATACATATTAAATTATGCTTCATCTATAACTATCTATCCGGAACAAAACGATATATAATAGGTGCCAGTGTGCTTAATATGAAAGAGGTATAACAAAAAGGTAAATTATGGTTGAACAGACCTATAAGTTTTAAATTGGTTTCGGTCAGAACTTGTACAATTGTCTCCGTCCACAGGGGAACGGCAACCTTTTAAGATTTTTTTTCACATTATGTTAAATTTATATTTAACAAATATATGTTTGTGAGTAGTTAAAAATAAAATACAAATGTACAAATCCACATCTCTTTACCCCGCAACTTCCACTGTTCAAAACTCTGCAAAATTATTTTTTCGGGAATCGCCATCAGCTGCCTTTAAAATTTGATGCAGATCCGTTGCTCTACTCGTTCAGTCAATTTGAATACGATAGTCACACAGAACACATGCTCACTCAACGGTATCTAGCGCACCCACTGACTAGTACTGTGAAGTCGTAATTTTTCACGCATGCACATTCCAGTCCACTCTCTTGGTGCCTGGTAACATCAATTGACATGCAAACCATTCTAGTTACATTAACAATGGCTGGACTTTTTCCAGACAGACCTCATATATATTACAATGGCACATGGCAGTAAACACAAAACCTGTTTCCATTGTGCAGTATTGTTTCATGCATGTGCATATTAACATGTATACTTGCACTAGATTAAAAGTAACATTATGTTTAATGACATTAAAAAGTATTTTCTCCAGCACCTAGTATGCACTCGGCTCCTGCATCTTCTGTAGCTGCTTTGGAATTACCTCCTTCAATGGAGATAGTTGTAGCCATAGGCATGCACAGCCCATTGCATAAGGGTGTGCACCCTAAAGCACAAACACACACACGCCGTGTGTGTGTGTGTATATATATATATATATATATATATATATATATATATATATATATAATAAATAGAAAATAGAAAAAATACCGGCACTCTAGGTACACACACATTGGGTGCTGTGTGTGTGTGAGGGCGCTGTGTGTGTGTAAGGGTGTTTGTGAAGGTGGTGTGTGTAAGGGTGCTGTGAGGGTGCGGTTAGTGTGTGTGTGTGTGTGTAAGGGTGCTGTGTGCGAGGGTGCTGTGTGGGTGTGTGTGTTTGTGAGGGTGGTGTGTGTGAGGGCACTGTGTGTGTGTGTGAGGGTGCTGTTAGTGTGTGTGTATGTGTAAGGGTGCTGTGTGTGTAGGGATGATGTGTGTGTAGGGGTGATGTGTGAGGGTGCTGCTAGTGTGAGGGTGCTGCTAGTGTGAGGGTGCTGTTAGTGTGTAAGGGTGATGTGTGTGTAAGGGTCATGGCTTAAAAATGACAATATTATCCATGAGTCGGACTAATTATTCTTTGACGAGTTATTCTACTAGACTGGGGACTGAGCATAAAATTACTGAAGATTTTCTAAACTGATCGACTGCAAATTAAGAAGCCAGACTTCACTCAATCCATATGGATAAAAAAAAATAGTCTGCCTTTATTTGTTTAAAAACAAACATGTGTCTGTAACAGGAGGAGGACTGGATAAAAGGATTGACATGTTTTGTACCTTGTGGCAGTTCTGCCAAAGTGCCTCTAGACATGTTACATGTTAGTCCTTTGATCCGTTGCTCTCTGTTTGTTACAGCCACACTATGTTTTTTTTACTAAAAAGGTAGACTATATTTTTGACTTCCTATCTGTGTGGATTGAGGCACTTTCTTTGAGTGAAGTCCAGGTTCCTAATTTGCATTGTTTGAAGCAGCTTCGGAACATGACAATACCATTCTCAGGATATGAGGTATTTCTCACTTTAAGTGCTATGAAAAAATGAGTGCTTTGTGTTTTCTGATCTCTGGCTTGTTTCTACAATTTCATATTATTTAAAATCTGATTGATACAAAGCCAAGGGTTTTGCTATCAAAACCATACTAAATATCAGGTACACTGAATTATAGCAAGTAGAAAAATACTGGAGAGGAAACGGCCCTACCGCCATGTTTTGCATTTTTATTTTTTTGTTTGTTTTGTTTATCTCTTTTAAGAGTTTTATTTTTATTTTTAAGATCATATTTTGGGAAAAATACCCTAAGTGGCTATATAAAGGGACAAACATGTTTATAGTTGTTTTTTTTTTAATCTGGTGTTAAATAACAAGTGAACTGCATGATCTATGGTAGATATCAATAACTCATAATCTGGAGAAAATTAAACAAATTGTTTACAATATTGATATACTATATTAACCAGGCATGACGCCAAATGTTGTATCTGATTTTCTTTGCCCTTTCTTTTCAATCTCTTATTCAATCCCATCCCCTTGTACTCCACCATTTTTAGCTAGAGTCCATAAATGTCTTGCTTAAAAAACATACTGATCTTTTCCCACCTTAATTATTTCAAAATGTCATGTTGACGATCCTAGCAAGTTACTGACCACCCAATTTATCTTTTTTTGTTTGTCATTGCATTTCTCTGTTTTACGCTACTAATTCAAGCTCCATACCTTGATTTACAAGACCTTTCACAATCATTCACCCTTTAAAACTCATTAACATTAAGCTCTTCTCTGCTTTTCTTCAGATCTTAAAGACTTGGACCTCTCCCTTTTCTAGTTCCAAGACTTTTCCTGAGTAGTAAACTTGTGCACGAAAGAAAAAGTAATTTTGACCGAAACACTATACCCCCCAAAAATGTAATTCTGTCCATGCTGCAGCTTAACTTTTCATTACCGGAAAATAAATAAATAAATAAATAAATAATAATCAGCAAAGAAATTCTGGCAGCCACAAAAGGCCATACCAAAGGTGTCTATTACTGTGCTGACACAGTGTGGCTACAATAATGCGTAAAAACCTAAACTAATGGGGGGCGTGTCCAACTTCCGGCAAGATCGGTCGCATGGAGTAGGAGCTCCGCACCACCCGGACCAGCTTAAATACTATTAAAGAGGAAATTTCGCTAGATTACCTTAACCCAGCGGGGGGCAAAGGCTACACGGCTTCTAATGTCTCCCTCGAAGCAGACAAAACTTACGGACGCGGTCCGCCACCATAAGAGAGAAAGGCTGAAACAGGCCCAAGATGGCGCCGCCAGCAGAGCTCAGTCTCCGGACCCTGACCCCTGCACCGAGTCGCCCACGCACTCACTATCAGACGACTCACAATTCTCAAAAGAATATCTGAGACAAGTGCTCGCGGACCTCAGGTCCACTATTAAAGAGGACTTCACCACCTCCTTGGCGGGCATCCATCAAGAGCTAGAGGAGCTGGGTGACCGGACCGATCAGGTCGAACGTAAAACTGATGATCTCTCCTCTGCCCACAATCTGATGGCGGACAGACTACAGAAACTAGAGGAAGATAATACCAAATTATGGCACAAAATGGCGGACATGGAGGACCGCTCCCGCAGGAACAACGTGCGGTTCCGGGGAGTAGCAGAGTCCATCACAACAGAACAGATCTCGGCCTACATTACCTCATTAAGTACCACGCTGGTCCCTGACCTCTCCGGTGTTACATGGGAACTGGATAGAGCCCACCGGGTTCCAAAACCGCCCAGATTTGGCGCGGACGTCCCGCGTGACATTATCGTGCGCTACCATCACTTTAAAGCCAAGGAGGCTCTTCTCAAGGCCGCTAGAGCCCAATCCCCATTGCCCGACCCATATAATGCTGTCTCTATCTTTGCGGACCTATCGGCCCTCACTATGGCAAGACGCAGAGAATTCTCCTCCATTACAAAAACCTTACGCAACCACAACCAGGCTTATCGCTGGGGATTTCCTACGAGACTGCTGGTCTGGCGGCAGAATAAGCTCCACATTATAGATGACCCCTCGAAAGGGCTAACCACGCTGAAACACTGGGGACTTTGGGGCCAGCAAGAAACCACCCACCTACAACCAGCCGCCTCGACCACCCCGAAGAGGTCCCAGCCAGACTGGCAGATGGTTGGCGCTCGACGCTAACGGCCACCCCATCTAGAACAGCATCTCCCTGCCTCTACTCTTTGATGTATACTACAGCCGCGCAAGAAGACACCATGCTGCTTGTTGATGCCCTCGCCCGTCACGGACGTTAACCACCTACCCCTGAACTGTCTCCAGCTGGCTTATGCCATACGCATGGACTCTGCGACAATACACCTATAAGGGCCATAGACCCCAGTTGCTACGAGTGGTATCGTATGATTATACACGGTGGCAAAATGTTTAATGAGGGTGTAGGGTGGGAGGGCATGAATAGTTCACAAGTTGAAGGGATTTAAAAAAAAAAAAAAATGTTTATAGTGTCCACTAAGTACTGCTTATATTCAGGAGGGGAGGTCATGCTTGTTTCACTGCTTCATCTGAGAAATGTTTAGCAAGGGAATAACCCCCCCCTGGTAAATTGCTCTGTTACAATGTTCGTTCTTCCCTACGGATGAGTTTAGGCTACCATGTGTATCGCTTCATCCCTCCTGTACTCTAGCTGGCCCCAAGGCTAGGTCTCCCAAGGCCCCCCCCTCCCCTCGGAGCGCTAAGCACACACATGGTTAAATGGTCGCATCCTGAGTTTTATGATTACGACCTTAGATACACTTTCGACCATGCTCAGTTTAACGGAGGGAAATATATTAAAAAAAAAAAAAAAAAACCCATCCACCAGTTAGCCACAATACTCCCGGTTAAGCTACCATAAATCCGTTGCCCTTCTCCCCTATACTGCCTCAGAGATTTAGAGAGAGCACAGGTGAGAATGCTGTCCAGATTTCAGCCCCTCTCACGCATGTTCTCCTCTCCATTCCTGCCTACTTTGAGAATCTGGTCCGGGTGCGGTCCTGTTCCGCACGACCCCCCAAGGGTATCCGAGGTGCTTGGAGCTTTAGGCTCCCCTCTGGATCCCAGTATTTTCTCTCATCTCAGAGAGATATTGTATATACCTTTGTTTGTTGATTTTATCTTTCCTGTTATTTCCCTTCCCATCCCCTTGGCAGCTACGTTGACCCATACCTGTGCAGGACGTAATCAGTCATCTGATCTTCCCCTACTCTACACTACCGCAAGCCCCATGTGTGTCGCTGGCAGACAATATGCTGTGACTAACAAGCTCTATTATATATCCCTTTAAGATGATGTACCACTTTAAATGTCTCTCTATGAATGTTAACGGCCTAAATAGCCCATTTAAAAGGAGCTCTGTGATTAAGACCATTCATACTTCCCAGGCCGCCATAGTTTGCCTCCAGGAAACGCACATGTGCAAAAGAAACCCCCCCAAGTTGAGCTCATCCAGGTATCAGCAGGTATTTCATGCCTTTGCCCCAAACAAAACGAGAGGAGTGGCAATTCTGTTCCATATTGACTGGGTCTTCCATCTTGATAACACCTATGTAGACGAGCTGGGCAGGCTCCTTATAGTGGTAGGCTCTTTGAATGGAATGCAACTTACGATCGCTTCCATATATGCACCCAACAACTCCCAAATTTCCTTCATCAGAAGAGCATTAAATAAAATCTCTACTATCCGTGTGGGGCATACTATTATCTGTGGCGATCTCAATTGCACGCTAGACCCCGACTTAGACATTAAGCGAATAGCAAACAAACAACCTCTCCAACTTGCTAACACAATGAGCGCAACCCTTAGCACGTTGCTACACAGGCACGACCTTTACGATTCGTGGCGTACCCTTTATCCGAAAGAACGAAACTACACATATTTCTCACGAGTCCATCACACATACTCTCGTATAGATATGTGCTGGGTAGATAAAAATACGGTACCCAATATAATAGAAGTGCAAATAGGCGACCGGACATGGTCCGACCACGCGCCGGTAACCACTACTTTTAGGGCCTTGTTCCCGTCACGGGGGCGCAGTGCCTGGCGCTTAAACGAATCCCTCCTAGACAACGAAACTACGGTTGCAAAAATTCGGGATAACATATCTTTTTTGGAAACTCACCTTGCCGACAACACTCGCATAGACACTAAATGGCTGGCCCTAAAAGCCGTGATAAGAGGCCTATTGATTCAGGCAGGCGCAATAAACAAAAAGAAAACCCACACTGAGTCAGATAACCTACTTTCTCAACTTAAATCCTTAGAACAAATTAACAAACTCAAACCAACTAAAAATCTATCCCGCACTATCGAAAAATTAAGGGACAAAATACTTGATCTATCCCTGATAAGTGTGGAACGACAGCTCCGCAAACTAAAGCTCACCTATTACATGCAAGGGAACAAGGCAGGCAAACTACTCGCAAAACGACTAAAATCCCGATACATACAATCTAAACTCCCATACATGACCTCGTCCACTGGGTCAAAGCTATTCAACCCACAAGATATAGTAGACGAACTAGCTAACTTCTACAAGGGACTATATAACCTCGCACAGGATAGTACTTTACACCAGCCATTAGACCCAGAAATAGCCACCTTTTTGACAGGAGCAGAGCTGCCGCACCTATCGGCACAGCAACGCGCAACCCTGTCAGCCAAATTCACAGAGGAAGAAATACGAAATGCAATTCGCAAATTACCCAAACATAAAGCACCGGGCCCAGACGGGTTCTCCAACCACTTTTACTCCACATTTGAGCCACAGCTCACTCCATACCTCACAATCCTCTTCAACTCCTTCAGGGACTCAGGGACAATACCGAAGGAAATGTTGCTAGCCCATATCGTTACACTTCCTAAGCCCGGCAAACCGCCCACAGAATGCGCCAACCTGAGACCAATCTCCTTGTTGAACGCAGACATTAAACTTTTTGCCAAATTACTAGCCAATCGCCTCCAACCCCTCCTGAGGGACCTGGTCTCCCCAGAACAGGCAGGATTTGTTCCGCATAGACAACCGGGGGATAACACCCGACACTTTCTGAACCTCATCTCATGGGCCCAAAAAACCAACCAAAGCGGCATTTTACTAGCTCTAGATGCGGAAAAAGCATTCGACCGCCTTAATTGGTCTTACATGAGGGCTGTCCTAACTGCAGTGGGCATACCACAAGACTTCCTGAAAGGTATTATGGCCCTATACTCCAATCCAGCAGCCAAAGTATTCAATTCAGGGTTCCTATCTCAACCTTTCCAAATAACGAATGGCTCCAGACAGGGTTGTCCCCTCTCCCCGTTAATCTTTATAATATGCATGGAACCACTGGTTAGACATATCAAGAGTGACAACTCGATCGAAGGCCTATCTACCCCCATTGGGACTCAAAAAATAGCCCTATTCGCTGATGATGTCCTTCTTTTCCTATCACGTCCAGTAAAATCCTTACCAAATTTACTAACTTTACTGGAAAATTACGGTAAGGTCTCGTTCTATAAAAACAACGCAAAAAAAACACAAGCGATGGCACTGGGACTGCCACATACCTCTCTAAACCCTCTAAAAACACTATACCCGTTTGAGTGGCGGAACTCCTCCATCTCATATTTGGGTATCAAATTGCCAACGAGGCTCTCAGCAATAACACATGAAAACCACCTGCCACTCATTCACAAATTAGAGCAACTCCTTAAGTCCTGGGAGGAGAAGGAGATCTCCTGGTTAGGACGTATCCACACTGTAAAAATGATGATCCTCCCACACATTTTATACCTATTCCGCACTCTTCCCATTACAATCCCTAACTCGCTCCTAAAGAAATTTCAGGCCATGATCAATGCTCATATATGGAAGAGAAAACCCCCCAGGATAGCGCAAAACTCACTATGGCGCCCATTCACAAAAGGAGGACTGGGTGTTCCCAATGTATCCCTTTACTATAAGGCGTCCCTGTTGGCCCAGGGCCTTGCGATCCTTGAGCGTCCCTCTCCCCCAATATGGCTGGCATTGGAGAACGCCTGCACACCTAATGGCTCAATCCCACTATCCCTGTGGGCAGGGTCAAAACTTCCCAAAGCCACATCCTTGTTGCCCACCACAGTCGCGCTCTTTCATAACTGGAAGCAAACTACACCGCTCTTCTTACGAAATAATGACCTACTCCTAGCTGCCCCACTCTAAGCCCTGACTACAAAAACCTCAAACATACACTTAGACAACTGGCTTAAGCAGGGGATCACCCAAGTTCGTTCCCTACTGTCCGCTGAAGGCATCAAGCCCTTCCCAGACCTGATCAGGGAATTCCATATCCCTTCACGGGAATTATTCTCCTATCTCAGATTAAAAAATATAATTCAGGAAAGCGGGATTAGCCTGAGGGAACCCAACCCTACACCGCCCTTCATCCACAAATGCATGGGCAAGCTTCCAAAAACTAAGGCACTATCTCTATGTTACAACACTCTATTGCGACACGACAAACTGTCCAAACCATCGTATATGTCTAAATGGGAATCGGACCTAGGAAAGCTTTTCTCTAATGAATTATGGCATCGCGCCCAAAGATTAACCAAACAGGCGTCCCATAGCCTTAATCAATGGGAAACATACTGTAAATTAACAATGCGTTGGTATCTAGTCCCCACCAAATTGGCCCGTATCTACCCGGGCTCTGACGCAAGTTGTTGGAGATGCCACAATAGCGAAGGGTCCCTCTTACATATATTTTGGACATGTACGTCTATTACCACATTATGGCGGGACATACACGCTCTTCTATACAAAATTCTGGGCGTGCGAATTCCCCAATCCCCAGAGTGCTTTTTACTACATATTTTTCCAAATACCCTACCTACGGAAGCAATCCCTTTCACGATCCATTGTCTCATGGCTACCAAAACTGCCATCGCACATAGATGGAAATCACCACTGACACCAACAATGTCATAAATCCTCAGCAGGCTGGACTCGTTCCATGCTTATGAACGTATGGCTAGCCGGCTGACAAATAGCCAAAGTAGGTATAAATCGAGTTGGCAGAATTGGGTGCTCTATAGAGAGGGAGAGACGCACCGGGGGCCGTAGTCCGGCCATTAACCCCAGCCGGATTTCCCCTCCTCCTACTCCATGGGCTCAGATAGTTGCCTCCCTACAACTAAGCCAGAATGCTTTAATGTATGTTCACCTTTAAAAAAAAATAAAAAAAATAAAAAAAAATAAAAAAAACATGTTCACCATTAAAATGTTTGTTCACTTTTGATATGCAATTTGAGGATCACATGTTAACTGTATTGCCAAATGTCCTCTTACCACGGATTATTAGACATTCGCAATTGTTAATTGTACCACATTGTATTACATTGTAATGTACTGAATGATTTGCGGAAACCTATACAAGCTGCTTCTCCCCCCCCCCTCTTCCCCTTTTCTCTTCTGTACCCCTTGATATACCTCGTATTCTGTTTTATACGATGATGAAAAATATGCTTAAAATAAAACACATTGAAAAAAAAAAAAAAAAAAACCTAAACTAATGCCTAGACAATATCAGGCATTTCTGACAATCTTCACACAGGAGTGGGGAGTAAATGCCAATGGAGTGATGGGAAGATAGACTATGGATAGCTTTCTGATGTCTCAAAATTCTTTCCACCATGGCAAGATCCCGGGGATGATGTAGAGTCCAACTATCCCTCTGTCAAATGTTGGCACTACCCTCAAGATCCCCTAGTGCTTTCTTGTTCTACTTTTCCCCTCAGTATTACAAACTGTGGTGTCTATGCAGATGAAGCTTCACACTGGCACTAGTTAGATGACCCTCCACTCACCCTCTTGCACTTTGCAAGTCAGTCTTCTTTCTTCTGAGGCTCTCAAAGTGATCACAACGTTTCCTTTGTTGGTGTAATACAGTACCCTCAACCCTTTGATTTGCATTTGCTGAAGGTGCATGTGGTGGTGGTGGTGCCACACTAGCCTGTAAACTAGCACTTTTTTGATTAATGCTAATGGAAATGTTAATGGTGGTGGTGATGGTAGCAATGACATTGGGTGAGCTACTTGTGCCACTGGTAGCAGGTGCAGCTGATGCTACATCCATAGGCGTGTGCTGGGTGTGCCTGGGCACACGCTAATCCCTGCCACCTGCGCTACGTGCCTCCATGGGCCAGTGAAGGAGATCAAAGATCTCCCTCACCGGCCCACAGGCAGGAGAGGACCCAGGGAGCGCTAGCCAGCAGCTCTGCTGGGTTCTTCTCGTGAAGTTGCAGCTCAGATCTCGTGAGGCTAGAGTTCACTCACCACTGGACCACCAGGGATGGCAGCAGCATGGTCCCCCCTCCCTACAAAAGGTAAGAAGGGAGGGGGGTTATTAACTAAATGGTTCCCCAATCCCCACACAATACACACAAACAGCACCCTCACACTAACAGCACCCCCATACGAACAGCAACCACACACATAAAAATATAGTCTACCTTTTTAGTAAAAAAAACATAGTGTGGCTGTAACAAACAGAGAGCAACGGATCAAAGGACTAACATGTAACATGTCTAGAGGCACTTTGGCAGAACTGCCACAAGGTACAAAACATGTCAATCCTTTTATCCAGTCCTCCTCCTGTTACAGACACATGTTTGTTTTTAAACAAATAAAGGCAGACTATTTTTTTTTATCCATATGGATTGAGTGAAGTCTGGCTTCTTAATTTGCAGTCGATCAGTTTAGAAAATCTTCAGTAATTTTATGCTCAGTCCCCAGTCTAGTAGAATAACTCGTCAAAGAATAATTAGTCCAACTCATGGATAATATTGTCATTTTTAAGCCATAACCCTTACACACACATCACCCTTACACACTAACAGCACCCTCACACTGGTGGAGTACAAGGGGATGGGATTGAATAAGAGATTGAAAAGAAAGGGCAAAGAAAATCAGATACAACATTTGGCGTCATGCCTGGTTAATATAGTATATCAATATTGTAAACAATTTGTTTAATTTTCTCCAGATTATGAGTTATTGATATCTACCATAGATCATGCAGTTCACTTGTTATTTAACACCAGATTAAAAAAAAAAACAACTATAAACATGTTTGTCCCTTTATATAGCCACTTAGGGTATTTTTCCCAAAATATGATCTTAAAAATAAAAATAAAACTCTTAAAAGAGATAAACAAAACAAACAAAAAAATAAAAATGCAAAACATGGCGGTAGGGCCGTTTCCTCTCCAGTATTTTTCTACTTGCTATAATTCAGTGTACCTGATATTTAGTATGGTTTTGATAGCAAAACCCTTGGCTTTGTATCAATCAGATTTTAAATAATATGAAATTGTAGAAACAAGCCAGAGATCAGAAAACACAAAGCACTCATTTTTTCATAGCACTTAAAGTGAGAAATACCTCATATCCTGAGAATGGTATTGTCATGTTCCGAAGCTGCTTCAAACAATGCAAATTAGGAACCTGGACTTCACTCAAAGAAAGTGCCTCAATCCACACAGATAGGAAGTCAAAAATATAGTCTACCTTTTTAGTAAAAAAAACATAGTGTGGCTGTAACAAACAGAGAGCAACGGATCAAAGGACTAACATGTAACATGTCTAGAGGCACTTTGGCAGAACTGCCACAAGGTACAAAACATGTCAATCCTTTTATCCAGTCCTCCTCCTGTTACAGACACATGTTTGTTTTTAAACAAATAAAGGCAGACTATTTTTTTTTATCCATATGGATTGAGTGAAGTCTGGCTTCTTAATTTGCAGTCGATCAGTTTAGAAAATCTTCAGTAATTTTATGCTCAGTCCCCAGTCTAGTAGAATAACTCGTCAAAGAATAATTAGTCCGACTCATGGATAATATTGTCATTTTTAAGCCGTTTTATATTACATAAATTATAAGTTGGCCAATGCAGTATTTAGAAAATGTAGTTCACAATAATATAAACAGTATTCCTCATATTTAAAGAGATTCACTATTTTCATTTGGCGATGTATAACAATGAGAACAGATAATTCTTCTAAGCTATTTATTTAACATCAGATGGCCTATTAGCACATCACGAGCCTTCTGCATTGCTTGCCGGTTTGTGAAAATGCTGCACTGCAGTACAGGGAAAATACTTGTTAACTTTAGATATGTGACTTTGGATATATGTTCAATGTGTAGCATAACCACAGACAGGCAAACTTCAGGAACAAAAATATGCTGGAAAGACATTCCTTATTTGCTCAGATAGTGGAGCCTGCACCTGTATTGATACCAATATTACACAATTTCATTAATTACATATGTAAACATATACCGTATTTTAGTATCAGCAATCTTTAAGGAACAGAATAGTTACAAATGAAATTAAAAGAAAAAATGTTACTTGCGCACTATCCCAAATTCCCATGCACATATAAATAACTGGAGGTTCTTTTGTCTCACTCCAATGCCCATTAAAGTGTAAGCTCACCTGCCACATCAAGGCAAGACATCTTAGGTGAGTCCTACAATGACAATTCAACTTGCTGCTTTCAGCTAAATGGTATAATCCGTAATGAGACAGAAAGGGTATTTTTCTAAATCCCTACACACTTATTAATCTTTAATAGGGAACAAATGTGTATGTATTGGGGTTTAGAAAAATATCCCTCTTTGTTTAATTTTGTAGAATAGTTACAAACACTGACAAAGTCAAAATATCTTTGAGAACCTGTCCCACCATAAAGACTACACCATTGTGTATCTTATTGAATTCCAACCATAAGAATTCACTGGTTTGCAAATGTGAAGGCTTGGCCTGCAGTTGTGGGAGGGGCATGGTCCCCTATTTAAGCCCACTACTCACCTCCACCTGTCCCGTTCGTTCCTTACCGTTACTTGACGCTGGTTCCGGGTCACCTTTCTTCTTCACTCTTGTTCCTGCTCCTCGTGGCTCCTGTTCCGGCGTCTTTCGCAGTGTCTCTGCTGTGTCGTCCCAGCTCCGGCTCTCCTGTGGCTCCAAGCCGTCCGCTACACGTCTTCTCGGCTCCACGGTGCCGTAAGTTACTTACCCTGCTGTCGCGCCATGGTCGCACTTCATCGGTGTCCTCACGGCGTTGGTCCGTCCCCTGCTCTGTTTCTCATGTTTCGGGTGGTTTCTCCTGAACGGGTCTTGCCGTTTGGGAGTTTTTCCTCTTTTCTACTTACTTTCCCTTGCTGTGGGTTTCGGGCTCCTTTTTCCCACGAACGCCTCTCTATTGTTTCTCTTTTGTTTTCCTTTGGGTTTTTCGTTTTGGACGCTGTGCTGTCCCCTCTCCTCGTGGTTGGGTATGTATGTTTTTCTATCCGACCCCTGCTGGTGGTTTTTCTTGTTGCAGCCTTTACAAATTCTATATATGAAATAAAATTAAACGTACCATAAAATAATAAATAAATATGTACAGGATATTCAAATTATGTTTATTTATTTATTTTTTTTATTCGGCTTGTCTCTTAAAGGGACAGTTTATAGAATAGTTTTTACTTTTGTTTACGCTATTTTAACTTTTTCCTTTTTTTTTCTTCTGATTTCTGACCTTGCGGTCTTCCTGTTCAGGTTCAGTTTTTCCCTTGGCCTTTGTCTAACCTGTTTTCTTTTTCAGGTTTTTTGTGCGCTCTCTCACTGGGCTGTGTTTTTTTGCCCTCCTTGCCTTTCGTGCTACTCTACCTCCTGGAAGGTACGTCTACTGTGTTTTTGTTTGTTTATTTTATTTTTCCCTCTCTGTCTCTGGGTCCACGCTCTGACCCACACAGGCCCCGGGCAGCCATACACCAATATACGCTCTATTACCTATTTCCAGGCCCCCTCTGTATGGCCTGACCACCTGGTCTGACGTGCTTACTCCGCACTCCAGATTCGGTCTGCCCCTACGTTTTCTGCCTCACGTTGCTGCCTCGCACCTCCCCTTACGTTGTTTGTTACATGTTTCCTCAGGTACTTCCTGTCTTACATTTCGCTATTCCACCTAGTCTAGATGTGGCTGGCTGTCAGGGTCTTTAGGTGCCCAATAGTGGTAATCCCCCCCTGGCTTCTTCGCCTTAGGTTAATGGTCCCGCGAGGCCAACACCCATCCTCATACTTGGAGGTACTACCCCCCTAGTGCCAAATCATAGTTAGTCGCCTCGCACGTGGCATAGAGAGGGCCTCACCTGTCACTCCCATTCTATCTTATGCTTTACTGGTCACCGAGAGGCCGCCACAAAGTTTCGGTGGCCACGATACCCCCTCGCGCCAACGCATAGATAGAGCCTCTCACGCCACTTGGCATCTAGCAGGGCCTCACCTGTCACCAACTTAGTTTAATTGTTTCGCTGCCTTGCGACACTAGCTAGTTAGCCAGCTCACAATGATCCTGCATTTTCGCTGGTCCTTTTCTTGCTCTAATTTTTATCACTTCTTTCTTTTTAGAATGGATCAAGTTTTAGAAGGTGGCGAAGATGTGTTCCTGCCCGGCACTCTGGCAAGGTCTGGTACCCCTTCTCGCAGGGGAAATTCAGCTACACCTGCCTCCCTCAGATCATGGTCTGTTCCTCGCCTCGCAGCAGAACTTTGGAGGTGTCAGATCCCGTTCCCCGCATTAGCTAGGAAGGCCGAACTGTTCCGGTTGCATTCCTCCTCGGCCCACACAGTCACTGGAGAAGGTCCTAGTGGCGCTAACCCCTCTGATGTGCACTCCATGTTGTCCTCTCTCGTGGCATCCATGGGGCAAGTCAACCAGAGGTTGGACAGACTGGAGACTGCCTCTCGGGCCGAGTCATATGCCAGCCTTCCCACTCCAGCTGACCCTCCCTCGGCTGGCCAGGGTTATTTGTCGTGTACCATTGATACCCCTCTGGATGTCAACCCTGTTCACATGGTCCCGGCCAATATTCGGAAGGATATCTTGGACAGCAAGGACGTGAACCTGGTTTCGATCCTTACTGCCTCTCAAGATATCGTTGAGAACAAGACTTATGCCTATGGTATGTGTCAGTTGTAATCAAGGCCCGGGACCCCAGGCTTAACAGGAAGCTCTCTGTCCCGGAGTTTGTCCTGGTGTTTGGGCTGTTCTTTGACGTCCTGTGCTTGGTCTACCCAGCTATGAGGCAGGAGTTGGACCTTTACATGCATAAGCTGGTGGACTTGGGCCACAAGTACGGTGGTACGTCTTTTTATGACTACCACCGGTCTTTCTCTGCCAAAGTGTCTGCAGCCTTCACCCAGTTTGGTGCCCGGTTAAACTGGGGTAAGCTGGACATGGAATTGTCCTGCAGACACTTCGCGGGTCTGAGGATACCAGCTTGTGCCGTCTGCTCCTCCGTGTCTCACTCCACGAACCTCTGTCCTAATACGGCTGAGGCTTCCTCCGGCCTTGTTGTTCCCTCCCCTTCCCTGCAGCCTGACAAGTCATCAAGGACAAACTGGGTCTCCCCATACTCTTCCTGGGGAAGTCCCAGGTTTGTAATAACTTTAATGCTGGTACCTGCAGTTTTAGCGCCTGCAGGCTTCTGCATGTTTGTTCAAAGTGCTTCCGGGCTCATGCGCTCAACATGTGCCCCAATAAATTGTTTCCCAAACCCTTCTTGACCTCTGTTAATGTGTCTGCCTTGTCAGCCATGTTGTCCTCTCACCCATCCAGGCACTTGGTTGATTTCTTGGTCTCTGGTTTTTCTGAGTGTTTCCATACAGGCATCATACATATACCGTCCGGTATCTTTGAGTGTAAAAACCTGCAATCAGCTCTGGCTCACTCGGAGGTGGTTGACTCTCTCATACAACAGGAGGTCGCTGGGGGTTTTCTTTTAGGTCCTCTCCAGGCTCTGCCTTTTACTGCATGGAGGACTAACCCTATTAGTATTGTGACCGGTAAGTCCTCCATGAAGCAGAGGTTGATAGTCGATCTCTCCGCCCCCCATTCGGCAGCAATTCCTAGTTTAAATTCCTTAATTCAGTCTGAGGATAATTAATTAATAATGCCATTTCAGCCATCCTTAAAGCCGGGGTGGGTGCTTGGCTCAGTAAAACTGACATTGTCAATGCTTTTAAGCTCTTGCCGATACACCCTACGCTCTGGCACCTGCACGGTGTTAAATGGAAGGGCCGGTATTACTTTTTCTCTCTGCTTACTTTCGGTTCCAAAAGTAGCCCTAAACTGTTTGACATCTTTGCTGAGACCCTCTGCTGGTTGCTCCTTAATGTTAATAGGTGTCCCGCAATCCTCCACTACCTGGACAACTTCCTTATGATTGAGAACAAGTTCCCCCCGCGTAGTCTGAAGGAGGCCTCTGCACTTTTTGAATTGTTGGGTGTTCCGTTGTCCGTAGACAAAACAGAAGGTCCAGACACCTTCATTACTTTCCTGGGTATTGAGCTTGATACGGTTGCCATGCAGGCCAGTCTACCCAAGGAAAAATTAGTTCACATACTCTCGTGCATTGATGACTATATTCGCACCAGGTCTTGCTGCCGGAGGGAGTTACAATCTTTGCTAGGGTTGTTATCCCACAGAGTCGGGTGTTTATATCTCGGCTGCTTTCCCTGTTTCCCTCTCTCCCTCATGATGATAGCCGGATCACGCTCAATGACCATGCCACGGCGGATCTGCTCATGTGGCGGAGGTTCTTGCTCTCCTGGAATGGGAAGAGTATGTTCCTTCCCGAAATTTCAGAGGCATCACCCGCACTATGGACGGATTCAGCTGCCACTACCGGCTTCTCTGCCATTTATGGTTCTGAGTGGCTCTGGGATGCTTGGCCAGTGGAGGTTTTTCCACTACCTCCGCTCTATTTGAAATTTACCCCATTGTAGCGACCGCTGTGGTTTGGGGTCGGGCGTGGTTGGGTTGTTCGGTTCGAGGGTCTTGGACAACCATGCCACGTGCCACATCATTAATAAAGGACGTTCTTCCTCTCTTGTTATTATGAGGTTCCTCGGGAATTTGACATGGCTGGCGGCTAGTCATCATTTCTTTCTGACTTGTATTCATGTGCCAGGTGTCACATATATAGCTGCTGACAGGCTGTCTAGGTCTCAATTTCAGGCCTTCCGTGCAGCTTTGCCTACGGCCTCCCCCACTGCCACTGCTGCCCCTCAGTTTCAGGAGCTGATCATGGACTGAACGCCTTATTGTCCCACGGCCGTCATCTTGCCCGACTGTGTCTGTCCACTAACACGCGCAGGGCTTATGACAGGGCTTTCTTTTTGTTTAAGAAGTTTTTATTGGAATATGGGGTTACTGATTCTTTTGATATGTCGACTGTGGTAGGTTTTGCTTCCTTTTGCCACCTTAAACTCGCACTATCAGATAGTACCATCAAATTGTACCTATCAGGTATACAACACCATATGTTGCTTTTATTTCCCAACAAACACAGCTTCTTGTCTTGATACCAAATCAAATCTGTACTTAGAGGCATGCAGAAAACTGGTCACACCCCAACACATAGGAGGTTACCCATTGACATCCAATTACTACACTCTCTTTCAGACCTTTTAGATGCGGGTCCGTTTGATCCTCGCACCAACCACGTAATTAAAACTGCAATTTACCTGGCTATCTAGGGTTTTCTTAGACCCCGTGAATTTACCACAACTACCACGACAAACCTACAATATTGCCTCAGGAAGTCTCATCTAGTTAAATTGGGAGACTATTATGTACTAACACTTCCCCTCAGTAAAACTACACAGGATGGTCAAGATGTTAACATACCCTATTACCCGACACATAACAAATGGTGCCCGGTTAAGATCTTAGACACCTTTCTACTGACTTATAATATACAAGCTTCCCAACCACTGTTAACTTTACATGGGTCAGTCCTTACCACAACTAAATTTATGACTTATGTTCGATCATTGATCACAAGGCTAGGTCTTAACCCGTCTGACTATTCTGGCCACTCTTTCAGAATAGGGGCGGCTTCCACAGCCTCTAGCAAGAACATACCTGTACATATAATCAAAACTCTAGGTCGCTGGAAGTCCTCCGCATACTCTTTGTACATACCACAACCAGTACAAGAACTCAGACATGCCTTTCATACTATGTCTATGTAATACATACCCCTCTTTTGTTGATTGTAATAAATTCTAGTCTGTATCTATTTTTGCCCTCTTTATTTACAGACCTACTGCTACGTCGGTTCCGGCACACCTCAACCGACTGGTCCTCTTCTTACACCTTCATACTCTCCTTACACTCTTGCCTCGACTTTTATGCTCCTATCACAAATGTGAAGGCTTGGCCTGCAGTTATGGGAGGGGCATGGTCCCCTATTTAAGCCCACTACTCACCTCCACCTGTCCCGTTCATTCCTTACAGTTACTTGACCCCACCCTCCTCTCCCTTTAATACTTTTCTTTACTCCTTACTGGGTGGGCCTTCTTTATTTACAGGCCTACTGCTACGTCGGTTCCGGCACACCTCAACCGACTTGTCCTCTTCTTACACCTTTGCTACACCTTCATACTCTCCTTACACTCTTGCCTCGGCTTTTAAGCCCCTATCACAACTATTAATTCCCACTGTCAGTTTGTATTGGTTACCTGCCTTTAACATCCGGTAGAACTTAATTAACCCCCTAATTTTTATCCTACTCCTCATTATCTAATTTTAATTTTAAGCTAATGCACTACCTCACTCTGTATTTTTTGTAAGTGTTCCTCGACTTAAAATATGATAGAGTACATATATTGCACTCTCCTTGATATCACATCAATTACTTAAGTCAGTTAGCATCAAGACTATTATACATTAAGTCAACATTCTGCTTAAGAGACCATGAATATTAAACACCATGAGTATAAGCCAGATTCAAAGAGCCCAGTACAAAACATGTTTCAAATCACTTTTCTTCTAAAGTCTTCAACAAGTCATAGTTTAGTGTTGAGACCTAAAAGGCTACAGCAATTTATTTAAGACTAAACAGGTACTATTCTGTGTGCAAAGTGCTACATGCTTGTGAGCCATGGCAATTGCACCATTTTGAGAATCCCAACGGTTTCCTTGTTGCTTTTTTTTTTTTGCTTTGATAAATATGCCCTTATGTATTAGTGTAAAATAAAAAAATGTATGTATATATATATATATATATATATATATACACACACAAACATATTTATTTTAAAGAGTCAGTTTTAAATAGAATATATATAAAACAGATTAAAAACATGTACAGGGTGTATATGCCAGCACTGTTGTGCAATTGACATTTGGGACGCTCTGCAAGACAAACATGAACATTTTGCTTGAAGTTGGCACATTAATGTAAGCTGTGTACTGAAAGGATTCACAAGAAAAAATTACAAGGGAATTCTGGAAGAACTTCAAGCACATTTTAGGAGGGAAACTGTTCTGTGTTCCCACTAGGTAACCATAAACTCCACAATCAGAAGAGTATTCTTTCCATAACATGACAGCTGACCTGTCATATCTAATTACCTCAGCCCATTGATGCACAGCAAGGCAATCATACATCAATGAACTTCAATAGTTCTTCCAAGGCCACTGCTAATCCTTCTGTTCAATAGGGAAAAGATAAGTTTGAAAAATAAATATTAATAACAAAGTAGTTAATCTTTAGGGATAATGACTAAATAATACACCCCTGTGTTCAACTGCTTGTAACTACTAACTCCAAAACCATAATGTGACTAATTGGCAAATTACAAGTTTTTTAAGATAAACGACACTAGGGATTGCTATAAGAAAATGGATTTGAGAATGTGAATAATTATATATATATATATATATATATATATATATATATATATAGGTTCCTACATGGCTTTGTTGTTTGGGCAACAACGGAATCTGAGGCATAACTGGGATATACCGAGCACCAGTGCAAGAATAAAAAAAAACGGCCCTTGTTGTTCCCCCCTACAGTGGGATGTGTGTGATGGCTGAGTGTGATTGTGGTTGGTTAAGTGTGATATGGTGTATGGATTTGGCTGATTGGGACTGTTAATGTGGTACGGACTGAATGTGATTGTGCGTGGAGTTGTCGAATTGTAATTGTGTTCAGGGTTGAACGAGTGTGTTTGTGTGTAGGGGGTGTTTAAAAAAAAAAAACCCATAATAATTAAATGTGTTTTTATGCCCCTCCTTCTTACAATATTTGGTGTTATAATATTTAGTGGGTGTACGATACCAGCTGACTGCATCCCTGGTGGTCCACACTTCAGAGGGGTAAAAACCACATAAACACACTTCCTGATCTGGTGGTCAGTAAATGAGTTATGGTAGTGGCAATCATTGTAACCCTGGAAGGTTTGCCAATGAACAGAAGATGTAAATGTAAAGTTGTAATGTATATAAGAGAAATTTATTTTTGTGTTAAGTTTGTACAATAGCAAAGGCTTCCATTTCAGCTTTAGTGAAAAATAATAAGTTCATTTTAGGGAGCTTTTCTGTAATTCTGAATTCCTTGCTTAGCCACAAAAGCATACAGACCTTTAAAAGGTATCAAATTAATCTGATAAAACAACCTCTCTAGTTGGAGAAATCCACATCTTTAATGTTCTTAAAGCAATTAACCATTCCCTCTTTGTAGGTTAAATATCCTTTATCCAAGTCTCATTGATATTTGTTCAAGGTGAAACACTGCATCTCCAGACTAGAACCACCATGACAACTTAAAAAAACAGAAGTGGTCATGATGGTTGGAGTAACCCTTTAACCGGTTAGTCTCCACCTGCACCTATTTCAGTTCCATAAATCCTATAATACTTGTTGTGCCCAATAACGAACCACAAATTTAGAGGGTTTAGATAGAAGCAGTTACATATTCATACTCCAGTTTATAAAGGAAAGCTGCTTATTGGTTTCTGCAGCTGCTAACTGGCATTGTTATTTAGTCTATGACACATTTCTAGTCCTTCTTGTTTAACAATATCACTAAATCAATCACTAACTTTAGCTCTATCTAAACTGAATCTCTCCAGGCACTTGCTTGTCCAGTCCAAAATTTATCAAAATCCCCCTGCATAGAGGCAATATCAGCTGAGACTGCATAATCTTATCTTTTTTTTTTTTTAATCATCTGCATTCACTGAATGTGAGTTTAGATGCCCATGTTATCATCATTAAGAAATAGATTTAAAAGAATTGGGCCTGGCACATATGGCCCATTTAGGCAGTCTCCGTTTGGGATCAGTGGCTCATTATCAGTAGCTTGGGCAGCATTTCCCATTTTATTTATATTTTCTTAATGTTCTTCTTGCTAACATCTGCCTGAAAGCCAAACAAAAATAAAATAAAATTAAAGAAAATCGAACAAAAACAAGGCACCTCTCAGCTCTCACATATTGCTGGGGTGGGTGCATTTGTAATCCAAAAGACATTTGAAAGGTGGCATTTAACATTAGTGAGAGTATGTTCATTATAGTCAATAAGACAAGCTATGGATTTGGCAGATGCACAATTTCCCTCCTTGCCACTGTGCAGAGTACTCCGTGCTTTTCTAATGACTTCATAATTATTTTGAAAATGGAGGGGAAAAAAAACAGTGTCAGAACGTGCCAAATGCTAATTCAAATAGTTGTTATCAATTACAAGGCGAGGTGCAAATCACGGCAGCACAAAATAATTCAAAATCATACAGCAAGTTTTTCAAAACCGGTGAACAGTGTATTATGGAAAAGTAATGCCTTTGAAGACTGAAGTGGTTTATACATGTCTCCAGAATCCTGTAACATCACAATAATTTATCTTTCATATTACATAATATTTTTAGGTTAGGGTTAATGTCGATGTAAATTTGGGATCCAACAGGACTAAGGACTGGGTACAGAGCTGGATAAAATCCAATGCAAATAGATGGAACTGTGTTAGGATACATTTCTGTTCACAATATTTATCAACCTTTCTCACCTGTCACATTTTAGCCAAAATAGACAATTTGAAGAAAAAAAATAAAAAACTAAAAAATCAGCTATTTTGAGCTAATAATGTGAAATTTACATAGAACAACAGAATAACACTTTTAACTCCTGACAGTACTTATTAATCAGTTTCCCATTTACATAGCAGTTAATTTAACCTGAGAAAAATTGCAAGAAGTATTTATATTATCAATATGGCTATACAGTTCCTGACCTATTGATTTTGCTCACACAAGTTTCACAAATGTCTAAAACTGAAACCAAATTGTGCAAAATAAAAAAATCATACTTAAAGGGATGCTTTAGTCATCAAAACAACTTCAGCTTAATGATGCAGTTTTGGTGTATAGATTATGCCCCATGGGGTCTGACTGCTCAATTCTCTGCCATTTAGGAGTTAAATCACTTTGTTTATGCAGCCTTAGTCACTCCTCCCTGCATGTGACATGCACAGCCTTCATAAACACTTCCTGTAAAGAGTCATCTAAATCTCTTTTACAATTTCTTATCTCCTGCTCTGTTAATAGCTTGCTAGACCCTGCAGAAGCCTCCTGTATGTAATAAAAGTTACATTTACAGAGCAAGTGGTAGAAACTTTTAAAGTAAGTTACATCAGATTGAAAATAAGCCATTTTGTTTTCATGGAGGCTATGTCAGTTACAGCCAGGTGTGGTTAGGGCTTCATAAACCGAAACAAAAGTGTTTTAACTCATAAATTGAGCAGTAAAATTTCAGAGGCATGCTCCATACACAAAAAAACTGCTTCATTATTCAGTTTTGGTTCCACAAAAGGTCTGGCACAACTTATCTGCAAAACGAGAACGTGGACTTTAGGGAGTAAGATAATAACCTTTACAAAGTGATTAAAAGACACAAAGGAAACTTACTTTTTTGGTGACAATAATGTACCTTTAATTTAGAAAAATATATATAGTCCCATCAAAATATGATAGAGTTTAGTGCAAATAGCCATTGAACTCTATATAGTGACAGTTATTTAACCCGTTAAGGACACATGACATGTGTGACATGTCATGATTCCCTTTTATTCCAGAAGTTTGGTCCTTAAGGGGTTAATCTAACTTAACGAGTTCCTATGACGTTTTGAATTGCACAACAAGCATTTGATGTTTGTAACATGACGTAATAAACATTCCACAAAACATATTGTATAACAATTCGCAATAACAAACGCCAAACATTTATAAACAGTTAATAGCACTTGATCTAAGTCTGTCTTAGGTTAGGGATGGCAATTTTCCAAGGGTTTAATAAGACTGAGAAGATTTTGACATAAGAGCAATACAAGCACATGGTAATGGGAAAAAATACAAACAAACAATCCACACATAATGAAACACTAACCCCTTCAAACCATTACTAAAGTACCCTATAAAATAACAGTGATACTGGGTACCCAAAAATAACCAAATATCAACAGTTGCAAAATTATTATAATAGCTTTTCACACAATTTTGAAAAAAATCTAATGCTGATATGTAGGTTGTCTCAAATATCCCACAGTTAAAGGGAACCTGTGATCAGAAAAAATATTCACATAGGTCATGATGTGGGCTGTTTAATTTGTTTTTAATTTTTAAAATATTTAGTTTCTAAGACTGTGTTAACATTGCATTTCAATTAATCAGCCCTAAACAAAATTTTATGTACAATTGATGATCTCTATCATTCACTTTCTGATTTTTTTTTATCAATTATAAAACACACTGCACAGAAGTTGCATCCAATCAGGAAGAGTATTTCGGAAATAGTTCTAACACAGGAGGTAGAGCAGAAAACTGTAATAATAGGAGGAGTTCTAACACATGTCATAGGTAAAATAAGTGCAAATCTGTTATAAAAACTGGTATAGATGATTGAATAATTCACAGTTTGACCCTTAGCAGTGCATAGACTGCTGATTTAATAATCTTAACACTATAGACCTTTATTCAAATAAACAAGCATAAATATTTTTAGGGTGCCCGGGACACTTTAAATTACAATAAGTAGCCAGGTGAAAGAAAATACCTTAAATTCCCCCAAACATCACTTGTCAACTCCCAAATAAACAGGTCACAATGGAAGCTGCATCACACAATATCTTTACTTGGTATAATTTGGAAAATGTACACACACATTACAATGTCTGATGTCATAAATAACACAGATTTCAAACTGTCCAAGGCCTCGATTTAATATTATTCGATAAGCTTTCTTAAATAATTTAATATTTTTGGATGAACTTTTAAAATATTTTTTTCCAGAGTATTAAAATATAAAAAAAATTGCCATATGTAAAAATATATCAGTAAATATAAGCATATTACAATACTAAAATATTTTTCATAATATTAAGTAATTTTAAAAGTTTATCCAAAAATGTTAAAATCATTTGGAAAGCTTATCCAACAATATTGAGGCCCAAGTCAGGAAAGGCAGTGTTTACATTGCCTCTAGGGACACCTCCAAGTGGTCACTCCATGCAGCGCTGGAAATAAGGTAAGTTTTAAACTTTTATGCGGGGGCTAAAGGGGGACAAACCACGTAAATGGTGGGTTAAACACTATAGGATCAGGAATACATGTTTGTGTTTCTGACCCTATAATGTTCCTTTAACTCCCCAGATGATGTTGCACTAAAATTTTGGACCCACAGATGTTGCTAAACTTCAAATTCTAAAATTATCTGCCTCTCTATTGCTTTCAAAGAATTTTGTGGAGTTATTTCCGATCAATATCTGAATATACTAGAGTTTCAAAATCATGATCCAAGTTCTGTATGCACAGTGTAAATACAAATTTCCAATTGTTAAGCAGAAATAATTTATTCATATATCTCCTTCAAAATGACTAAAACAATCTCCAACCACTCTCTCGAGCAAGCATTTATCAAATTTTCTTAGTAAACTGTTGTTATGTGCAGCCAAATAAGGATCTCAGGATATAAATATGCTTGTGCTAAAGTTAAGTAAAAAAAAACTTTGAGAGGGTTGCTGGATTAATGAATGAGGTTTACTACAGTATTTAAATATATTTATTATCCAATAAAAATATAATTGTTATTATACACTTGATACTCTTTTTGATTGAAGAATCATGGAGATAATTTGCTTCATTTTATATACCTTGTGCTTAGTTGGGAGTTCTTAAACTGTGATTTTGTACTTTTAATGAAGTATGCAGCCTGTGACATTATTACCGAAAGACTAATTAGAACAAGTGCTAATTAGCAGCTTTAGCTTTTATTGGCAGGCATAATCTACTGTAAATGTAGGTACTACAGGACACACTTAGAACAACTATCAAGATTTAATGAGGCACTACCAAATCACTTTATATTCATTAAGTACATGATTTAATAGTGTAGGTAATATTTGTGTAGCTGTGATGTTCCAATATAGATGTGTGAGACCGATTTAATAGTGTAGGTAATATTTGTGTAGCCGTGATGTTCCAATATAGATGTGTGATGCACCTTCTATTGAAATAGTCCCTGATTAAGCAGCATTTCCATGTTTAACAATAGCTTTTTTCTATTGCAAGATTAGTATCATGTAAATTTGCAGACAGTGTGATACCTACTTGCTTCATCTGGTTTTTCTAGATCCTCTGAAGATCCTTCCTCCTGTATGTCTTGCTTTGGAGAGGACTCTGTTGGTTCCAAAATACTCACTGGTGACAATGGAGCACAATGGCTTAAGCTGGAATCTCTTGGTAGAGTAAAACTACGTGGTTTTGCCCCACTGTTACTTAACACATGTAATCTACCACCATCAACCAAAGGAAAGGGGCCATAGTGGTCTTGCAGGTGGCACTTCTGAGCTGGAAGAGTAGATTGTCGTCTGTGATCCGGAGAAACAACATTTGGGTCAGAGAACACGGAGTCCTCCAGGGGAAGAGTCTGAAGGTAATGAAGTCCTGAGCTAGTTAACGGAGTCTCAATTAAATCCTGCCAAGACCGTCGCTGACTAGCAGTTTTCCTTATTGGAGAATTGGTGGTGCTTCCAATTGCTTCCTGTCGATACTCCTCATGTGATGATTGTGATTGTGATGTTTCCGTGGAAGACAATCGACTGTGTTTTGGTTCCACAAAAGGGCTGGCACAACTCATCTGCAAGTAACAAGAGAGTGGACTTCAGGGAGTAAGACAATAACCTTTACAAAGTAATTAAAATACACTGAAGAAACTTGTTTTACTTTTTTAGAAAATAAACTTAAGAAAAAATAATACATTAATGTTAACTAATATAATCAATATTACAAATGTGGTTTAAGTCTTCTGTACATATCCAACTTAAACCACAGTAAGTAATTCTGCATCCAAATTCCACACAAATCTTAAATATTCATATTTTTCTTATTGAAGCCACAATGAGTTTTATAGCATGGAGACGTGTCTATGATTTTCATTATGTGCAATTTTTCCAGGGAGCCAAGTTGCCACTGCCTACATTAAGTCTGATGCACAACAACTTAATTTGGTTGTATAACATATTTGTATGTGTCACTCCTTTTGAGTTTAATTCATTGTGTCTTATCTATTTTTCAGTATCCCCATGTGGGTATCTAATTCTTTCCCTATAATAGTAAAAAAAAAATAATATATATATATACATACATACACACACACACACACACACACACGAGATAGTTATTTTGTACATTTAATTTTGCTTGCACATATATAGCATGTGGGATTCATTTATTGGGTTGCTGCCATAACCATTTTCTTACTGTTCTTTTTATTTTTTTTATAATGACCTGTCAGGCACTCATAGGCGTGCCCAGCCTATTGCATAAGGGTGTGAACCCTAAAGCACAAACACACACGCCGCATTTATATATATATATATATATATATATATATACACATATATATATATATATATATATACACATATATATATATATATACACATATACATACACACACACACTGCTGTGTGTGTGTGAGGGTTCTGTGTGTGTGGGGTGTGGGCAGTGTGCGTGTGAAGGTTCGGCGTGTGTAAGGTGTGTGTGTTTGTGAGGGTGGGGTGTGTGTTAGGGTGCTGTGTATGAGGGTGCTGTGTGTGTAAGGGTGCTGTTAGTGTGTGCTGTGTGCATGTGTCAGGGTGCTGCTGTGTGTGAGGGTGCTGTTAGTGTGAGGGTGCTGTTAGTGTGTGTGCGTGCTATGTCTGTAAGGGTGATGTATGTGTGTGGGTGCTGTTAGTGGGAGGGTGCTGTGTGTGTGGGTGGACCATTCAGTTAATATCCTCCCTCCCTTCTTACCTTTTTCTAGGGAAGGGGGACTATGCTGCTGCCATCCCTGGTGGTCAAGTGGTGAGTGAACTCTAGCCTGCAGGGCTAGAGTTCACTCTCACGTGATCTGAGCGTTGCCGAGGCAACGCTCTGACCTCGCGACAGGAACCCGATGGAGCTGCTGGCTAGAGCTCCCCAGGTCCTCTCCTGCCTCCCTCCCTGCCTGTGGGTCGATGAGGGAGATCTTTGATCTCCCTCACCAGCCCACTTAGGGAGGCACATAGTGCGGGCCGCAGGGATTAGGGTGTGCCCAGGCACACCCGGCTCACCCCGTGGGAACGCCTATGCAGGCACTACTATACTACTAATACAACAACTTCTGTTTTTGTTGCAAAGCATTAACTTGGCTCTACCCAAGTAGAATCGAAGCGTGGACCCTGTATCTCAAGGGTATCAACTACACCACGCTGACAAGGCTCAAACAAGGCCAAAATGATCGTTTGGGGTTGGTGTATATTTCATGCAGAGAGAACTTGCCAACATTTCTGTTCTCGACTGCCCTTATGGGTGGGATTAGTTTTTTTTTTTAACTTTTTTTTTTTTAAACATATAAATATGTAACAGAAACATTCAATTGCATATATTCAGGTGTAGTCTGCACAGTTAAAGTACATATTAAAACATGAAATATAAACACATTCATGTAGTGATATTCGTGCTTAAATTACTAAATATTATCATATATTCTGATCATTAAACATGAATTAAAGTCTTATCCTAGTCACAGAAAGATTAACATAAGTGTAATGGGGAAAAAAAATAAAAAATTACAAAATATACATAATAATTTTACAATATGATGGGGGCGGAACCTGGCTGCCGAGCAGAGAGGAAGCATGTCTTAGCAGCTCTTGCTCACCAGAACAAACAAAGCAGAATATTGCGACTAAAACAGTAGCTACCCAATACAGCACGGTCACCAACCGAGAGGGAACATTGAGGTGAACAAAATGACACCACTTAAGCGACAGTTCAAGCAATACTCACCCATCACCCTGGTGAGGCCTACAAGCAAGGCAGGAGAGACGGCTGCTCGCCTGCTGCCACAACAAGGTGAAAACTTAAACCGGGGCCCGAGTTCCCCCTCCCTCTGGACCGGCAGAGTAATCCCGGTCCACCCCCAACCAAAGTACTGGTAACATAACACCAACACAGAATCCAGGGCCTACTACCAACAAGGCCAACAAAATGGCGGATGCCTCCCACGCTACTGACCCATGCAGTGCAGTGCTGGAAACTGAGCGCCGGTTAAATAAAATCTTTGCCTCCTTTTGGGAGAAAATGGAGGCCCGCATGCAACCTCCGGTGTCGGAGAATCTCCCACAGACCTGCCACAGGACATACATCAGGCATTTAAGCGGAAGGTAGCACTAACCCCCTCTGAAAATAAACCCACGAGAGGTAAGCACCAACAAGGAGCCATCTCGGGGTCATGCTTCTGGAGCCCCACAGAGTGCAGCAGAAGACCAGGGGTGGCAACCAGAGACCCGGGAAAACCCAGGAGAGGGCACCCAAGGCTACCTCACCTGCGAGCGTAGATGCGACACAAGCTCCGGAGGGGCAAAGCGGGCTTGAACAAGCTGGAGAAACGGCGGGACGCGAGGCCCCATGAAGCAACAGCCACAGGCGGATCCTCCTGTGGCAGTGGCAACCCATGATCGCTCCGGGAGACAGGCCACGCAACCACAAGACTGACTCAATATGCCCCACCAAGATCACGTCCACACGGCACAAGGTCCATACGCACTTCAATCCATGGGCTACCGAGCTGGATGCCTCAGCCTGCACAGTGTGGATACACGCAGCCTCTGCAAGGCATCGGCTGACTTGAGAATCAAGCCAGGGACTCTAAGACAGGTATATATATACACCCTACATAGCACAATGACTTATGGGGCTGGCATAGATTTCTTTCCAGGTCTGCTTCGTATCCCCAGTCCGGCCCTGCATATGAGCGATTAGCATTCTGTCAAATAACTAAGTGTGCAGCCAACTATTTCAATTGCATGTATATATATATATATATATATATATATATATATATATATATATATATGAAACAAGGGGGGATATATATGCAATTGAAATAGTTGGCTGCACACTCGGATTTCCTTAAAACGTAACTTTTATTGAAATATTTAAGAGAAGATCAACGTTTCAGTCTCTCTTGTGGACTTTCATCAGGATAATGATGAAAGTCCACAAGAGGGACTGAAACATTGATCTTCTCTTAAATATTTCAATAAAAGTTACGTTTTAAGGAAATCTGAGAGTGCAGCCAACTGTTTCAATTGCCTGGATACTGGAGCCCTGGTAATGCACCCGGTCACACAATATATATTATTGATAAATTTCTTCTACCAATTCAAAATATTAGTTCTTTCAGGGTAATTAAATTATACATTAAAGCATACTCACACACAGACACAGACAATGTTACTGATGCACACAAATAGGCTCATTGACAGACAATCTCAATGACACACACAGATAATGTTACTGGCACACACACAAATTTAGTACAGACTCTGATACAGACAAAGACAAACTCTGATACACACACAAGCTTACTACAGACAAGCCCACTGTCACACACGCTCACTACAGATAAGCCCACTGATGCGCACACATTCTCCACTCTCCCTACAGACAAGCCCATTGACACACACATGCTCCCTACAGAAGAGCTCACTAACAAACAGATTCACTACAGACAAGCTCACTGACACACACAAACTCGCTAGCAGGCACACACACACAGAGGCTCCCTCATTAGCAGATGTGCGCATGCACACACACACACACAGAAGCTCGCTCGCTCACTCACTAGCAGATGCACACACACAAAGGCAGACAGTCACTGACACAGAGGCAGACAGTCACACACACAGGCAGACAGTCACACACACACACAGTCACACACACACAGGCAGACAGTCACACACACACGCAGACAGTCACACACACACACACGCAGACAGTCACAGACAGACAGTTACACACAGTCACACACACACACAGGCAGACAGTCACACACACACACACGCAGACAGTCACAGACAGACAGTCACACACAGTCACATACACACACAGTCAGTCACAAACACACACACAGTCACACACAGGCAATCACACACAGACACACTGACCTGCTTCTTACCTCCACATCCCTTGGAGCTCCTGGAGGCTGGTTGTTGGGGAAGCAGGGACTCCTTCCTGTTTCCCATGCTGCAGTTAGCCAGGCCCCCGCCGTACAGCAAGCTCCGCCCCGCCGCACACAAGGCTCAGCCCCCGCCGCGTGTGTGAGCTGTGCCGGCCGCCTGGCTCCCCCTGCTCCCATGGGGTCCTGTGCGGCCGCACAGCTCACACATAGCCAGCCGGGATTACAGGAGCCTGAGTAATGATAAGGGCGGTCAGCCCAGCCCCAGGTGCCGCGGCCCACCGGGAAATTTCCCGGTATCCCGGTGGGCCAGTCCGGCCTTGCTCATATGCTTTGCATACATCACAGTTACACATCACATGCTCGCAAAACTGTAATTTGCTTGTTGATCGTCTGCTCTGTCTAGCATTACTAACTTACTAAAAATGCTCAGCTCACTCCTGCCATAGCACTGTAAAATTGTGTTGATTATGTTTGCTCTTGTTAAAGCTGTTAAGGCAATACAGGCATCAATGACTCATCTGCCTGCACGCCATTGGGTCAAGACAGCTATTTCCGCAAAGTCTTAGATAAACCATAGTTAATTATCTGGTTAACAGGATCTAAAGTGAAAAAAATTGTAGTAACACAGCTTAATCTAGTACGCTAATCTCGCATATGGTTGCAGATTGTTTCTTACTGTATAGACAGCTCGGACTAACCGGTCTCCTACTCTACATAAACATTAAAATGTGCAATCAGTATGTAATGCTGGCCATCTAGCATAGTATGTTGTTTCTTGCATTCTCATCTCTCACCTCACAACTATGTAAGTTTAAAAACAGTCTTCACGTCACTATATATAAAAAATGTGCATTGTATTTCCTTGTCATACCTTACTACATTGATGTTAATTACTATATCGCGGGTACATGCTGTTGGGGCATGGCACACGCATTTGCAACTGTTATTTTTCCTTATGCACTCAAAAATAAAGAATTCATATTAAAAAAAAATAATAATAATTATACAATATGCGGGAAAAAAAACAAAAAAACAGACACCCCTGGGAAGGGCCTGGAGGACTCTTCTAATCCAGTCCCAAGAACAATATTTTATAATAAAGGCTAAACAAATTTTACATGTTTTACACAGGGGATCAACCTATAAGGTAAAACAGCAGATAATATATATCAATGTTTTGTAGTATGTATTATGGCAGCAAAATTCATTCTTTATAATATGTAAACCAAACCTCACATATCTTATTGTGTTTTGTTATATTACCATCATTATGATATACTGCTTTTTCCATTACCCCTTGGTAGTTAATCTGTTTTCTTATTTCTTCTATACTGGGAGATTACTCCTTTCTCCAATATCAAGCCATACATAGTTTCACCGCCATCAAAATATGAACAACTAGATATAACAATGGTCTAGATCAGGCTTCCCCAAAACTCTGGCCCTCCAGATGTGCTGAACTACAACTCCCATGATTCTACGAATTAAATAGATAGGCTGAGGATCATGGGAGTTGTAGTTCTGGAGGGTTGGAGTTTGGGGAAATGTGGTCTAGATAGATGAGAGGTTAAGGTGAAAAAGAAATTGCTCTAAAGTTAAAGAAATATAAATTTTCAAATCTGTAAACATTTATGTAACTTTCAATTTCAGATGATTTAGTTTAAGACAATCCCACCAAATATGCTTTAGTGAGCCAACATTTCTATTACATCTCCAACAAAGATTAGAAGTATTTGGTTGAAATTCACATAACTGTATAGGCACCATATACCACCTGTGTATAATTAAAAAAAAAAAGTCACCTGTATGTTCACACAATGGATAGATTTCCCAATCGTTTAAAAAAAAAAAAAGGTTTTCCAAATCTGGAAAGAAAACTTTTCTCAAACGTTTTTCCCATTCTTTAATAGATTTTGTTTCCACATTTTGATTTAGGGAATATACGGCTTTCCTAATCTTAGAAGATATCTTTCCAAAATTTCCAAGAAGGAGCTTATCTAAAGGTGATTCATTTATTATTATAACTTTACGTAAGAAATCTTCTATTCTTATATATGTATATAGTTCTTAATTATCAAGATTTGATCTTATTTGTAGATCTAAAAACTTACAGATTTTACGAGCATAGTATATATATATATCTTTTATTCTCACTAATCCTGCATCTGACCAACGTCTCAGATTCTAATCTTGGATAAATAATTTCAAAGCTTTCAGTGGGGTATGCTTAGAAAGTTTCTGGTCTGTAAAAAAAAAAAAAAGCTTCTTTAGTGGCTCTACAGCTTAGAAGACTTGATTAATAACTAAATTGTCAATCTTCAAATTTCTAAAGATGTTTTTATCTATCCAAAAAGATGGAAAGGGTCAAATTTGCCACACATCTTTCTTTTATACATATACCAAGGTTTCATAAAAGAATAATTGATTCCCCATTCAAAAAAATTTGAAAACAGAACAGTGTCCTGAATAAGAAAAACGTTGGGAAAGGATAAACCCCCCTCTGATGTTCTAGTTGTTATTGTTTCAAGGGCAATTCTAGATTTTTTTAGTCCCCCACACGTATGATACAAATAATCTGTGAAAGGATCTCAACATTAATCTGGGGATTCTAAGAGGTATTATCCAAAATAAATATTGTAGCTTGGGGAGTAAATAAGATCTAAGAGTATTTATCCTCCCAAGCCAGGAAAGTTGTATTTTACTCCATTTATCTGTCAACTCTTTAAGCTCTTGAAGCAGTTCATTATAGTTTTCCTAATTCCAAGAACTAATGTTAAAATTTATCTTGATTCCAAGATATAAGATGGATTTATTAAACCACTTAAATCTAGAGGTTTTTTTTATAAAGATTCAACCTGTGAATGTGTGAGATTGTTATGAATAACTTGGGTCTTATGAATATTGATTTTATAGTTAGATAGGTAACTAAATAGACATTTCTGGATTAGTCTAGATAAAAATTACTTCATCGGCAAATAACGTTATTTTCTGTTCTTGGCTTGCTAAAAAAACACCTGAAATATTACGTGATAATCTGATATAAGCTGCAAGAGACTCAATGGATAAGATATTTAGAAGGGCTAATGGATAAGATATTTTGGAGTGCTAATGGACAGCCTTGCCGAGTGCCATTCCCAATATTAATCCAAGTGGAATTTAGGCCGTTGCCATATACTTTCGCTAAGGAAGTAGAGTAAAGTGATAGTGTTAGGTCTTTAAATTTCTCCTCTATACCAAAGGCAGATAGGGTTGATGACAAGAATTTTCAATTTACTCTGCCGAATGCCTTTTCATCATCGACAGCAATAAAATTGGAAGGTATATGTTCTCTATTAACTTCTATCAAAAGGTGTAGGATCTTTCAAGTGTTATCGCTGGCTGATCTCGATCTTATAAATCCTGTTTGGTCTATATGAATTAAATCAGAAATAATCACGCTAAGTCTATCAGCCAGAAATTTTGAAAATATTTTTATATCTTGGTTTATTAATGAGATTGGGCGATAATTACTTATAAAACAAGGATTCTTTTCCTGGTTTTGGAATTGGTGATGTCGTTGCTCTCAACAAGTCTGATGAAAAACATTATTACAATGCCTCTTTTCCGCAAATAAATTGCTCAGAAGGGGGGTTACCATTGGTTCAAAGGATTTATAAAATTATGCTGTGTAACGGTCAGGGCCTGGGGCCTTATTGTTTTTAAGATTTATAATTACTTTTTTATCTCCTCTATAGTTATGGGTTTATTCATATTATTTAGTTTATCTAAATTGAGTTTAGACAAAGAAAGTTTAGAAAAAAACAAATTAACTCTGAATTACTTGGTTGTCCTTTAAATTGTAGAGAGATGCACAATAGTTAGCAAAAGCTTCTCCTATGTTCTAAAGGGAGAGATGAACTTTTTCCCCTTCTATAATTTTTTTTATCCCATATTTCTTTAGGTCTGGTTTAATCTTTTTAGAAAGAGATTTCTCAACTCGATTGTTACTATTATACCATCTTTGGTTTAAATAAGTAATAGATCTTTTAACTTTTTCTTCCAGTAGAGATTTAATCTGTATATAAATTGACTGAGCTGGATTTTTTTATTACATTGTTCCAATTTTGCAAGTTGAATATGAGGATCTGCCAAATCTGCTCCTTTTGCTTTTCTGGATTTTTGCATCCATTTTAATTAAATACCCTCTCATAACACATTTGAATGTTGCCCAACGGGTCCCATTAGAAACTTGACCGTTATCATTTATCTTCAGGAAATCCTTTGCTATATTTGCTAAATAAGTTCTGTTTTGCTCTGATAAAAGGATATAATTATCTATTTCCATTGCAGTCTAAATTTAAATTTGAGATTGTCAATTGATACGTTAATAGTTGCATGATCTGACCACACAATAGGCAAATTTTCAAACTTACAAATTTTATTTAATTTATTGAGTCTGTTAAGAAGAAATCAATTCTTGAATAACTCTAATGGACTTTGGAAAATAAAAATGTAAAATCTCTTTCTTTAGGATGGTGGACTCTCCAAATATCAAATAAATCATACTTATTGAAGGTCTCAAGAAGCCATTTAGATCAAGCTTTATATACATTTGACATGCTATTAGGGATTTTAGAATTTTTATCTAGCTTGACATCTAAGATTGTATTCCAATCACCACCAATAAGTAAAACTCCTTTTTTGATTTTTTCCATTTTTTCCCAAAGATTTTCTTGAAAAAATGAGTGGGAGAATTCATTGGGGGCATATATATTTACAAGAGTGTATAATATATAGTTTAACTTGCAAACAAGAATTAAAAATCTACCTTGTGGATCCTTTTCAACACGAATCTTTTCGAATTTAATTTTAGCTGAGCATATAATAGCAACTACTCTCTTCCTATAACCAACAACATTTGCACTTAAAATATAAGGGAATTTAGTGAATTTCCATAAATCTTCCTCTATCCTCCAATGAGTCTCTTCCATAAAACAAAAAAATGTCAATTTTCCCCTCAGTTAATGATCTATACAATAAGCCCTGTTTTGTTTGAGAATTTAGTCCCTGAACATTGATTGAAGCTATCTTAGTTTACATTATTTATTAATTATCTCACTATTAGTCCCAGGAATGATCCCCTTAAGACTTGGATGGTCAAAATCCACCCCACCCTCCACAGATGTCTCAGCAAACAGACAAAACGAACAATAATACATTCTAACAAATACACCGCCAAATGGGGATAATTCCATGGAAGTAACCCTGAAAAAGGTAACGTGAGAAAAAAGAACATTGCACATAAAAACATGGACAAAAACATAAAAAAAATACATAATGAACTCAGGGACATTCAGTCGCTGGTGACTGGTAAGTAGCGATATCCCAAAAAAGTGATACAAAATTATCATATACGAATTAAACAATCAAAAGCAATGTTAGTAATAAAAGAAACAAGTCTATCATATTCTATTTACACTCCTGAAGTTCTACATTTTTTATCTCTAAAATATATAATATAAATGCAAGCCAATAGTTAGAGAACATATATACAATAACTCCAAATATCAAAAGAGTACTCTTCAATTCTTATGTGTGGGTTATTTAATTAAAAATAATAATCAGGAGAAATTTTTGTGAAAAAATAGTAAAACTTAAAGTATAAAAGTGCAATTATAATATCCAACTCTACAAGTAGATATCCAACTCTATTAAAAATACATGCACCTCCAAATACCTTAGCAACTGTTAGTACCGTATATACTCGAGTATAAGCCGAGTTTTTCAGCACATTTTTTGTGCTGAAAACCCCCAACTCGGCTTATACTCGAGTCAGTCTGTATTATGGCAATTTACATTGCCATAATACAGACTGGGGGTTGGCAGAGTTGTTACTTACCTTCCTGCAGCTCCTGTCAGCTCCCTCCTCCTCCGCGCCGGTCCGTGCAGCACCTCGGTCAGCTCCCAGTGTAAGTCTTGCGAGAGCCGCGGGGTCATAGTGTGGCTCTCGCGAGACTTACAGTGTGAGCTGCCAGAAGAGCTGCACGGACCGGCGCGGAGGAGGAGGGAGCTGACAGGAGCTGCAGGAGAGGTAAGTAACAGCTCTGCCAGCCCCCCTCCTCCCCCCACTGAACTGCCAATGGACCACCAGGGAAGGAGAGCCCCCCTCCCTGCCATGTATCAAGCAGGGAGGGGGGACAACAAAATAAATAAATTAATAATATATTAATAATAATAAAAAAAATAATAATATAACAAAAAAATTAAAATATTAATTAATAATATATAAATAATAATAATAAAAAAAATAATATAACAAAAAAATTAAAATAATTTATATACACGCACACTGCACTCATACACACACACTGCGCACTCATACCACACTGCATTTATGCACACACACTGCATCACACACACACACTGCACCAATACACACACACTGCACTCATATACACACACTGCACTCATATACACACACTGCACTCATACACACACTGCATTCATACACACACACTGCATTCATCATATACACACACTGTAAATAAATATTCAATTAATATAATTTTTTTAGGATCTAATTTTATTTAGAAATTTACCAGTAGCTGCTGCATTTCCCACCCTAGTCTTATACTCGAGTCAATAAGTTTTCCCAGTTTTTGGGGGTAAAATTAGGGGCCTCGGCTTATATTCGGGTCGGCTTATACTCGAGTATATACGGTAAATTATTATAAAATTTTATTCCGTTTGTGATCAAAAAGTGGTAAGACATTAGTCTGTCAAATATTATATCTGGGATTTGTTTATCATGCCTTGGAACTGCCTTGGAACTGGTTCTCTCTATAATGGCACAAGTGAGCAAAATCTATTTTAAGACCTGAGCAGGGATTTACCGAGTTCCTCTAAGCTTTTGTCCATTTTCAGAGTTCTCATATTTTCTGTTTTTGTTGCAATGAACTAACAAACTAGTCTACCCCCTTTGGTAAACCCAAAACTTGCAAATAACATAAAAACTTACTTTGAACAAGCACTGGGTGAAACTATCCTTTAGTGTTTCCACACCCATCCAACATCACAATGTATCACTTTTTCCCTCTAGGTGGTCCAATCAAATGCTTCTCTATGGTTCCCTCATTTGGTTGGACCATTATCTCTGCTACAGAGAGCATGCGCATGCACAAGGGTCGAAGCACATAACATCGGTCTCAAGCATGCTCTGATGACAGCTGTAATTTTTTTGCACAGAACTAACATAAGTCAGCCCAGGACAGAGTTGCAAATATCTCTGTATGTGTAGTGTTTCAAGCAGAAAATCTGCACGGATACAGATACCTACCACCGCGACCAATTTAAAAAGCAGAAGTGGTTATAGAGATTGAAATAACCCTTTAACAATTCCTTTAATAATTCCTATGTAAGTCTGATGGTATGAGTACAAAACAGAAAATTAATTTATACAACTCATATTGGAAAATGCCAAGTGCTTACCGAGGCTGGCCTAGGATATGTGTCATAAGGTGGTGGTGGACTGTCTTGTTTGGGCGTTGATGGTGTGTCAGCTTCTTCTTGGTCACTCTCACTCCAATAATCTAAGAAGGACAGATGCATAGCAATATTAAAATTTGACGCATCAGGAAAAGAAAGCTTGATCATCACCTACATGTAAACCGCCTTTAAACAGATATAAAAGCACAGTGCGAGGAATTAATGTCACCACCTTTAACGAATGCCTCTTCAGCTAATAGAAGGGAAAGTAAAAGAAGCATATCTGCACTGACAAAATAATAGTACAATGTGTTGTTTAAAGCCAATGTCTTCATAAACCTTTATAGAGAGGAAGAAGGAGAACGGATAGCATGAACAATGCAGCTAAGGCTCATTTACTTTCTCATTCATAAATAAATACCCGTTTCCTCCCCCAAAAAATATCACTCATGGAGTTTTTTTTTTTATCTTCCTTTCATTAGTGCTTCTAAATATAAAAGTACCTGATTTCTATTCAATCATTTTATAATGGCAGTTCTGGTGCAAATTTACATATTATTCTCTAATCATACATATGTAAGCAGGTGCAGTAGAAACATGCAGTTACCCACATCATATCTCTGACACACAAACAAACTCCCACTACTCCTGGGCAGAGCAATGGCACCACACTGGACCCCAGGGAAGCCACCCTCCAGCAAAAGGTAGGAAACTGGAGGGTGGGTTTAAAAATGTTTTTACATGTGTGTCAGTATGTCTGTGTGTGTTTGTGTGTTTCAATATCTGTCAGTATATGTGCCTGTGTGTGTGTCAGTATTAGTGTATGTGTCTGTGTGTGTCAGTATGCCTGTCTGTGGGTGTCAGTATGTCTGTCAGTGTTTGTATCTATGTCTGTCAGTGTATGTGCCTGTGTGTGTCAGTATGTCTGTCAGTTTTTGTGTCAGTACGTCTATCAGTATATGTGTCTGTGTGTGTGTCAGTATGTCTGTATATGTGCCTGTGTGTATGTCAGCACGTCTATCAGTGTATGTGTCTGTGTGTGTGTCAGTATGTCTGTCAGGGTATGTATCTGTTTGCGTCACTATGTCTGTGTGTCAGTATGTCGAGCAATGGATGTATTTGTGTGTGTCAGTATGTCGGTCAATGGATGTATTTGTGTGTGTCAGTATGTCAGTCAATGTGTCTGTGTATCTGTAAGTTATCAGTGTGTGTATCTGTATGTAGTCAGTGTGTGTATCTGTGTGTGTCAGTATGTCTGTCGGTGTATGTGTGTGTGTGTGTGTGTGTCAATATGCCTGTCAATGTATGTATTTGCGTGTGTCAGTGTGTCAGTCAGTTTACATGTCTGTGTATCTGTTTGCGTATCTGTAAGTAGTCAGTGTGTGTATCTGTGTATTTGCATGTCTGTCAGTGTGCCTGAGCACCAAAATGATATATCAACACACATTTAAAAAAAACAACACTACACATAAATGCACGCTTGCATCCAAACTCCAACACCACATACATACACATTCAGACAAACATACTTCATACAAAAACATGCTTACATTTAAACAGTGCAAAATACAACCCTGCAGCATGGGAAATTGGTAGAAACCCACCTGTTAATGCATTGTTGGAGTTGCATGACAGATAGGGTTCTACCTTTTGACCAACCTTGCAATTGGGGGGCCAAATAAAATTCTTGCACCAGGGATCTTCATACTTTAGTTCCGCCACTGCGTTGCGGTGGAGGGTGTGATTGCATGTAAGGGAGTGAGGGGGCACGTTCTGTGGGGGCCCTAGCAAATGCTTGCCTAGGGTCTAATCATTATTAAAGACGGCCCGATTAAAGGCACTAACACTAAAAATTCACCTTGCTGTCTCTAATGAGCTACACATTAATAGGGCACACATGGGGTGGGAAGCAGAACTGTAACATGGCTGTGTAATACAGAAACAAATACAAAAATTAAGTAATGCGCTCAGACTCCCACTTCTCTTGGGCAGCAGTAATAGCAGCCTCTGAGTCAGAGCATGTGTGGCTGTCACACTGAACAACAATTTGTCCACTCTCTCATGTAACTATCCCGAGGTTGCCAATGGAGAAACTTGACATTCTGTATGCGTTCTCTGGTATATATCACGGAGCTTGCTGTGAAGCAGTGTTATGTTATTAATACAGAGTTTAACAATTTAAAAGTAACTTTTTTTGCATGCACATATTTATACAAATTTCCTGAACAGGAATGATTGGAGAGTACAAAAATAGGTGTAAAATATTCTACACTACAATAACAAACATCGATTCAGATTACAAAAAGTTAGGTTGTTGGGAAGCCTATTGAAATGGTCTTGTCAAGATGTGCTAGTTTGCTTTATAGTTGCTATGTATTGGTTGTATACTTACTTAAGCTACTTTGATCCTGTTTTACACGTTCTCGTTCTGCAAAGCCAGAAGCAGCCAGATTTACTCTGTTAAGCCATCTACAAGAATAAAAAAAATAAAAACATTCACTCTGCATTGTTGAATTGAATGGAGAAATATATAACCTAACTTCAGGTTTAAGTCAAATCATTAATTTTATTATTACTGCATATTACTGTTGTTTGTCGTTATATTAACTTTTTGCCTTGGGTTGCAACTCGCTATTTTTGAATGCTAATTGAACCACTGAGATTTGTGGATAATATAATGCCTAAACAAAACAAAGGCTTTTTTATTTAGCGTTTGTCCAGTCAACACTAAATAAAACAACAATAATAAAAAACAACAATAATAAACTTTAGCTACCCATCAGCTAAAATTATATTGTGCAGGTTCTGTTTATGAGCAAACTGAATTTCTTCTTTGGTGTTTGAAAACGTAAATTTTCACCCATATATTTTTATCTGACGCTTTTGCACTCTAGACTGTATGGAAATATATGCTACAGGCATCTTGCCAAATATCGAAAAATTAAACTGCTCTGAGTTTATTCATAAATATTCAGTGAAAGCGATGTAATCTACCATCCAGTTCCTTGAAAAGTAACATTTTTATTTCAGTGCAACATGTTATAGTGTTAAATTAGAGGGACAAAGGTTTAAAAATAATATCAGGAAGTATTACTTTACTGAGAGGGTAGTGGATGCATGGAATAGCCTTCCAGCTGACGTGGTAGAGGTTAACACAGTAAAGGAGTTTAAGCATGCGTGGGATAGGCATAAAGCTATCCTAACTATAAGATAAGGCCAGGGACTAATGAAAGTATTTAGAAAATTGGGCAGACTAGATGGGCCGAATGCTTCTTATCTGCCGTCATATTCTATGTTTCTATGTCTATGTTTCTATGTAACGCGTGTGTTTACTTGTTCAGTTCTTAACTTGCTTCAGTTCTCTTACACCAACTCCACTGTCCAAATACAAAAAATAAAAACTTTTTAGTAGATGTACTCCCAATGAAAACATGCATGCATTTAATTATGGGTAAATATAAAAAAAAAGCTTGTAAAAGCTCCAGATCTCTGAAGTCTTTGCAAACCGACCCCTTCTAATGCAGCCCAGACATTCTGTGGCTGTCCAATCACAGGCTTCGCAATGCAGCTCAAAGTCTTTACAAGACAGGTGCTCTGGGCAATTGCTGCCTCTTGAGTTTAGCTCCACTGAGCTAAGCTACTCGTAAATAACAGAACGGGTTGTCTGATTGAAATTCAGATGGTGTTACAAGGTTGATTTGTAAGTGTGCCGATTTCTATGAAAGAAAAATGAGGACACTCGTCACACATAAAGCACGTTATGGTACATATTATGAAGAGCAGGACAGAGCAGGGTAATAAAATAATATGTATATCATATGTGTAATAATAAATATGTCTACCTAGCACTAGTATGTAAATCTACCGCTGGACATGGAGATTTAATTTTGAATTTACCCCCAGGAAAAAAAAGTTGGAGATATCATAAATTAAACAAAATCTTTTTTCAAGTTGTTATAAAAAAAATCCCTTTCACGGTTGTTGCTCAAAGAGCACACAAGTCATTGAGATTTGGAGATTTTCCTTGGGTATATATTAAAAACAAAATTGGAAAAATGCTGTTGAATGTTATGAACGTTATGTCACTGCATTTTAACTGGGAAACCTAGGTTCGAAGTCCAGTCAGACTACCCTCACTGATTGTAAACCTTTTCTATACCCAGAAATATCCCTTTTTTACAATTGTAAAGTGTAATTAGTTGCAAAAATTATATTAAACTAGATTTAAGAAAATTACAAAAATTTAAATGAAAGGATGTTCGCACAACAATGTTCATTTACCCCATAGAATGTGCAATTTGTTTATCATTATTTAGGCACTGTTCAGTAGTTTAAAGCAGGCTGAGGCCTGAAAATTTATGAAACTGCAGATTTGACCCATAGTCGTCTGATCTGGTAGCTGTGCTGAGTGTATGAGACTACCACGTGTGAATAGAAATGTATTTCTGGATACAGTTGCTCTTATCTCAAACATTATTCTTACTAATTAAACAGTTTACCCTGTGCACTCTGGCCTTTTCGTAACAGATCTGCAAGAACGTCTCTGTATTTGCAAGTCATGATCAACCTATTTCAAGAAATCATAATATCAACTGTTCAAATATTTTGGAAAGAGAGACCTCGGTCATACGACGTGTTTGGCAGTCATCATTATCTGCTAGCCAGATCGCATTACAGGTTACATCCAGGTGACAAGATTTACGTAGAGCCCTTCGAAGATCATCTACTAAAAACGAATTTAAACTTTGCAAGTTAATCCAGAGTGTATTTGGTAGTTATAGTGGACAGATAAGCAACTGGAACTTCGTATTTGCTCTATACAGTAGAACCTGTGCCTGGTCTTAGAGGATAAGGAGTCTTTCCAAACAAATACAGCTTAATATGGCCTCTCCCACGGAGCCAAGATAAACAAGGAAATTCACTTAAAAAGAGGTATTCACTTACGTATATTCATTACAAAATATTATACAATGCGACTATACATTAAATCTTTTAGTTTCAATAATAATAAAAACGTGTGTATGATCGTTTTCCTTTAAGATGTATGGCTTCTGCATAAATCAATACAGAAAAATAAATGAATAATAATAAGCATGAAAACGGATAGAAATTATTCTGTAATTTTCCTTTTCCCCCATTACATCTTGGTTTTTAAATAAGTAATGTTACTTTATTATGTGTCTGACAGTTAAGTGTAATAGAGCATTTAGAAAAATCATACAACATTTTATTGAATCAGTAAAGCACACCAGAGCATAAACCAAAAATAGGCATCACCAAAACACTATAGGTCAACGTGCATATTGAAGATTACCCAAGGCCATACTGAAATTGCATGGTGACCCATCAATCTTAAGGTAAAAATAAAAACATATAGAAAATCATAAATTCCAACATGATTAAGGTTCCAGCAGACAAACCACAAAAAAACAGAGGATCATAAGACATACTAAGGGAAAAGGAGAAAAGAAAAAGGAGGAGTAGATTAAGAAGTGCTTCCTGAATTTACTTACCTAGGCACCACATCATAGATAAACACAGAAGGAAGCAGAATTAAAGGACCACTATAGGCACCCAGACCACTTCAGCTCAATTAAGTAATCTGGGTGCCAGGTCCATCTATGATTAACCCTTTCTGCTGTAAACATAGCAGTTTCAGAGAAACTGCTATGTTTACATATGGATTAATCCAGCCTCTAGTGGCTGTCTCATTGAAAGCCGCTAGAGGCGCTTCCGCGCCTCTCACTGTGATTTTCACAGTGAGAAGACGCCAGCGTCCATAGGAAAGCATTGAGAATAAACCTTTTTGCTGCGCATGCATATTCAGCAGATGACGGGAAAGGAGGAGGAGAGTCCCCAGCGCCGAGGGAGCCCAGCGCTGGAAAAAAAAGATAAGGGATGAACCCCTTCCTCCCCCTAGATCCCGGCTGGAGGGGGGCCCAGAGGGTGTATGTTTGCCTGGCACTATAGTGGTCATTTAAGAAGAGACCAAAGAAAAGATAATAAAGACATCTAATCCTTAGATTCTACGGGAGCTCAGCATGGTTCAGTGGACACAAAGGACAAGCACTCGATCCACGCTGCTATGTAAGATTATGGGTTATCCAAAAAATAATTATCAGTCATAATACATGGATATTTCTATATGTTTGCAACCACTGCTACATTAGCTTAATTCCACAAAGAATTTTATTATACGCAAATTTAAGTACAAACACTCTTCACTTACCGACTGAGTTCGGCTCCAACGATTCGGTTGTAAAAACAAATTGGTTGGTAAGTGAAGATGTGCTAGAGAGCATGCGCTAGAAAGCAGATCTATGTTTGTGGGAGTACCCCTGAACATAGACCAGCTCTCTAACGTGGGGAATCCCTCGAATATATGTTCGAGAGAATTCCCAAGACTCAGATTTGGGGGATTTCCCGCACTAGAAAGCGGTTTGTATACCTGAGCAGTCAGTAAACAGGTAAGTCACTAAGTGAGGACTATCTGGATATCTAAAAGTATCTTATTCTACAGCTGGGGACAAAAACATACCCTTCATTCCTATGTGTCTAACCATAATAAAAATCCTGTTTAAACACTCCTGTCTCAACAGAAGGACATCAAGCAGAAAAGAAATAAAATAATGATAAAAATGTCAGGGTGATCTTTCAGCATTATATCACTTTGGAGGCATCCTGCGTCATATATTTCCAGCTCCTAAAAAAGCTCTTTCTTTGGCTTAAATAGTTAGTTTTGCCTTACTGTGTCTGCATCGAAATACCTACACTTCTCTCATTAATATATTTTTGTAAATGAAATATAAATACCAATGTAAATATGCCTAAACCCCACAGGGCACAAGCAGAACCTTTGATAATGGAAACTGTTATTAAAGCAAATATTTGATTTGGGAAATATATACTAATGCTCACAATGATTATATAACAGTTAAAAGGCATTTACAAAGGTTATCTGAATGTTGACCAGAACGTTCAAGGTTTCATTATGCTCTTAAAGAATTGCACATCGTGTTGATATTTAAACATAATCAATATCTTCCTGGATAAAGCAAGCTATCCATAGCATCTTTTCCAGTTATGGGGCTTGAAGGATTAAGTCCTTAAGTAGACAAATTAAATCATTCATGTGAGTATATAATGGAAGTGATCCAACTGGACTAAACACGATGGAGCATGAAACGTCCAATTTGCCTTGGGCTGAGCACTATTTAATTATAGCAAGCGGAAACTGCAGAGGAATTTGTTTTTAGCAAAGAATTGCAACGACTTTCAAAACACGCATACTTAACGACAAAATAGAGATTAACCCTGATTTAAAACTGATGAGCTAACAATCAGACCATTAATGTTGATGATAATCACTGTATGTTTGTTTTAGGACGTCTTACAGCTCAATGAAAAGGTTACTGCAAGCATAATTATTAAAATACAGTGATTACAAACATGGCCAGATTTCCCATAAGGCAGAGTAAACGCATGTCTACCAGCACCTGACCACTAGGGGGCGCCTGTTTTCAGCACTTGTAATGTGGCTTTTCCAGCTTAAAAAGGCTGGTGGGGGGAGATTCTGTGATTTTGTGGCAATATTAACTTTTCACAGCTTTAAGATTTCTCTAAGACAAGGAGTTTAAGTCATTATGCAGTAAGAGTTGACAATGCATTCCGTAAACACATTTGAGATTCAAATGATGAGTATGCACACACCAAAATGTTGTGGTAGAGTATGTACGATATGGCCAGAATAAGTAAGATGACTGTATCCTTAAAGGAACTCTATAGAGTTAGGAATACAAAACTGTATTCCTTACAATTTAGTGTCACTCTGCCCACCCTTGTGGCCCCTTCCCCTGTCCCATCAAACTCTGTGAAAGGCCAGGAAGAGCCTCTGGTTGTTGTCTGGTACACAGCCAGTAGAGACAGGCTTAGCCCAGCAATGTAAATATTGCAGTTTCTCTGAAACTGCAATGTTTGCAGCTGCAAGGCTAAAATGACAGGGACATTGCACCCAGACCACTTCAATGAAATGAAGTGGTCTGGGTGCCTACAGTGTCCCTTTAATATTGTCTTAGAGAGTTTTTTTCAATTGTTGGGATCATTTTACTTCAGCTTATGGGAAATGAAATAAAATCGAAATATTTTAATAACTTCCTTCCTTTATATTCCTCCTATGGCTGGTGTAATCAATGTAAAATGGATTATTGTTGTTGTTGATACAACAAATTCATGCCTCTTGTAAAGGAAAAAAAAAAGAAAGAAGATACAGAAAAACCCCAACAAAACAAAAAACTATTCAGCTTCAGTTATTCCATCAACTTTTTTCTATACACTATAAAAAAAACACGAGAATGCATATCCTACATTAAATAACTATGTTTCGATCCTCTCACACTGATGTTGTGGTGGTACCACAGCCAACATTTCCCCCTAAAACTAATATCCATAAAATTGTGTATCAAAGATCAATTCAATTGAAAAAAGAAAATTAAATAAAGTAATATAAAAAGGTTTATTTACCTGTTCATGTCATCTAAATTATCAGCGGCAAAATAAAAGCTTTTGATCTTCGGATGGCATGCTTTAAATGCACTACAAACAAAAAAAAAACCCAGAGAAAATGTTTAAACATTACATAATTACATAATTTGACCACAAGGTAGATCACTATTCATATGGCACACAAATACTTAGCTATCATGATAAATATGAAGAAATAACTGTCACAGACTGTACTGGATTAGGGGCTTAATGGGCCTGGAGCTGAAAATCAGTGTGAATCTCATGACTAAATTTAAATTTGTTATTACTTTTATCAGCCTGGCCTTCATTCATCACTATAGTTTGCAGGGGCATTGAAATGCATTTATAAACTTGAAGTTTCAAATATAATAAATTAATCTTCACAAGCAGGAGAAGGAACAGAGAAATCTGCTGAAAGAGCAAAGGGTACAAGAGGTCACCGCCTATGGGTCATGGGATACATAGAGTCTATTCTGTTGGTTATAGGGCATAAAGGGACTGTGTGCAATGTGTTCTAATCAGAATCCATAGTGCCTAAAGTACCATTGGCAGCTCATAGGATGTGGACAAGGTTACCAAAGTTTCCAAGTCAGGACAGACTTCTCTATGACTTCAAGGCCACAAAAATATGGCACGGAACACTTAAAATCAGCAAACTAATTAATACATACATGAAAACACAAATAAACCAACAAATAAAAATCAGACAGTTTGGGTCTATTGCAACGTGTGGGCCTGGAGCTTCAGTTCCAACAGCCTCTATGTTAATCTGACCCTGATCACAGATGACACTTCCTGACAAAATAAAATTATCTGATATTTTATTTAGACCTTGTAATAAATAACATCTTAAAGGAACACTGTGGTCACCATACCAACTTTATCAAAATGGTAGTTAGCTCTTTTTTTTATTTTTTTATTTTTTATTAATAGGGAGCTTCTGATTGGCTTAGAGCATCGGCTGACCACTCTAGCCAATCAATGGCTTGGCTGCACGCTACACCTACTGAAACTCAATTTCAGAATCCGGAATACAATATGGTAACTGCATTTAGTTGAAGTTGTTATGGTGACTGGAGTATTCCCTTAAGGTACAGATTAATTTCACAAACTTACAAAAGCCATAAAAAATCTGTAAAATGAATTCATCTTTCAATGTTTATGAACAAAGAGGGGCAAAAGAAGACAAGTGAAAACATTTTGAGCCCCTACAAAAGCTCTATCAAACAAACATGGCTCTTTTTTTTATAAACAAAATACATGAGATATCAGCTACAGGATGTAATTAAGTAAGAATTGTCCAAAAGGTATTCATAGTTGGAATGTCAAGACTTTATAGATGAAGATATTTGTATGTAATCCCTACCAAGTAAATTACCTTATATCTGATTAATACAGTCCTTATTAATCTGCTACAAGTGTAATAAAAATAATTGTTATCGACACACTTATAACGAATCCTATGCGCCTTTCATTAGTCATCCTATTTAAAATCCAGACACGACGCTAACTTATACAGTTTCAGTATTGAAAAAAATATATATATCTACAACAATCTATTTCTAGTGGGTTTAACCCCTTAAGGACACATGACATGTCATGATTCCCTTTTATTCCAGAAGTTTGGTCCTCAAGGGGTTAAGAATACGCAGAACATAAAAAAGAAATAGAAAATGTAGAAGCCTGCAGAATCAGATAAATAAAACTAAGCTGAAAAAAAGTTAGAAAACAAGCAAGACCTGTAAAACCATGCTACATGTTTGGCATTATCATCACAAACAAGTAAACGTAGTTATTTAATTCTACAAAAATCAGCTCTAAAGGTTCCTCCTTTAATTAAAACTGTAGAATGATTGTTCATCATTTGGTTGCAGTATCAGTAAAACTGAGAGAGATAATCATAATCAAGCAAAATGCTCATAAATATGCAAAATGCAAGTAAACAATCATTAATTGGAATGTTTTAAAATGTACTTCATTCTAATCATCTGCAATATAAAAAAACAAAAAACAAAACATTAGTGTAAACTAGTAATAATCTCTATGCAGACATTGTTACCACTAAACAAATTCTGGAAGTGGGTCCACATTAAATCAGTTATAAAGCAGTTAAAAATACATCTTCGTAACACCCTGTAGTTTTCATTGCATAAATTCGGTTTAGTAAAAGAACTGCAGGGTGTACCTGTCACAATGATTTGTTTAAATCCTGGAACACTGAAACAAAACTACCTTGGCAATGCATGCAAGTATTGGATGGAGAAAGAAAACTCAAAGTTAAGTAAAGTAAAAGAATAAAAAAAATAAAGAAGATAGAAAATTCAAAAGTAAGAATGACGAAGGTATGGGAAAAGGAAAGAAATAAAAAGGGTAACAGGGTAAACAACAAATTATTTTTAAAATAAATTTTTGCAGTTTATTTTTAATCCATTATCTAGTTTATATTTAGATTGTCCGTGAACCCATCATGACTTGTTTAATGATGTTTTCATGGTTTTCCTTAATTTGACAGTCATCGATAGCGGCCTTTTAATAAGGATCAAGTTTTAAAAATGTATTTGTTGTCATCAATTTCATGAACATTCGAAGCAGTGTTTTTTTTCCAAACGCTTTCAGAACGCATACTCACAATTTCTTACGGCACTCACTGGCTCGATCAATTTTAAATTCTGGTAGGCTAATGAATCCCTCTGCTTTTTCTTCCTGCGTGAATAAAATTCAGCAATACTTTAAAATATCTGGCCATACTAATTAAAAAGAAACCATAAAATAATAAGTTAGCTGTGGTTCATTGTTGTTTTAAACTTAAGTCATTATTTCCCTCTTTAGTGTTGTTTATTGAAGCAAGTGAGTGGCCATAAACATTCATATTATTTAATATAATTGCCCAAACCGAGAGATTAAATCACAAAAATATTTCATTCTTAGTAGCGTGATTCTTATGCAGCCTGACATTTTCATTTAGTATATTATAAAATAATCACACAAGCAATATATGGACTTTTAAGGTCTTTAGAACCAGCTTTATCCTAGGAAAACACTTAGCTGTTGTTGATAATTAAGCGGTCTCACCTCTCCAATTTATACTAGATAGTCACAGAATCCTCACATCATTGAAAGCATTTATTTTTATTAGGCTGCCCTGTTTATACCTCATAATTATTTTATTTTTCCACCTTCTCATTACGTATTCTTATTTATTGCTTGTGGTCAGTATCAGGAAGCTGATATTACTGCGCATTAAATTTTTCTTCAGTTCTTGATGCTTGCCAGAGAACACAGCACTGCACATCATCAGGGACCTGTTCTGGCTCAACTACCAGCCACAATTATCCTTGATATTAGCCACCCTGAGCTCCATCACGCTCATATCATATATACATAAATACACATATTATACGCTGCATATGTATATTATATCCATACATACATTAAGTGGCCAGTTAATTAAGTAAGCTTACCAAGTATCTATTACCGAGTAACACTTTTTCCTCCATTACAAACAAATTCCCCAATTTAATACTTTCAAATACGCTTTTCAAATGATTTAATATTTTTTGGAAAACTTTTTTACATTAGTTTTATAGCATATTTAAATATAAAAAGATATATCATATATGAAAATATACCAACTATACAAAATCGAATTTTTTTTTAGAATATTAGATTATATAAAAAGTTGATCCAAAAATATATAAATATAGAAAGCATTGGATTGGCTAAAATCGGCAACGGGGTGGGGCCAAACAGTTTTGGACAATTAGCACCTCCTCATAGAGATGCATTGAATTAGTGCATCTCTATGAGGAAAATTCAGCATCCCCATGCTGAGCGTGGGGATGCTGAACAGTAGTGCTGCCTACTGTGCAGCACTGAGGCAGGAAGCACCTCCAGTGGCCATCTGAGGAGTGGCCACTTGGAGGTGTCCCTAGGGGCAATGTAAACACTGCCTTTTCTGTGAAAATGTTTACATGAAAATGCCTGAAGGATATGATTATACTCACCAGAAAACTACATTAAGCTATAGTTGTTCTGGTGACTATAGTGTCCCTTTAACTTGGATACTATTATTCTTATAGTCACTCTGCATTTTTCAACCACTTATTTGTGATGAACGCTACCTATTTCTCCTCATTCTGCTTTGTATATGTTTGAGATCTGGCTATTGTGCAGGACACCGTGCAGATGATTAACAGAATCGAACATTGTGGATTTCCTGCTAGATGTATATATATTTGAGAATTGGAAGGATGTCACGTTGCCATATCCTGTAGATTCTAACTTAAAAACATAGCCCGCATCCGCCCCCCTCTTACACAAGATGTTACCAAGGAGCTTGTCCATGCTCTAGTAATTTCCCACATGGATTATTGTAACCCTCTCCTAATTGGTCTCCCCAAAAGCCGTATTGCCCTGCTACAGTCTGTAATGAATGCCGCCGCCAGACTTATTTTCCTCTCTAGTCGGTCCTCTCACCCCTCATCCCTCTGCCAGTCCTTACATTGGCTCCCTGTATCCTATAGGAGTCAATTTGAAGTGCTAATTTAAAGCACTGAACAATTCTAGCCCCTCTTCACAGATCCTTAGGTATGCCCCTCCTCGTTCCCTCCGCTCTGCCCATGACCACCTCCTGACCGCTGCTTGCACCCATACGGCCAACTCGCGCTTGCAGGACTTCTCACGGGTGGCTCCTTTCCTATGGAATAGCCGGCCTACCCCACATCAGACTCTCCCCTAGTCATCAATCCTTTAAGAAGTGCCTTAAAACCCATCTCTTTAGGAAAGCTTATGGCCTCCCAGAGTAACCTCTACCTTACATACCCGTCTCTTGCTCTCTCCTATAGGACAGCACTTTACTCTCTCCTCCACCTCTGCTTCACTCCCACCTTATTTGATATTGATATTTCCTGTCCTAATGTGTCTTATACCCCACCTCCTATAGACTGGAAGCTCGCTTGAGCAGGGTCCTCTTCAACCTATTGTTCTTGTAAGTTTTCTTGTATTTGTCCTATTTATAGTTACATCCCCCCTCTCATAATATTGTAAAGCGCTATGGAATCTGTTGGCACTATATAAATGGCAATAATAATAATAATAAAAAGTTTAGTTTAGTATTTAAATGCTTGATTGCTAAAAGAGGACAGTCTTTACTCCCCAATAAACCACTACAGGTCTGTAACTTTGACATTAGGTAGGAAAGATACATGGATTGTTAAAGGGATAGTATAGGCACCAAAACAACTTTACCTTAATGCAGTGGTTATGGTGCATATATCATGGCCCTGCAGTTTCACTGCTCAGTTTTCTGCCATTAAGGAGTTATATAATTTTGTTTATGCACCCTAGCCACACCTCCCCTTGCTGAGACTTACACACATCTGAAAAAGAAGTGTGTACATTTTTAGCTTCCTTTTTAACACAGTCTTAATTGAGAATGTCTTATTTTCTACTGCATTAGTCGCCTGCTAGCGCTTATAACTGCCTCCTGTGTGTGATGAAAGTTCAATTACCAGAGCAGAAGACAAGAACATCTAAACTAAAAACACTCTGTGCTGTAAAAACACCACAGAGCACCTTTCCCCCCTCTGTCACCAGAGAAGGCACCTTCCTACTGGGGACTGATGTTGTGTGACAAGTGCATGCTCTTCAGATTCCATTAGCAGACTTCACAAGCAGCAGAGGAGCTGCTGCGACCAAACTGTGCTCTGCATATGTAGCTCCCTCCCTCGCTGCCCTGCAACAGATGGGTTCTTCGGTTCTTCCTCTGAACTGTAATGCATGAAAATCCTGAGAGATCAGCTTCTTATGAAATGCTAGGTACATTTCTGATACAAACAGACCACAGACAATGTTGCTGCAATCATGCACATTCCTAGTTGCAGTAATAGGTTTAAATTGACCCTATGGTCACAAAAACAGCTTTATATTTGTGTACGGATCATTCCACTGACGTCGCACTGCTCAATTCTCTGCCATTTGAAGTTAGATAATTTTTGTTTCTGCATATGAAGCCCTTGCTACACATCCCCTGGCTGTGACCGACAGCCTCCATGAAAAACAAAGTGGTTTTACTTTCAATCAGATGTTAACTTGCTTGTTCTTAATTTTATCTCCTGCTCTTAAAATTTAACTTTAATCACACACAGGAGGCTCCTGCATGGTCTAGCAAGTTATTAATACTGCAGGAGTCCACATTTAACAAAATTTGTAATAAAGTGTAAACATTAGATCTTACTTTACAGAAAGTACTTAGGAAGACTGTGCAAGTCACATGCAGGGAGGTGTGGCTAGAGCTGCATAAACAAAGTGATTTATCTCCTAAATGGCAGAGAATTGAGCAATGAGACTGCTGAGGCACGATCTATACACCAAAACATACATGAAAAATACACCTTTAAAAGGAACACTATAGTCACCAGAACAACTACCGTTTATTGAATTTGTTCTGGTGAGTAGAATCATTACCTTCAGGCTTTTTGCTATAAACACTGTCTTTTCAGAGAAAATGTAGTGTTTACATTACAGCCTAGTGGTAACTTCACTGGCCACTCCTTATATGGCTGTTAGAGATCCTTTCTCGGTCATGGCTGCCTACAATACATCCAAACATTCAGTGTCTCCACCCTCTGCATGCAGACACTGAACTTTCCTCATAAAGATGCATTGAGTCAATTCATCTCTATGAGGAGATGTTGGTGGGTCAGGGCTGTGTTTGAATCGTGCTGGCTCTGCCCCTGGTCTGCCTCTTTGTCAGTCTCAGCTAATCCTATGTGATTGGATAAGGCTAGCACTTCTGCTGATGTTGGCAGGCAGTGGGCAGGTCAAAAGGAAAGAGTGACAAAGCAAGCAGCTGCAGACTTGAATACAAGTAAGACTTTACTATATTTAGAGAGGCAAGGGAGACTAGATGGTGGTTGTATTCCTATAGGGTCAGGAATACATGTTTGTTTACAATGCTTGATTTTTCTTTTTTTTGATGTTGAACTTTTTTTCATTAGAAAGACAAATGTACTTATGGATTATCTAAAACTTTCTGTTTCTTAACCATCAGGTTAATTCACCCATAAATATAAAAATCTATATATTAAAAAGTCTATTTAAAAAAAAAATAATAATAAAAAAAAAAGTTATAAAGCACGGTCTTTCTTTTCTCATTTGCTTATTTTATTTTATTTTTTTGCTTTAGAAAAGTGAGCAAACATATTTTTCAATATACTGAAGTTTTAATTACAATTATGATTTTGACAAAAAATTATTTATTCTGATATATGTGAATTTGTATTTTTGGACTGTATACAACTTATCCAAAGTGTGCCACTGCTTTCATGTATATTGTATCTGCTAGTACAGAGCACAGTTAGAGTTAAGATCAGTCATACACAAAACACAGAAAAACTGCAGAAATTCATTGCTATATTGTTTAACACAGGTTTTAATCAAAAGGGCTTTTATTTAACAAAAAAAAATATCTACAGCAAAGCGTGATACAATTTTTTTAAAATTTCTTTGTAATTTCTGACTATTGTTCAAATGAAAAGCTTTTTCTATCAATGTATGTAATTTTATTATGTTTTATTCAAGTTTGCATATGTTTTTTCCTTTTAATGATAAATTAATAATATATCAATTTAAATGTATTAATCACAGCTGCAGAGAAAGAAAAAAAATCTGACAGTACATTGCCAGTCTTATATAATTAAGATGTTATAACACAGGTTGATTAAAGACATGTATCAAACATTAATCATGAAGTTGAAGCATTTTACATTTCTGGTTAGAACCAATATATTTTTTGAGAAGTTTGACATTTCTGCACCAGAATAGGAGTTCTTCATACTGGTAAACCATACCTAAGAATTTTGTTCCAATTTTTTAATATTTAATGTATAGTCATGCAAGCAACCATGATTCCTCCCTACATAGTTTTGTTAAATGACATACTGAAATAAAATAAAATACTCACTTTAGATTTGCAGCTAATAAAAGCAGGGAAAGCAGGGAATGCAATGTAAAAATGAAAATGTCTCCTGATTCCATATATATGACCAATAACTGTACATGCACACTGTAAATTATGAGGAAAATGAGATATGTGTGCAATACCTATTGGTGGTGAAGGCAAGTCTCTTTCTACTGAAAATTTAATATTCAGACAATTAAAACCAAGACTGTCGTCATTGTGCGTGCACTTGCCATAATGCCTTTAGGTTTATTTCTATGGCATAGTGCTCATGCTGCAGTTATAGCAGATACCATAAGTTTGTGATGTCATTAGAAAAAATCCCTCTAAGCCAAACCCAGTACAACTAGCTCTAATGAATAATAGCTTCCCCAAATCCAAACAAATTAGTAGTGCATGGTTGCCAATTGGCCATGCACTTCCATATAACTCGTTGTTTGCACTTCCATCTCCTTGCTTCTTGGCAGTCGACCTTACTCCTAACGGCTAGTCATGCACTCTCCAGTTTGGCTAGCCTTCTCTTATAGTTTTATTAGCTGAGGCTATCCACAGACACATAATGAGGTTTGTAGGCCATGCCACCATGGGGGTAGCAGACATGGTCACACATTTGCAGCATACATAATGTTAACATCCACTCTCAACCATTGGTGTGTATGACATTGCTGAACCTGAGTGTAATAATTTTAAACCTGATCTAACTTCTTTCCAGAGCAATATTATTGTCATATCCAGTTGCATCAAATTGCTTACAAGCCACAACCAACCAAGGACTCAACCTTCAAACGGGACAAATGTATGCTAAAGAGACATTGAACAAAAGAGACAACCTCGGTGATGTAGATCCACAACTTGCTGTACCAACCAGTGTCAAATTTAGCATCCCATTCAAGATGCCTTTAAAAGCAGCAAGTAACACAATTATCAGTTTAAGTGTCTTGTTAAATTCTTACCTCTTCATTCGTATACCAATAGAGAGAGCTATCTTTTAGAACAAACCAATACTTTTTCCATTTCTGGGAAAAGTAGCTTTTTGCATCTTTCTTTTTCCAAAGCCATCCTTCACAATCACCTCGTCCCAAGTCCTTGCACGATATACGTCTTTTACTTTTGCCGGGAACAGAACCTCGGAGAAGGTAATGCAGATGGATACATTGTCATTTGTTTTGCAAAACTGTGGTTTTAGTAATATCATAATTCCTCAAATATGCTAGATCAATTCAATATAGTAGAGAATTAAATACATAGAAATATAACACATACTATGAAACTTTGGTAGACCAGAGATACCATACAGTGTGCATTCTAAAAGAGTATAAAACACTGTTTTGAGTTTTCATTAAATTCAGGGTCTGTTTCGGCAGCCAAACACTGATATGCCATACCTATGAAGTGTTAATATCACCAAAGAGGGGATAGAGCTCTTGGAACATCAATTTGAGCAAATTAATCATACTAATTTAGGATTACATGTCACAAATGTTTAAATATGCAATAATGTAAGTTTTATTGCTGTGGATAAGTTCATACATTTGTCTTCTGGTCAGTTCATTATGGTGAGAATAGTATTGTAATATTTAAAAGATCTTGTGAAAAAATGTAGTCTCTTAACAGGAAAAATAAATATATTATTTCTTGCATATTGTGCTAGCTGAACAGCAGTACAGATCAGGAAATATTGTTGAGTGTAATGTAGTCATGCTATTTTCTGTTCTTGAGTTTGGCTGCCAGAAGGCCACTTGGATGTTTCGTGGGCATGCATGATGTGAATTTGGAATACTTTGTAGTTTGTCGTGGAGTATTTTGTTATTAAGACAGATGGCAAAGGAACTTGTACAATTTATTGATACATGAAATTATATATAACTAGTTTGATGCCAAGCCTGGCAAATGATGATATTATTTTTAAATATACTTTCACCATTTTTTTAAAATTACATATATTTCACTAAATTGATATTTTTTGTGGTCTAACTGATCTAATAATCTTGGACATTATTACAGATTTAGCAAGAAAACAGACAAGAAGTGAAGTGTCTGCTACAAAATAAACCTGCTAGCATTTAGACTTTAGGAGTATATGGATCACTGGAGGAGTAATTTATCTGTCAAATTAAAATGGTACTTCATCATATCCAGTAATGCCCATTTAAGAAAAATTGCTTAATTTAATATGTGGATTAGTTGGTTGAATCAAGACAACAGCTCATATTGATGATTGGAGTTACACTATTTTTGCAAAACATGTACAAGCAATTATATGTTCAGATTTTATTTCCCTTTACATTTTTGCAGCAAAAATAATGATGTTAATATATTGTATGTTTTATTAGATTACTTATAGCAATAGGGTGCTTGAGAAAAGTTATAATTAGGGCATAATTTTCAATCTCATAGCCACAGGGGCTTTATCATTTCAGGACTACAAGGCCACCGAACTGGTTATATGCGCATTGAAAATAGTTTTGTTCGACTATTGATGCAGCCCTGGTGGGGCGGATATGTTTTGGCAAGAAAAGCACAATTTGTACAGAGGTTAGAAGACTAAATACAAAATCTATTTTAATGGCTTCTTCCCATCTGCAATAAGAGGGTTTTAAAAATACTTCCATTTGAAGTTTCTAAGGTTTAGAAACCTGTCGCAATCATCTGAAATGAGATTGTAAAAATACTTCAATTTAAAGTTTCTAAGTTTTAGAAACTTGTTGCAATCCTAATACCATTTACTTTACACAGATATCTAAATCTCGGTTTTTGTTGTTTTTTTTTTTTTTTTAGCAAGTTACCTTTGTTCCTTTTCTTAGATTTATGCTGCAAAGACGATTGTTGAAATGTCTGTAAATATAAAAAAGCAAAACAAACAAAACAAATAAGCATCTGATTTACTTGATTTTTTGTATTATTTCACATTTTAACAACTTTTACCAGGAGCATAATTTACCCATTAGTTGTTAGAGTTCTAATCTTTTGTTATTTGAGTGCTTTAAACAAATCATCTTGGGTGATCAACTGGTAAGAATTTCATTAAAACCATATTTTAGCACAGATAAGTAAACTTATATCTCAGTCTTTTTCAGTGGAATAATTTTGAAGAACACAGCACTCACAAGCAAGTGATTTCATGTACTGAATAAAATTGGAAGAAAATGTTCTCAGAATTTTGCCAGGAAAAGTATTAAAGATTTTGCTCATCAAACAGATCGCTCTTTTATCTCTATGAAAGAGATGTAAATTTTGATTACAAATAACATTGCTGAGTTTCAGAAATTATAATTAAGACAAACTTTCAAGTATTAAAAAGCTGAAGCAGCTTAAGGTTAAGCTTCCATACCTTGATTATTTTTGTGCAATACCATAGCAAATTGAACTTTTATTTAATTTTTTTAAAACGATATATATATTTATTTTCGCATTGTATACCTGACCTTTCTGGCACAGCAAGAACATGCCATGCAAATAATTTTAAGCCTAATTACACTCCTCCCAACTCTGGCATTCAGAGAAGTGGGGTGCTGAGAGGGCAGTAATGGGGATTGGGCTAGAGAAGTGATTGCATAGCTGGTTCCACCACAAATAGGGAATCCTTGCCCAGAAAGGAGGCAGGTCGACCCAAATTACTGGCAGGTCAATCTGTCGTGAATCATCTGAGGCCCGTCTACCGACTGCAGACCATGTATGTTCGCTGTTACAGTACTCTTTGCAGGATCCTAGTGCCCTGAACATAACGATTCCCTCGCACTATGCTTGTTGCTGACAGCTCCCTTGTGTCCCAATAAGTGGGACACCAGGGAACCAAGTTGTTACGTGGGACAAGACCCACAAATCAAGACTTCCCTGCCAAAAATCGGGATGGTTGGGAGGCATCCTATTATGCAATGCATGCGGAGGCCTAAACTATGAAGCAATACGGTGGTTTAGTGTGACTGAAATTAATTATAACTGGACATAGTATTTTCAATATTTGAATCTTGAAAAAGAAAGATTTAAAAATGAAAAAAAGGACAAAGACGTGCTCTGCAGGTTAATAATTAATATTCCTCTTATACTTTGAAGAAAAAAAGAAGTGGATAACAAAATCAGATGTAAGTGCTTAAATTTATAGCAAAAGTACTGTGTCCTTTCAATACCGTTTAACCTAACAGCATATGCTGTTCTTCGAAAACAGTTTGTAATTGCTTAGCTGTGAAGGAAATGTGAGCTACTGACAGACGATTAATGTACTGAAAAATGCTCTCTTCATCACCTACAGACCAAAGTAGTTCAGTGAGGTGCCAGACCAAATTCATCTGTTTTTCAATGTAATATAAAATATTCCCTTTTAGCCTGTCAGTAATAGAGATTTAATTTAAAAAATTTGATTTATACTGCCTTTTTGGGTTAATTCTGATGAATAACGCTAAGAGACATCCATGAAGTGACAGCTCATAGATAATACAACATGCAGTGTTGTGTAAATGATGATATATAGTATTTCCAGATGTCATCACACTTCTAAAAACACTGCCCAGGAAACCGTGATTTACAACAGCAGGTAATGTCTGCACACAAGATCACTTGAAACAACAACATAGGAAAATTCAAACTCGGTATTCCAAAGAAGAGGGAAATATATTATAGAATATGCATTGGAAAACTACTGAAACAAAACAGCTGAGGTGTGGATTTATATTATTTGATTTATTTCGTCACACATATATTATAATATTTTCACCCTTCTTTGAAATTTGGATTTTTACTATATCTTTGCTATGAGTGGTTGATGTGGTGAATGACATTTTCCTGTTCAGTGGGATTTAAAGTCTGTGCACCCCCATGCAACAAAGATAAACCTGTATTTTTCCTCCCCATCTGGTCTTGGGGGAGTAGTTCTTTATCTAGTTTGAATCTTTGTGATGTTTTATTAAATGGATACTATAGGCTCCAAAATTCTTAAATTAAATCACTTCATTTATATAGCCTTAGTCATACTTCCCCGCATGAAATGTGTACAGCCTTCCTATACATTTCCTGTAAAAAGTAATCTAATGTCTAAACTTCCTTTATTGATCACATGATCCAATTCTGATGTTCACATCTCCATTGAAGGGACTTTTAATGATGGACAGGGGCCATCATGGGTAATCTGACTGGTGTGCGCCTACGCAGCCCCATATGCAGCAAACTGTGATGCACTGTGTGACAGCTGCTTCATCGGTTGTTTTTCATTGTACCACTTTTGGTAGGTACTAGACACTGCATACAGGGAACACCTCACAAGACAGTTTTGGAGATGCTCTGACCCAGTCATCTACCATCTTTTTTTGGCCCTTGTCTAAGTTACGCAGATCTTTTCAATTGCCCATTTGTCCTGCTTCCAACACATAAAGAACTGACTGTTCACTTGTTGCCAAATATATCCCACCCCGTGACAGGTGCCATTGTAACTATGTAATCAATGTTATTTACTTCACCTGTCAGTGGTTTTAATGTTGTGGCTGATCGGTGTACGATCCATTTATTGTGGAGAGAGAACACAGTATTCCCTTAGATGGATTTGGATGAATAGAATTAATCGTGAGTTAGTCTCTAGCACTATAATATGATTTTTCTTTTTCTTCATTTATGTAGAAATCCTATTACAGGAATGCCTAAGGCAATTAATCATTGTTACATGAACAAGAGCAGTATGCAGGTGACAGTTCTACTTTCTTTAAAATATTATATTATAGAGGACAGACATCCTACAGTCTCTTGTCTCTATTACCAAATATACTTTGAAAATGCATATTATATTTTCCATTTTAAATCTCCTTGCATACATGAAAAGGTACATTAAATGATGCCATCCGTATATTGTTCAACAAGATTACATTATTTCATGTAGGTAAAAAAATATAAAATACTTAACAAATATTGTGCTATAAAGTGCCTGCAGGCTTTTCTTTAAAAAAAAAAAAAAAGATTTGGGGTTGGATGGGACTGACAGCCACCATATGGTGAAAAAAAACAAAACAATCTGTTTAATATAAATAAAAAAAAACTTTAAAAACAAAAAAACAAAAACTGAGCATTTAATGAAAAAAAAAATTAATGCACACTATGGGTAACTTTTTATGTTTTATTCAAAGGCGTAGATTACAGAGAAGTGACAAACTACTCTTTCAGGTTAATAGAATTAAGCGTGTAAAATTCTCCCATTTTTAAGCTCGGCTATTTAGCTATATTGTTTTTTAATTATCTCCAAATAGTGAATAAAGTCAAGCAGGGTTAATTATTAAAGGATCACTACAGGGTCAGGAACACAAACATGTATTCCTGAACCTATAGTGTTAAAACCACCATCTAGCCCCCCTGGGCCCCTCATGCCTCCATAAATATAGTAAAAATCTTACTGTATTGAAGCTTGAAGCTGTAACTCTGCATGCTGTCAGACTCAGAAAAACAAGCAGTGTGCTGACATCATCAGAAGTAGTAGCCTGATCCAATCACAGTGCTTCCCCATATGACTGGCTGAGACTGACAATGAGGCAGATCAGGGGCAGGGCCAGCATGATTCAAACACAGCCCTGGCCAATCAGCATCTCCTCATAGAGATTAATTGAATCAATGAATCTCTATGAGGAAAGTTCAGTGTCTGCATGCAGAGGGTGGAGGCACTGAATGTTTGGATGCAGCCATGACCCAGGAAGGATCTCTAATAGCCATCTGAGGAGTGGCCAGTGAAGTTATCACTAGGCTGTAATGTAAACACTGCATTTTCTCTGAAAAGACAGTGTTTACAGCAAAAAGCCTGAAGGTAATGATTCTACTCACCAGAACAAATTCAATAAGCTGTAGTTGTTCTGGTGACTATAGTGTCCCTTTAAACTAGAAAACAAGGCTAATCTAGCCGATTTAGAAAAAAAATCTGTAACGCAGCCATTTGTAAAATGTGTAATAGCCTTATTTAATTCTAACAGACTGAGAGTGAGAAAACCTGATACATATTTTATTGCAATTTCTCTTACTTTTAAAATTTGTCACTGTGAAATATGATCATCTATTCTGCTTCAGTGCATTTCCTTGACTGCTGCTCTGTTCCTTTTAATGAAAATGCAAACTAAAATGACAGAATATAGAGAAAAATGGTAAATATATTTATAATCTCATTTTCTAGAATAAGAACATATACAGGAGGTTTGCTAGATTTAGATTTTTAAGCATAGTCCTCCCACACTGTTATTTCCTCTGGTCTGAAAAACGCTTCACGCCCACGCCTCCCTCTGGGTTCACAGAATTTATTTATTTTTTTACCAAGGGAAAAAAAAAAAAAAAATTAGATCATTTTCTCATCTCAGTGACATAGCTTAATGAGATATCAGCTTCTTTGTATAAATAGCTGAGTTCAAAAAGCAAAGCATAAATACATGTGTACTGCCAAATGTACACAGGCACTTGACAGATCAGAATATTACATAAACCCCAGAAACAAGTATTGATTGCGCTTAATCATTGTCATATTACTTTATTATATAACATCAAGCCATCTGTCTTTTTCATCTTCTTCCCTACACATTTACACCCACTAGAAACCTGTTTCTGTGTACAAATATATTTTACCCACATTTTATTAAATGTCCTGATATCCAATTCTGTTTCTTCCTCGAGTAGCTCCAATAGACACTCTACAAAACCATATAAATTGTGCACTGTGCGATAGTCTAAGCTAATTCGTGATAACATAAGAGGTAAATGAAGGTTTTTTGTTTTGTTTTTTGGAATGGGCCTCTCAATTTAATTAAAGGGATACTATTGTCAGCAGACTAACTACAGCTTAATGTAGTGCTTCTTGTGTCCACAGGCCAACCCTGCAGTTTTGTTGCACATGTTCACTTGCTTTCCAATGCTTCCTCAATAGGAAAACATTGGATTGGCTGGAAGAATCAATCTTGAGCCAGGAAGGCAAGGCAGCAGCGCAAAGTGCAGTGCAGCAAGGGAAACAATTTATGTAAATATCACACTTTCACTATTAAAAGAGACACTATAGGCACCCGGACCATCTCAATTAAGTAGTCTGGCAACAGAGTCCCTGTTCCCTGTCCCCTTATCCCTGCAATGTAAATGTAATGTTTTACAGATTGCATTGTTTACATTGCAGTCCTAGGGCTGTCTCTCGTGGCTGTCTACTAGACAGTCACTAGAAGCGTTTACAGGAGTTTCATGACATTTGACTCCGTGAAACGACACTGGACATCCTGAGAACCAGCATCAAGGAAAACCCCAGAGGAAAGCATTAAGGCTCATCACACACGCACATTAGGTTCACCCCCGGATGATGCTGATGGAGGTGGGGCCGCAACTCAGCGCTGAGGGCAGGCCCAGACTAGCCATCGGGCACACCAGGCAAATTCCCGGTGGGCCGCGATGTCCATGGGCCAAGGCCAGCAGGGGAGATTACAGGATCTCCCTGACTGGTCCATGCAGGGCCACCACTATCCGAGCGCCGGACCCGCTGTTATGCAATGTGATGCAGCTGCCGGCTGGGAAGGGAGACAGCCAGGAGAGGAACCCAGAGGAGCTCTATCTTGCAGCTCAACTGGGTTTCTCTCGCGAGATCTGGGGCATTGCCATGGCACAGGCTAGAGTTCATTCACCACTAGTACTACCAGGGATGGCAGCAGCATGGTCCCCACTCCCAAAGGTAAGAAGAGAGAGGGGATACAATCAATGCTTTTTTTTTTATATATTGATAATAACCTGGACCTCTCTCCCCCAACACACAGGCCCTCCAAACATATTCACACACCAGCACCCACACAGCACCCCTGGCACTCACAGCACCCCTGGCACTCACAGCACCCTTACTCACACTGCACCCCTGACACTCACAGCACCCACACTCACACACATATACTGAACCCCTGACACACAGCACCTTCACACACACTGCACCCCTGACACTCACTAGCACACATACTGCACCCCTGACACTCACAGCACCCTCACACACACACAGCTTCCTCACACGGACATAGCACCTTCACTCAAAACACAGCACCCTTACCCACGCACATACTGAAACCCTCTTGCACACACACACACGACACCCTTATACACACACTGCACCTGTCTTGCACACACACTACACCCTTCACACACACTGCAAAATACTCTTTCCTGGCATTTTTGTCTCCTGGTATCCCATATATGAAGACACCAGAAACAAATTTCAAGCAAACACAGCGCAAGTATGTTATTAAATTTGCTTGTGCTGTGCAGAACAAATACAGGGCCTTTTTCTCATGCTAGAGCTCTTCAGCTCTTCGAATGGTCTGTCCTGGAAGAGCATTAAACCAAACTGCTCACTTTGTGATGGGGTGTGCTTGTCATTGGTGATGACAATACACACCCTATCTGGCCCCGCCCCGTTTTCAGTGGGCAGCTGTAATTAAAAAATGACCAGGCCGAATTTTCTTCCCAGTCCCGCCCTGGCAGAGGGACATCGAAGCTGAAATTGTGTGAGTACTCTTTATGTGCACGGTTGAGAGTGCGAGGGAAGGGGAACCAGAGGGCACTATATATTCTCTATAAGTGTGTGGGGCGATAACCTAAACAGTGACTAGGGCACTAACATATACATTTGTATTCATAATTACTTATTTTTCCTTCAAATAACAATAACATATATAGTATTGCCATATCAAAATTAGTCCTTGAGGGTTTGAAAATTTTTTAATAATATAATGTTCCTTTTAGCCAAATATAGTGAATTTAAACAGAATTTCCTAAATCAGTTTTAGTCACATCTTGGCTTTTTTAACCCTTAGTGACCGGACCACTTTTCAATTCTGTTACCATTTAGGACCAGGGCTGTGTTTACATTTCTGCAGTGCTTATGTTTAGCTCTTACTTATTTACTGTACGCACACATATTATATACAATTTTTCTCGCCATTAAATGGTCTTTTTAAAGATACCATTATTCTCGTCTCTTCATGTAATTTACTATAAAACAAACGATAAAATTTGATGAAAAAATTTAAATAAAAAACACTTTTTCGAACTTTGACCCCCAAAATCTGTTATGCATCCACAACTGCCAAAAAACACCTGTTCTAAATAGTTTCTAAATTTTGACTGGAGTTTAGAAATACCCAATGTTAACATGTTCTTAGCTTTTTTATGAAAGGTTTAAGGCTATAAGTACAAGTAGCACTTTGCTACTTCCAAACCATTTTTTTTTCAAAATTAACACAAGTTACATTGTAACACTGATATCTATCAGGAATCCCTGAATAACCCTTCACATGTATATATTTTTTAAAAGACGACAACCTAAGGTGTTAAACCTGGGGTATTTGACTCTTTTCATGCAACCATTTTACCACCAATCTATGCCAAATAATAAAAAAAAAAAAAATAAGAATTGGTGATTCTTTTGACACACATAGCAATTTAAGAATACATATACTGAGAACTTTAAGGGTTACTGCCAAAGAACACCCCAATATGTGTTCAGCAACATCTCCCGAGTACAGTGATACCACCCATGTATAGGTGTGTCGGGTTCTCTGGGGGCTAAAAGACCCTATTTGGAGGGTGCGCATTCCAGTTTTCCAACTTGGAATTTTCACAGCTGGTCATCATGCACCCATGTCCTATTTAGGACATTTTTGAAGCCGGCCAATGTAATTTACCCACATCAAACCATATATTTTTTTTAAAGTAGACAAACCAGGGTCTTCATTATGGGGTATGTACAGTCTTTTTAGTAGCCACTTAGTCACAAATACTGGCCAATGTAAGCATTTATATTTGTTTGTGTGTTAAAAATGAAAAAGAATATTATGAATGCTAAGTTTGGTCAGTGTTTGTGACTAAGTCGCTACTAAAAAAGACTGAACATACTCCATCTGCAATACCTTGGGTTGTCTTCTTTTGCAAATGGTATACCATCATGGGGGTAATTCTCATTCCTGGGCTACCATAAGCTCTCAAGGGCAACATAACCAATCTGGCAAACTGAAAAAAATGGAAAAATCAAGCCTTATATTTGACCCTGTAACTTTCAAAAACAATATAAAACCTGTACATGGGGGGTACTGTTATACTCAGGAGACGTCGCTAAACACAAATATTAGTGTTTTAAAACAGTAAAACATATTACAACAATGATATACACTTGATCATCTGAGCTAAGGAGTCCAAGGCTGAGAGGGAGAAATGGTAAGTAAATATATTTTTATATATTAAAATATATTATAAATATATTTTTGTCTTCCTACAGGTGGGGGTCAGTAACCTAAACTGCTCTTTGGCACTTTTTGTATTCCTAACTCTTTAGCATTCCTTTAAACTGACATTTTCAATCTGCTTTGCAATTCACTGCAACTTAAAGGGACACTGTAGGCACCCAGACCACTTTATCACATTGAAGTGGTCTGGGTGCCAACTCCCATCACCCTTAACCCTGCAGGTGTAAATATTAAATAAAATTTTTTGCAGGGTTAACTCCTACCAGATAGCCACTAGAGGGACTTCTGGGATCTTAGACGACTTTTGGCCGGCTAAACGTCGCTGGACGTCCTCACGCTATGCATGCAAATCTCCATAGGAAAACATTGAATAATGCTTTCCTATGGGGAGATCCTAATATGAGCGTGGCCATTGCCACGCATTCGCATTAGGTCTCCCCAGCCGGTGGACGTTGGCAGGGGAGGAGCTTGGGCAGAGCCTGACCCAGTGAAGAGGGACATGGATTTAGCTAAGTGTCTGATGGGAGAGATAAAGAGGAATGGAAGCTATAGGGGAAACACTCATAGTGGGGTTAACCCACACAAAACTACCAAGGTAGTAATTACAAAAGACAAACCCATTGAGTGCCCTACGAATAATTAAAAATTAACTTTTAATAAATAAGTTAAAAAAAAGGTATAAATAGCCTAATATAGCACAAAGTAATGAGTAATAATACTCTCTATATAATAAGTTGCAATGTATTGTAATATAAAGAATGCAATTCTAAAATGATAGTCCCTTGTTGAGGGTTAAAAATAACATGTAAACCTGAAAGATAAAGAATACATTGGCAAGGGAATAACAAATACAGAGGACCTGTTCAAAAGTTTTCAGTGAACCTCTGGTAAATGAACACTGCATCAATACAATGTTGCAGTATATGATCAACTATAGCACAAATTATAGTGCTTAGTTCCATCTACGAGAAGTCATATTGCAAATGGTATTGAATGACTTAACAAAGAGGAAGTCTATGATAACAAAAAATTAAAATAAAAAACTGTACAACAATCTTATGAGCGGATTGTCGGTAAGTGAAATATCAGTGACCCCTTATCAAACGTAATAATAAAGTAGATAAATGGGGTGCCACTAATACATTCATGTACAGGGGGAGGAAAACCCCAATACCTAAAACCGCCCAATTCTAACAGTCATAATGACGGGATTCTGAGGGAAGTGTGGACAATATGGTCAGTATTCCACACTGTAAAGTATTTAGCAAGGAATCGCCGATAGCCCCTGACGCGCGTTTCGCCCACAACACTTCCCTCAGAATCCCGTCATTATGACTGTTAGAATTGGGCGGTTTTAGGTATTGGGGTTTTCCTCCCCCTGTACATGAATGTATTAGTGGCACCCCATTTATCTACTTTATTATTACGTTTGATAAGGGGTCACTGATATTTCACTTACTGACAATCCGCTCATAAGATTGTTGTACAGTTTTTTATTTTAATTTTTATCATAGACTTCCTCTTTGTTAAGTCATTCAATACCATTTGCAATATGACTTCTCGTAGATGGAACTAAGCACTATAATTTGTGCTATAGTTGATCATATACTGCAACATTGTATTGATGCAGTGTTCATTTACCAGAGGTTCACTGAAAACTTTTGAACAGGTCCTCTGTATTTGTTATTCCCTTGCCAATGTATTCTTTATCTTTCAGGTTTACATGTTATTTTTAACCCTCAACAAGGGACTATCATTTTAGAATTGCAATCTTTATATTACAATACATTGCAACTTATTATATAGAGAGTATTATTACTCATTACTTTGTGCTATATTAGGCTATTTATACCTTTTTTTTAAACTTATTTATTAAAAGTTAAGTGTCTGATGGGGTTTTAGCCCCTTTAGTGAAGTTGGATGGGGGCGGGAGGGAAGGAGGGGGGCACTCCAGGATTCCACAGTGCCATGAAAATGGGTTTGTTTTACTGGCATTAAAGAATCACTTTAATGGTTAGTGATTGAGCTATAAGACATATCAATACGCAAGTACAATATTTTCAATAACATTTATAAAATGTAACCATTGATACCCCAGTTCCAAGTATCCACAGATAAAGGGGTATATTTACTTCTTAACAAATTATGATGGATTTGTAAAATCTAGGTCAAAATACCCTAGCTGTAAAAATATTCAGACTCTGCATAAGCTCCCTTTTAAAATTATTACCATTGTTAACATGACCCAAGCTAACACAGTTTTGTGATCTTGTTCTAACTGTTGAGTAATAAATTACACACCATGAAGAAATTCTGCTTTCTTAGCAAGTAAAACAAAATACAATAAAATAAAACAAAAAAGGTGGCAATTTCAAGAAGCATTTGATGAACAAAACAAGCAGACAGCCTTTCAGTTTCTGTCAAATCAGGTTAGAAAATTGTAGTTTCACATTTATGTCGTACTGTGTATGCCTACAGGATATATGTCAGTGCTTTACCTCAGTATAGATTTGAAAGCAACCTTGCAAAATAGAGATTATTTTTTCTGATGAACACTACATACAGATAAAAAAAATAAAAAAAAATAAAAAATACTTCTGTTTATTTATTGGTTTATAAAACGTGCCAATTTTAATAGAAATCTGTACTTTTATAATTAGGGCCGAAAAACCTCGCTGTCTGTCAATCAAAAAGCCAGATAGGTTTTCTTCTGTTTCTGTTAGCGCCACGAAATTACAGCTCAATGAGAAGGATTAAAAAAACGCAATCCTGGCTTCGCAACGCAATGAGAAACCTTCAAAGCACAGACTGAAATTCTGTGCTGGGGAAAAATAGGGAGGTTTCTAAAGGCTGAAGACAAAAGAGCTGCAGCTTTTGCAAGGTGGTGAAAAAAAAAATCCATTCATGTTTTCATTGTGGGTATATTTATTAAACATTGATTCAAATAAAAGGTAAACACTGGAGTGTTCCTTTAAGACCCAATAGCGACAGCCTAATAATCTTTAAAAAAAAACTGGACACTGCTTGCAGAAACCTGTCACACCCTCTGTGTGTGTACTATGAAATAAGCAGAAACTGACTTTTCTTGATTCTCACCTAATTTACATTTTGTCAAAGGGAGTTTATTCACAAATCAGAAATTGTAGTGAATTGAAAACTGACTTGCAAAATTCACTTCAGAATAGCTGTAACTACAGCTAAATTTGAGAATTTTTCAAAATCAGAACTTTATGCTGAAAGATTGCAATTTGGTTTTTAGTTCATTAGAATTGTTTACTGAATAATCCCCTTTGAGAGGAACTAGCAAACAGTAATACATTCAGTACAAAAACTCTTCCAAATTGTAATACATAGGGGTGTATTCATTATACTAAAAATTGTAGCAAAAAAAAAAAAACACACAAAAAAAACCATTGGGTTTAAGATAGTCAGACTAGATAGGAAATGCAGATTTTTCTAGATCCGTGGTTTTGCCATTCGGGTTGAATTTGCTACAATTTAGAGTGTAGTGAATACATTTATGATGTTACTTTCTGGAATATATTAACATGGTTTATAATTTTACATCAACAAAAACAGGGCTAGTCACTACATTGAAAATGAATTTAAAAGTTTAGGCCTAAAAAGCCAAACTGGAATCACTGAGTTGGGGAATTTTTCCAATTTGACTATTTTGGTCTAAAATGTTCAATTCACTTTGAAATCCCAATTTTAACGAATAACCCTGCTATATTGTATTAGTGCTATCCATCTAATGTAAATTCCTGGGAAGTCAACAATTGTTTAAATTGTTAGGCCAAAATAGAAACATAGAATGTGACGGCAGATAAGAACCATTCGGCCCATCTAGTCTGCCCAATTTTCTAAAAATACTTTCATTAGTCCCTGGCCTTATCTTATAGTTAGGATAGCCTTATGCCTATCCCACGCATGCTTAAACTCCTTTACTGTGTTAACCTCTACCACTTCAGCTGGAAGGCTATTCCATGCATCCACTACCCTCTCAGTAAAGTAATACTTCCTGATATTATTTTTAAACCTTTGTCCCTCTAATTTAAGACTATGCCCTCTTGTTGTGGTAGTTTTATTTTAAATATAATCTCCTCCTTTACTGTGTTGATTCCCTTTATATATTTAAATGTTTCTATCATATCCCCCTGTCTCGTCTTTCCTCCAAGCTATACATATTAAGATACTTTAACCTTTCCTGGTAAGTTTTATCCCGCAATCCATGAACCAGTTTAGTAGCCCTTCTCTGAACCCTCTCTAAGGTATCAATATCCTTCTAAATATATGGTCTCCAGTACTGTGTACAATACTCCAAGTGAGGTCTCACCAGTGTTCTGTACAATGGCATGAGCACTTCCCTCTTTCTACTGCTAATAACTCCCCCTATACAACCAAGCATTCTGCTAGCATTTCCTGCTGCTCTTTTACATTGTCTGCCTACCTTTAAGTCATCAAATAGTAACATTTGAAATAATTCTCCAACCTAGCTTTGTTTTCAGTTAAGCTCCTTTGGCCTAAAATAAGTAGGTACTCAGTTTGAATTAACCACAAATCATACTTCATCAAATAACCCTGTTAAATTATCTCCATTAGCACAGGTCAAATCTTTCACAAAATTGAATTGACACCATGCTTCAATATGGCGGTGTAATTAAAGGCACAGTAACTAGCATTTGCTTTTCATAAATAGCTTACAATGTATGCTGGCTCACAAATTAATAACATTACATATATGTAGATAAACTAATGTGTAATCTGTGAAATAGCTCACCACTGTACTAAAATCAGAACCAACTTCCATATCCAAGTTCTAATTAAAGAGTGGAAGATCCAGGTCAGCAAGGTCCAGACTCAATCCAACAATCTGGGTTTCAGTATTCCTTAAATCAGAAGAAAGCTAAACCAAGGGGAGTACACTGATAGCTCTCTGGTTGTTGTCAAACTACAGCTCCCATAATGCAAAATTAAAGGTGTAAAGTGATCTTACAGGGGCCGTTAACTGGTAAAATTTTAGACATTAGCATTCTCAACATCTCTTGCTTTCACAGTTGCCTGATTAATAATTAGTATAGCAGTGAGTGCTAATCAAGTAGTTTAAAAATCTGGTCTGTATTCCTCTTCTCCCAATGATCAGTGGCTGTTACTGGAAGTTCTCATAAAATTAAAGGACCACTCTAGGCACCCAGACCCCTTCAGCTTAATGAAGTGGTCTGGGTGCCAGGTACTTCTAGGGTTAACCCATTTTTTTATAAACATAGCAGTTTCAGAGAAACTGCTATGTTTATTAATGGGTTAAGCCTTTCCCCAAAGCCTCTAGTGGCTGTCAATGAGACTTCACAGTGAGAGCACGCAAGCGTCCATAGGAAAGCATTGTAAATGCTTTCCTATGCGACCGGCTGAATGCGCACGCAGCTCTTGCCGCGCGTGCGCATTCAGCCCAGGAGGAGGAACGGAGGAGGAGAGAAGGAGGAGAGCTCCCCACCCAGCGCTGGAAAAAGGTAAGTTTAAACTCCTTTCCCATTTCCAGAGCTGGGCGGGAGGGGGTCCCTGAGGGTGGGGGCACCCTCAGGGCACTATAGTGCCAGGAAAACGAGTATGTTTTCCTGGCACTATAGTGGTCCTTTAAGGTAAAATATCAGAATTTGAGAATGTCTCCATTCTGCAATTTCCTTGTCCTGGTCTAATGAATAACCACGGCACTTACTTCTGCAGAATTAAACAAACAGACACACATACCTCCCAAGTGTCCCTATTTAGGAGGGTCATTCCCTATTTTGGACCCAAATCCCTCTATCCCTCCTAAAGTTGAAAAGTTAAATATTTTGTAGGAACAGAATTTAAATCTATGCCTGGCATGCATGGGTGTTAAATTACATCATATTATATTAATATTCATACTGAGAACTGCAAGAGTCAAACAATGGGCACAAATATACCATAGATGAGATGGTCTTGAGAACATGGATAAAATTAAATGTCGTCATTCCATATTTAAGCAGAAGGTTAAAGATCACTAAATCGCCCCCACACACAGATTATACACAGCTGTAATATTCTAGGAGAAGAGAGGGTACAGAAATATGAACGAATAGACATTTTATTGTTTTTTGTCTCTTTTTTTTTTTATACATTTAACATATTGGTAAAGTATCAAAGAGTTCTATAGAAAAATACGGTTTATTCTGCCAATGACCTTCAGTTCTAAAAAGGTTATATTAGAACTAGCTAGGGAGTTTGCATATCTGCATGGTGGGCTTAGGGTATAGGGGGTCTTTTGTCTGCAGGTTTAGTCATAGTGGGGTGACACAGGTCACTTGCTGTTTTACAAAGATAGCTTTCTATGTGGACTATGGTTATTTACATGGTAGTAATTAACTCATTATCCAATCTTAGCAGTTAGCTTTAGCAGTCAATGTGTGTTTTACTGTGTTAGGGTATTTTAACATGTGTCAAAACTGGGAAACGTCAGGTAATTTTATAGTTATTTTTTACACAGCTACTGCATTCAATCCAGTACCCCATGTCATCAAAGGGACGCTGACAGCAAACCAATATGACCACCTAATCCTGTTCTCCTCCAACCACCTCATGTAAATTAGCAAAAATCCCGCAATATGTCCTGATCATGGGGAAGACCCACAGAGCTTCGGGATCCCAGAGGGCCACAGATCCCAAAAAGGGGTCTCTTACCCACTCTCTGTGGCTACACCTCTCCTCAGAACCAAGCAGGGCCATATAGCCTACATAGCAAACAGACGTTGCCAAAAACTTATGGATACCCACGTTATTTTTTTTTTCCACCATACGCAAAGCTATGCATGACTTTCTATCTCACTGACAGGCGAACTGCTTACCCCTTGTTAACTTATGTTATCACTTATGTTATCGGTCATGGGACCACTATGTTTAGTTGCTTTACAGTTGATGATGAATGGGATTCTTATAAAGGTTAGCTTGATTTTATATACTGAGGTGGAAACTGTGGAGAGTTCAGAATACATTTAGTCATCGCCTCAATTTTCTGGTCCACTGTTGACCCTACTTGCCCCATTTCTGGGCTTAAGTGACAGGTTTTGAGTGGGTGCGTTCCCTCACAACAAGCCTGATCCGCTCAGTCACTCTTGCCAGCATCACCACTCCACCCCCACATCAGATCTGCATCCCACTACCTTGCCACTGTACCACCTAAGCAGTTGCTCACTTAACAACCCATTGTTACGTTCCAATTTGGTAGACCTGCAAGTCTACTCACCCTTTGCGCCACCACATTTACTATATAATTCTCCCATGAAACCTGTGTGTCTTACTGTTTTATCACATGATTTTCTTACATGATCTATGCAACTGAGAAAGAAAATTCCAATAAAAATTTTATTTACAAAAAAAAAAAAAAAGCAGTCTTTAGTAGATATACCGCCAATGAAAACATGCATGCATTTAATATTTTTTTTTTCCACCGGAGGGGTTAATATAAAGGCATTGCTTATGTTTTTTTTCCATTTTCATATATATATGGGTATATAGTTCCCCATGTAAAAAAGAGACACTGTAAGCACTATAACAACTTTATTTTATTAATGTTGTAGAGTGCCTGCAGTCCTACCCCCCTCTCCTACTCCCCAAAACCCTTTTGTTCACTAATTAGAGGGCTTGCAAGCATGGCTTCTCATACTGTAACATACTGAGTTTTCATATACAGCAACATACCATAACGTCACGCTGCATGCATTTTTGTAAAATGGAAAAAAAGAAAGAGGACACACTCTTCGCAGATTAAGCACTTAAGCAAGCTACAGTACTTTAGGGGTCTGGAGTGTCCCTGTAACAAAGTGAGAAACTATTTCTTCAATTAGAGAAAATACAACTGAAATTAGATTGAAATATACATGTAGTAAAACCATACCACATTCTAGAACCCTAATATACAAGCCAGGTAAGATGCAAGATGTTGTTATTCCATACCTTCCAACTGTGCTTGGTGGGGATCTGAAGGTAAGGTAGGTAGCCCAGAAAGGGAGCCATGACAGGTAGTCAGGCTCATCAAAGAAACAGGCAAGTCAAACCATAAAGTGGGTGATCTGCCAGAAATGGGGGGTGTAGCGGATGTCACTGGACTGTCCTCCAGGATTGTGCTTAAAAGACTGTTTGTGTGTTTATTCGCCTGTATAATTGAAATTGTATGTGGAAGTCATATGTTTGTTCGGTAGTTTCCATCTGTATTGCATACGAATGAAAACTACCGAATCAATAGACCACCCCAGAGAGAAGTTAAGGTACACACTTACATTAACACTCAGTTAATCTGTGTTATATTGCTATAGCTGGGTGGCCGCCATTCGGTAAGCGAACACGTGGCGGCGGCCATCTTACGCACAAACTCTCAGAGGTGTTTGGTCGTCGAGTGTCTGGAACTCAAATCGGACATTCAATTACCCGAACACTGCTGAAACCTCCAGAGCTCCGTAACTCCCGAACGGAGGGACCAATCAACCCCTCGTTCGGTGAATTCAATCTACCGAACAAGGGGATTCATGCGAATGCATTATTAGCAATGGATGGCAAAGATTAGTGAATGTTTTACCTCCCGTACGGAGACCGACTGCAGGGCCAAAACACATGGAACCCTTTTCGGCTACCACCTCGTGTACGGTCAGTTAAATAGTTTATTCCCCATAACTCCCGAAACCCTGGTCTGATCTGGGTGAATTTTGAGTATGTTGGTCACCCAGATCAGGGCTACCAGGGGATGCCACTTAGATCCTTGTACCCCACAGTTTTGGGGTACTTCCAGAAAACAGGGAAAACTGTACCAGAAATAAGTGGATTAAGTGTCACACTGAGGGGAGGGAATGTATGGGATGGAACTACTGTACCATTGGTTACTGTCCTAATTATTTTAACAGGATCCCTTGCATGGGATGCTGTGATTAAAAGTTCAGTTCTGCTCCTGATGCTGTGTGTCATCCAGTCATTGGGATTGAGGTTGGGATATTGTTGGAGTATTTTGCCTGCTGGAAATATTACCCTGTGGATTTATAATACTTGTTCCTGAGCCTTACTGGGATCTAAAGTGGAGATAGGCTGGGTAAGACCAGCTCTCCGCTACAGGGGGTGTCAGTCAAGCGTAGATATTCCAGAATCTGAATGCAGCCTCTGTAGCCAGCTAAGTATTATGTGCATAGTCCTAAGGCCATGACACCATTCAGCACAGGGCACGCTCATTGTATGATGTGGAACACTACGCACTTTAACAACGCGCCACATGTAAATCACTGTGGGTATTATTGCTGTGGAGCTCAGGCATACATTCAGACACAGCAAGAATACTAGGGATTCTACAAAAAAGGGACATAGGGTAGAAAAGAAGGATAGAGGGGTTTTGGATCAAAACAAGGAATGTCCCTTCTAAATATAGACATTTGGAAGTTCAAACTTGTACAGATGTATCAACAAATTAAGAAACAAAAATAAATATGAATCGCTTTTTATATGATCTTCAAGTTTCTCTCAAGTTTCAAGACTGCAATTACCTATCTTTAGTGGATTGCAACTTGAAAACATATTTCCTACTTAAAAATAATTCCCTTGATTTCAAACTGAATATTCTTGCTTTTTCATCTTTCTTTCGTGTGATGATTACCAGCTTATTATTTTCTGCAGTGTGAACGCTTTCGTTTTAATTTAGGAATACTTTAAAACTAGGCTTCAGTGTTGTCAAAGCAACAAGCAGTTTAGTTGTTAATTTCTAAAAATGTATACTAGACCAGGGATAGGCAACCTTTAGCACTATAGATGTTGTGGACTACATCCCCATGTACACCCCATGGCAAAGCATCATGGGAAGTGTAGTCCAAAACATCTGGAGTGCCAAAGGTTGCCTATGTCTGTACTAGACAGTCAAGAGAACCTATATGCTATACATCTGGAAGGCATCATTAAAATCCCTTAACAAATCACAGAATATATATGAACTAATGGTAACTTGAAAGGGATCTGTCACTTACACTGTTGAATAAAACAATGAAAATAACCTTTAACTAGTATTAACTTTAAAAAAATTTTTTTAAAGTTAATTGTAGCGGATGGCACTGGGCTGTCCTGCAAATGTCTTTGAAATAATTGCATTCGTGTGATCTGCTAGTTTTCTATGTGTTTGAAAGCCTTGTATACTTGTGATTGTTCGGTAGTTTCATTCCCTTAGTTTATTCGAATGAAACTACCGAACAACCAGACCTCCCCTGTGTGAAGTGTGTCCTCAATTACCCGTTGCAACATTGTTGCGAACGGGTAATTGAACAGTAAGTAGCCGTCCTTTGTTCTCGGGGGTGGCCGCCATTCGACAAACGAACACGTGGCGGCGGCCATTTTAAAACTCCCGAACAGCGGTGTTTTGCCGTCGAGTGTCTGGAACTAAAATCGGACACTCGAGTAGGCGAACACCGCTGAGACCTCCACAGCCCTGGTCCGTTCGGTTCCAAACTACCGAACGGCCCCTCGTTCGGTAGATAGAGAATACCGAACGAGGGGATTCAGGCGAACCCTCCCTAGCCTCTATAGCTAGAGGTTTTCGTGTATTTTATTCCCTTATGCCAGGACCGACCGCAGGGCCCATTCACATGGAACCGAATTCGGCTATCTCAGTTCGTGCGGTCGGTCATTTTATTCCCTCCATACTTTTCCCGAACCCCTGGTCGGATCTGGGTGATTTTTGGATATGTTGGTCACCCAGATCAGGGCTACCAGGAGATGTAGGATTTAAAGAGGTACCCCTACGTTTAGGGGTACATCCAGAAACGGGGGGAATTGGTGTACTGGATAAGGGGATTATGATGCTGGCTGAGGGGAGGAGATATGTGGGAGGTTACCAGGACAGGATTGGCTACTGTAATAATTACTGTAAATCCCTCCCTTGCATGGGAGCATGCTTTATAAGGAGACTGTGATTAAAGGCTTGTCAGTTCTGCTCCTGAAACTGTGTGTCGTCCAGTTATTGGGATTGCTGTGGGGAGATTGCTGTTATTTTACCTGCTGGAAACTTTGCCTATGGATTTATTATTTACTTGTTCCTGAGCCTCACTTGGATTATAAGCGGAGATAACCTGGGGAATATTGCATCTCCCCTACATTAATGGTCTACTTTCTTTAAAATTAATATTAAAGGAACAAACGTGTATTTCTAATGCTATAGTGTCCTAGTAATGTTTGCAAAAAAAAGGCAGTTTTAATCACCTTGTACCCTCTCTGGTATCCTCGATGCAATTTCAGTCTCACTGGCTGAGATCATCAGTTTTGACAATCTCAGCCAACCATTAGAGGTGAAAGCACTTGAGCTGCAAATCGCCTCTCTGCTCCAATCAGCATCTCCTCATAGACATGCACTGAATTAAATATTGTTAATCTTTCTCTTCCCCTACTTATTATGTTCAGTAACACAAAATGGCCAATCTTAAAGTCATAACTAATTGAAAGGGCCAAGCAAGAAGCACTCCTTTTCAGTATAGAGCTTAATTGTGCGTATTTCTACTTTTAATTTTATTTTTCAGAGGTTACAAACAGATATCCATTCAATATGGTACAAGTACACATAATATTACATTTACAGACATTACAGATATTAAAGACAGCATTATATTTGGTACAACATTCTGACTTTCTGAATTTAGTCTGATCTACATTGTATGCATCATCCTAGGTCTGATCGGTAACATTTTTCAACCTGCTCCGAGGTAGTTACATTTTTGACCACATGGTGGCAAATGGCATTACTGGGTTTTTAAACAATGATTTATTCATTAGTAAGAACACTTTCTGGCATTAACTGAAAGCAACAGAGCAATGCCATGGAAAGTCATCTTTGAAATTACTTTTTTTTTTTTTTTTTTATGTTTTACTATACATGTAGTATTAAAACAGATTTTTATTTTTCCAATTTCATTTTTCTAGTTTTGTGTAGATTTTTGTACAACTTCTCGATGTTCTAAAAGAAGCTGCATTGTGTAATCATACATACATATTTGACTGTTTAACCATAACCATATATTTTTGTCTTTTAATTTTAAGCTCTTTAATAGTTTGAACCATATATTATTGAACCCCAGCAGATTAAATACATTGTAGTATGGAAGTTTAACATTTTCTTGTTGTCCATTATAAAGACTCTTCAAGTTTTCCTTTAGCTCCTTCATTTTATTTTTTTATGGATTATATTGCTTGTACGTGCGTAACATGGCATTTTAATTCAACTTAAATAGACCGACAAGCAAGTTTCTATTCAATTGCATAACTATATGTCTTGTGTCAATAATTATTTTCATACTTGGCTGCCAGTGATAAGCACTAAAATGATCCAGTTTGAAAAATACGCCAAGCATCATAACCACTACATGCCACTGTAGTAGTTATGGTGCCAGTCCAGTTGGCACCGTTCAAACTATTTTACAATGGTTTGACAACATATGTGGGTCCCCTGCCACATGTATCTCATCTAGTCTTCTCCAGGAGAAGTTGAACATCACTACTTAGAGCAAAGCATGACAATGTTCACTGGCTAAAAGCATCACCTGAGATCTCTCGGCCAATGAGCCCAGTCCTGCATCAGCTCACTTTGCTCTCTTGATGGATGCGGCAGGTGCAGAATGTGGGACTCAAATAAGTTGTCAAACCCTGCTGCAACAGTGTGACGTTGTACCATGGGAGGATGCCAGGGCCATCTTGAATCAAGTTAAAATTGCTATTTTCATCTGACTTTTGAAACTAATTGAATAGTTGGACAGTGATTAGCATCTTAACCAAATATCTTTACACTGGACGAATGTTTGAACACATACATGATAAAACAGGATTTTGGAAGAAAAAAAAAGATCATACAAAAAAAAAAAACTAAAAACTTTGGTTAACTGCTTTCATTAAGACTAAAATAATATAATCGCTTCATACACAAATTAAATAAAGAAGATTGAAACAATCAACACATATCTCTCACAGTAGCAGCAACAAGGAGGATATAATGAAACTATCCCAGGAAATCTAATTGGTGTTATATACTTCTGCACCTATGTTTTATATACTATATTTGACAATCAATAACTGCGTAACTGGATTGTAGCAATCTAAAAAAAAAACATAATAAAGTTAACTAAACTTAACTAAACAAATGAGCATTCTTTTAATCAATTACACTCTGGGAAAACTGCTCAAATTGTAATTTCACTTTTTGTAAATATCTCTCAAAGTTGAATCTCACAAACTATTCACTGAGTGGGCTACTTACTTGGTATGATGCAGTGTCGGATACCGATGGACTGACTACATCCTGTTGAAGTGAATCCATCTGAACTCCTGTGAGCAGACCATAGTGAGTTGGACTTTTGTTCTTCTCTGCCTTCTTTTTTGATTTCTTTCCCGTTTCCTTTTTGGTACTCCTTTGTTGTAACATAAGTTCCTCTTGGATTATTTTGTCATTAGTCATGTATCGTAGTAATGAGCTTTCTGAGCAAAATGGAAAAAACAAACAGCACAAGCTCAGATGTAACGAAGCATTAATTTTGGTTGCTGCTTGTGGTGTTGTGGTTTGGAAAAAAGCTATTGATTTTTGGATCAGTAAGAGATGAGAGTTTTATATTTTCCCCTTTAGTTCTCATTACAGACAATTTCAACAGCGTTTAAGAAATAAAAATTGAAGTTAATTAAGATCAACACTGCAGTATCCTGAAGCTCCCCCATACAGCTGGAAAATGCAATGCCCTATTTTGCCATCCAGAAGCAACTAATATATGCCTGTTATAAATTGTAGCCCAGGCATAGCACAAGTCATTAATAAGTTACATAGAGAGTAGATAGCTTATGTTCTATTAACACGTAATACAAACTAAGGAACAGTGCATACAGAAAAAGAAATTTTGTAAATTTTATAAGGCTTACTCAAAATCACCTATCTCACCGAACAAATATGGGGATTCAGTTCCACCATATGGTCATATTGTGCTAAGCCTACCACTACTACACAGTACCCCAATATTGGTGGGTCCTACAATAATTCCAACGTGGGAGACAAATTAAATAGTGCTAGTGCTAAATAAGATAAAGTGCATTCTAATAATCTGTTGTAAGAGGATCGTGAATATATATAATGCAAAATTAATGTGATAAAAAACACAATTCAAGAAAAATATAAATATATACAATTTAAAGATGTATTTTTATGTGCGCGCTGTTCTTTAATCTGTATTATGTATATATTTTGGTCACTACGGCAGCACCATTCCTGCAAAATGCATGTTCCAGGTGTTATTTATTTTTACTATGTTCATTTAATGTCAAACAAGATAATACATAGCTGTACCTTCTTGAAATTTCTATTTCAGGAACACGTCAAGCATTTAACCACTACAATTCACTTCCTACAACATTTTATTTTATCTAAACCCTGGCCCTGATAAGCATCTGGATTCCTAAGTGTGAGTGCAGTATACTTTGTTTATGAATTATATAGTAGGAACAAAATTCAGACACAGAACAAAATTTCTATGGACTAGCTGGCCTGACCCCATCCAACCCACTGGACTTTTACATTTGGATTAGTCGTTGAGTGTGATAGGAAGGATCTATAAGCAGTTAAATGTCTTGTATCTCACAATGGAGATGCTTCCTCTGACAAAGGTGCAAGCTAGCACTGAAACGCATGTTGAGCGTTTCGGACATATCTTTTATTTGTTTTGTTTTTCTCACCCACAACAGCTTTGTTTAGAAACATGTTCTCTGTATACAGAGGAGAGTTTCACTCACTAGTGGAGGCAGTCTCCCAATTTCTAGCAGCCTTTCTCCTTTTTCTTGCAGTGCATGTAGGGAGTGTGATAGGGGCTGTAGTGTTTGGGGGGACATGGACTGTGTGGGTGATAGGGGCTGAAGGGTGTACATGAGGTATAGGGGCTCTAGCGAGTATGTGAGTGTGATAGGGGCTTTAGAGAGGATGTGTGATAGGGGCTGCAGTGAATGTTTGGAGGGTGATAGGGGCTGCAGTGAGAGTGTGTAAGTGCTAGGGTGGGGGTAGACAGGGGCTGTTTTTTTTTTTTTTTTAAACATTTGTCTACACTTTTACACACAGATTGGGCATGTCTCCCACACTAAACTTAAAAATAACTTACTGCACAAAAATTCTGTAAATTAAATAACAGAAAAAAAGTTAAGAAAAAAATTACAATATATTAAAATATATTGCAGTCAAATATACATAGAAATTGAATATGATTGCAATGACCTAATTTAAATCATAACACATTTTTTTGTAATTAACTTACCTCTTCTACTATCACGTTTCATTTTAGTGGGATCTTCATAGTCCCCTACCCAGTTGTATTCAACAGGCATTGAGATTGGTCGCAGTTTGCCTAGTAATAAAAAAAACAAACAAAAACAAATGTAATATATATTGCCACGTCTCGTTTTCACATTTTGGTTACATGCTGATTGAACTGGAGTGGCATGAAACTATATGAGCTTACTAGGAGCATGCTTAAACCATGCTTGTACAATGATAAAAGATATACAATTTAATTATACTTATGTAGAAGTAGATCAGCCTCACTGGTGTCTGAACTACTAAGCACTTAGTTGAAACACAGTTACCAAGTCTTGCAAATGTAATCTGCACCATTTTTAGAAAGATCCTGGTCAGTAGTACATCTGGGTAATGTGCTGGTAGAACAAAGAGGTGTTAATTAAAGCTTTGGTTTTAAATTAGAATATGACCGACAAACTGTTTTAAAATAATGAAAGACTATGTGTTCTTTTGGAAAAGATCCATGTACGAAAAAATACCATCTGCGAAAAACAAGGCATAGCAAGCATGGAATGCAATCATGAGTATTACTGGGAAAATAAGAATATAGCCAGACTATCTTAATGTGTGTTCTATTTATATAATATTCAATATTGTCTACTGGTTATAGAGAGCACCTGGACATTTTATATAGGACTCATCCCAAATGCCTAAACAGAACAATTCATTCCTACCTGTCACTGACATTTAAGATATTAAAGATGACCTATCGCCAATATTTACATCAATCACTGCATCTTCCAAAAACATATTTATGCATGTTTACTCCTTCACTGCTGAGCTTTTTATATTCAAAACACAAGTATGTAGTTTATCTAAATTCCAAGGATTTCATCAAATAACAACAGAGAATGTCCAGTATGCAGTTTTTGCAAAGTCATACCAGACCTAGGATGGTCAGGTACTTGCATCTTGGGCACTTTCCATTTCTCTGGTGATCTTGTGGTGGGAGCATGACAGAGATGTGGGTGCAGTACAACTCCCATTCATATTCTCTCAGCACATACTGTAGTAATAATATAAGGTTGGATATAAAAGTCACTGAGAGAGGGCTTCTGGAAGAGAGAGCTATATGCCTGGGAATTATGGAAAAAGACTATGATTTTTTTTTCTTTTGTTTGTCTATTTTTTTGCCAAACTGTGAGATGTGGTGGAGATGGGGGAGGGATGAGTTGGTTGGCGAGGCATTGGTGGGGGAAGGAGTGAGGTGAAAGATATGTAAAAAAAACAATAGCAAAGGCAATCTCCAATCTGGTACCAAAGGTCTGAAGAAAGGGAAATGTAGTAGTGGATATAGAATATACATATTTCTAGGTCTTCAACTTGAGAGCATATGGGCCAGTGCAACATGCAAGTTAAAGACAGGTTGCATCAAGGCACTTCAGAAGAAGAAGCTTACATGGTGGTCTTCTTTTATTTTTTTTATTTTTTTTTACTGTCCAGTTGTTATTTAAGCATTGAGTAATTGTGGTTTTGTGCCATCACCCACTAGCATTGGTGGGTTTGGCAAAATGTTCTTGTTGAATGAGCCGTGGTCTTATTTAAAAAACAAATCTATATATATATAAACTATATATACTAAAATATGACGTGAAATAATTTCTCCTAGAACAAGATCATCACTGGGAGTGGGATTGTATGTAATCCAACTCTATATAAAGGCAACTGCAGTAAAGATATTGAGAGAGTTTTGGCATGGTGGAATTATACCAACATTTGCTAATTCAGTATTCCCTTGATATGATACTATTAATATTGAGCAATAAAACTGAATATGAGGACCAGACATTCAGTGTGTGTTGAAATTTAAGAATAGCTATATTCACAGTAAAGCTATTATATACCATGTCCAGATATGAAATGCTTGTAGGTTAATAATAGATTAAGAAATTAGAAGAAAGAAATGAGATGAAAATGTAAACAAAATGGAATAGAGACATGCGTGGGATAAAAATATTTTTGTTTTGTTTCAAGCCAACAATTTTTAAATTTTGTTTTTACTGAAATTTTAAATATTGATTAGGACAAAACAGAATTGTTCTGAAAATGTTAAATTTCTGAAATTCAGACACCCATTATTCCTTATGGAGAAAGAATTCAGGTGGCGGTAACAAAATTATTAAGTATTTTAGAGTGTTATCTAATAAAAAATAAGAAAGAACAACAATAAAAAAAAGCCTTGTTAATTTTGATCTTTCAGTTGTTTACTATGTAACTCTCGAATTTGTTATCCTTATGTGGGATTGTCATATTTTAGGATACCAAATAAGGAAGCTATCTGCTTAACAGCACCATAATTAAGTATCCTTAAATCTGGCAATTCCACATAAGTGTACCAATTTAGAGAATTATCTGCTAAACTACTGTCTGAGAGGTCAAAATTAAGTTTAGTAGATAACTCACTAAGTTGACATCCTTTTTAAAATGTATGGATCTAAAGCAAATCGATTAGATTTGCTACGGATCCATTAGGTCTCATTTTGATTTCATTTTCAGCGGTCTGGAAAATTGCTGAATTGGCTGAAATTTGGCTGTAATTCAATTTGTTGCAAAATTATTTGCACAAGTCTTATTTATTTATTTATTTGTTTATTTATCAAATATTTTACCAGGATGGATACATTGAGATTTCTCTTGTTTTCAAGTATGTCCTGGGTCCTCAAAACATTGCATTGTTACAGTAGGATACAATATTACAAGAAAATACAATATACAAAAAAAATAAAAAATAAAAAAATATATATATACATACACATAACAGGTACTAAATATATTCAACCATGACAGGTGCATTCTGTGTTATGGAATTACTTTATTTACAGTGGTGATAAATTAATCCAAAATGTAAATTTCAGGGAAAACATTTTTTATAAAAATAAAATGCCTTTTCACTAAAGGGACATTGGATGCATAAACAAATTTAATATTTAAAATTACAAATAAAATAAAAAAATCACATAGCACTGTAAACTATTTTTCTTAAAATAATTTTATATTTTCATTATGGGAAAAGGGTGACTTCAGGAATAAATGTATTGGATAAGGGTACTGAAAAAACAGAACATATGCTCTGAAATACCTTCTATCATTTTAATGTATGGAAATATTTATTTGCACAGGTTTAAACTAAGTGTTAGGTAACAGAAATACCATATGTAGGAGTGCTTTCCCTCCGGCCTTGCATGCTGTTCCTTCCTTTGTCGTATTCGTAGCAGTATAGGATAGCATCTTCTTCAACAACATTAAACCGTTTTCTATATTCTTGGTCTAGAAATGAGTTTGGAGACTCTGATCCCTTAGACACGGGTTTTCCAACAATGTGTCGGCTCATATCGTCACAAGGCAAATTTCCTTTTTCATCCCTTAAAAGACAGAAATGCTGATATTTTAAAATCCTGTGTCAGATAAAAAAAAATGAAGCAAGGATAAACTAAACAGCTAACAATTACCACGATGCTCATGCAACCCTTATCTCAAAATATAAATACCATCAATTGTATCAAACAGTAATTGGTGTCCTACTATTCTCTGACTCATTGTTATCTTTGTGTCCTCTGGTATATTGAATTAATGTTTTCTGACGGGTAGAAAGCCAATATGGCCAACAGAAGCAATTGATTCCTACTTATTGGAAAGTATTTACTTGGCTGTAGTAGGTAGTACCTCAGTTAGATAAATACTACCTCAGTTAGATAAATATAAATAGCTGTTGACCTAAAATCTATTAATCAAGAATATAGCATTTGGTAAACATTCTGATGATGAGGTTTTCAGTCTTAGATTGTATCAGCTCTCTTTGGGGGTTCTTACAAATTCTTTGGTCACTCCATCCAGGCACACAATCACAGAAACACTCACGCATGCCTCCAGACACAGAGATGCACACTCACGTACAGACACACCCAGATATACATTAAAACTTAAAACTCATCTCTTCAGGAAAGCGTATGGCCTCCCAGAGTAATCTCTACCTTACATACCTGTCTCCTGCTCTCTCCTATGGGACAGTGCTTTGCTCTCTCCTCCAGCTCTGCTTCACTCCTACTTGATATTTCTTGTCCTAATGTTTCTAATACCCCACCTCCTATAGTCTGTAAGCTCGTTTGAGCAGGGTCCTCTTCAACCTATTGTTCCTGTAAGTTTTCTTGTAATAGTCCTATTTATTGTTACATCCCCCCTCTCAAAATATTGTAGAGCGCTACGGAATCTGTTGGCGCTATATAAATGGCAATAATAATAATAATAATAATACTTCACTGACAAATACATATGCCGAGAAACATACTGCCTGACAGACAGAAATACACAAGTATAAAAACTGCTAGATGCGCACACAGATACACAGTGCCAGAAACATACAGATACACAGATACTGATATACATTGCCTGACACACGTAGATCAGCATTGTCAGACAGACGTACAAATAAACACTAAAATCAGACACATACACACAGATACATACTCTCACCCATATCTACTGAAATGTATGTAGATTTTAGCTACTCTTCTCTTTGCATAACATTTACTAAAGTAGTATAGTTTTTCTTGGGCCTTGGATTGTCCTTCAAACATTGGGGGATGTTTCAGGGCTGCAGGCTATGATGGCTTTTAACTTATTCCCTGAGGTTTGTGAACACAAAGAACAGGGAGATGAAAATGGAACAAGGAGCGCTGAATAATTTGCCAGGGCTGAGGAAATGATTTGACATCACATTCTCTCAGAGCTACCACACAGAAGTGGAAAGAAGGCAGTCAGTACAGTGAACTAAGGGGTCTGGTCTGTTGGAGCTATGCAATGTGGTCCGTTAAGGGGAGATAGTTATACATACATGTGAGTATGGGATGTACACTCTGGATGTACGTTTTTGATGATGACCCTGAAGGTCAATCTTTGGTTAAATATCCATTCTTGGATAGAACATGAAGGAACTGAAAATTTCCCTGTGAATTTGAAAAAAATGCAGAATTCTATCTTCAGAGTTGATAGTAAAATATAGGGGTTTTTTTTTCATATTTTTTTTTAATGTGTTGCAAATAGGGCACACTTACGACCAGGAGTGTCATTTCATTTTGTGATGTTTTGTTGCGTACAAAGGTAAACATGATGTGACATTACCATACTATTTTATCACATTTAAAATAACTTGTTTTATCTCATCTCTGAGAACAGAACATCTAGGTGGCAATCAAAACGTGAGTTAAACGTTTAACGTGTGTTAAACTTTCCATTGCCTTTCTATTTTTTATTTATTTATTTTTGGGAGTATTTGTTCTATTTCATCTTATAAATAATTCAAGTTTCTCCTACATTCTAACACTAACTGTCAACATTTGGTATACTGTGTCTCAATATAAAAGTGAATAAACACAAATACCAACTGATTTTGCTTGTGTCTGTTTTTTCGCTCTACCTTGGTGTGTACGGTTCTGCAGGAGGAGGGGGGATGAATAGGTCCTGTAGCGCAGAGCTGTCTCTCTTAGTTGGAGTGCTGATTGTGCTTGAAGGAGTAGCTACACTGCTCGTGGGGCTCCTTGAAATAAGAGGCTGTAAGTAAACGGAGGGAAAATTATTATTATACAAAAAATATACCACTGTTTCAATACCTTACCAGACTGTACAATGCAAATAATCCTCTTTAGAGTAAGCTCCACACTGTTACGGATTATTCTAATGTACTGACAGCAAAATAATATACTTGGTCTTTTTCAGTACTCAACAGTGCAAAACGTTACTTAGCTTATTATGACCCCATGATATTTCTGCTTCATTATATATGTCAGACTTTGTAGATAAACTGAAAAAAATGGTACAACTCAAACTGTTCAGTTTTATGTTTATGCAATAGATGCTGCCGAACCTAGTAGATGAATATTGTATTCTTTTTAATCATTTTAGTAGTATATTTGAACTTTAATAATATATATATATATATATATATATATATGTAAAAAAAGTAATTATTTTTCTTATTAACTCTGTATAAAAGCGTGTCACTTGTATGATGTTTATTTTGTGTCCTGATGAAAGTTCCAAGCTAGGAACTGAAACGTCGACTCATGACAATAAACCATATTGTTGTTGAAATCCAGGAGTGCCAGCAATTTCTATCTTCTATATATATATATAAGTATTTATAAAGTGGGTCAAACTACAACAATCACAATCCTTGCATGGCATTACCACTTAGGTATATGATATGGAACTAATTAGTCTTATGTTGAGGGGTCTTATTTTTTTAAATGTTCATCATATAGACAAAGGCTTAATCAATGCAATTTTCTGTTGCTAAGGCTATGACGGCTTTTAACCTATTACCTGAGATTTGTGAACACAAAGAACAGGAAGACAAAAATGGAACATGGAGCGCTGAATAATTTGCCAGTCACAGAGCATTGTAAGAAACACAGAACACATCAAACCCTTGTTCTAATCGTAAAAAGAATGGTTCGACATGGAGCAAATAATTAAAGCTTCACTTGTCACATCTGACCGCTGGTATGTTGTACTTACTTATTTGTTCTGAGCAGCTATGTCTAAAGGAACATTATATTACCTAGTTTTGTGAACCACGTGTTACATTTGCAAAGCCAGTCAACCCACTCATGTGTTTCAGAAGAAACTACTGAAATTCTCGTGCAGTCTGTTTACTGGAGACCATATTTTGCCAAACAATGCAGAAGAATAATACACTGTGCAGATGGCATTTTAGGTAGCCAGATACAACTGCAATTATATACTTATTGTATTTGCAGGAAATACACAAGTGTATACAAAGTAAGGTTTCAGAAAGGATCACCATTTCTTCCTCAAGCGGCACATAGCAAATGTTCTCTGAATCCCAATTAATCTTGACTTCCTGAAGCTCCTTACGTGCACTTCATCTAAATTCTTTAGAGACCCAAAGGAATTCACCCACTCATGAATATGTGCCAATCATGTTTGAGTAAAATAACTAAACACAGTTCACTAAAACTATAGTAAACTATAAAATGTTGCATAATGCAAATTAAACTCTTCTTCTAAACAAACACAATAAGAAAACAAGTAAAAAATATATATTGGAATATATCTCCGAGTATTTTATAATATAAATTGATTTTACCAAAATCAAAAGGAAAACGGGAAAACAAAAAACAAAGCAATAAGGATAAACTTACCTTCATTTCAACACTGAGGCCAAGGTTTCCCTAAAGCCTAACATAGGGGATGTCAGGGATGACGAAAGGATTTGAAGTGGGGCCGCTGGTTACCTTTTGCCAGTATTCTTTGCATGCTGAGGTCATCCGCCAAGTATGTACAGACTTGACATTAGCCAGCTTGGAACTCTTGTTCTAGGTGCCTATTGACCCGGTCAGAGGTAGATTTACACCTCTGGCACCGAAAGGAATTAACTTTGTATGTGCACACACATGCAGATAATCATGGGAGCGTGATACTTGAACCATAAGTATGTGCTGCGTCATGCGGTAATTATACAGGTGCAAACAAGTGCTTGCATAGGTCATCAATTATTATCTTCTAGAACAGTCAGTGTAAGTGAATGTGTGCAAAACATAAACTCTACAAAAACATTTACAGTGGTGTACAATGACAGAAGTCTAACAATAATGTAATAGTTCTCCCTTAAAGCAGAAAGAAACAGTTGCAGTTGATGAGCTTTCCATGGGCTTGGATGAAGACAAGATTCTTATTTGGTTAACCAATGAACCAAGGTTGCTTGTTATCCAGTAATGGTAATACTTATGGAGTAAGGTAAATAGGCATAGACATGCTTTCATCCAGCGCCCATGGATGCAAGCAAATAAAGCTGCTTTGTTGAAGTAAGAAAACTGCTGTCCTGCGCTGGACAATTGATGAGTTAAACCCCTTTCTAGTCCCAAAATACTTTGTCAGAAACTTTTATTCCACTGACTGTGACTCACTTTTTAAGAGAATTTCTAGCATCTCTTAGTAGTACATCAAGGCACCAAGTACAGGAGATGCCCACAAGATGACGTGGCAATATGCCCCTTAATAGTGAAGGGGCAATTGAAGAAAGAGTGGTTTAGATTTCAGGTTTAACTATTACCATTTCCCATAACTGATCAACTGATGAAAGTTTCAAGTAAATACAATCTAGTCTATTTAGAATGACTACTGTTGTCTGACAACCTGAAATTCAACAACTGCTGTCAGTTTCAAAGTACCGACTATTTCCTTTTGATTTAATGTCTTGCTATGAGTATACATTTAAAGGGCGCAGTAAAAGGTTTGTTATTTTCTGTCAGTGTATTAACAAAAAAATATATACTTTTGAATGATCACGCTGCTAACATATGACAAAGTGCAGAGTGAATGGCTTCGAAGACAGTAACATTTCTAAACATAACAATTCACAAAGATTTACAGTCATTCTCACGGTGGTGTTTGATAAATGACTCAATGCTGCATCCTTTCCACTTCATTTAAAGTAAACATCCTTCTATTTCTCTCTGAAAAGCATTAGCATCATGTACGCTGTGCTCTTTAAAATGATCATCATGGAGCTTCAAAGATGTATGGATAATACATTATAGAATATTGCCTACAGTAGATCACAATGCACTTCATTTAATCAGTTAGGCAGCAAGAATGAATCATATTGTAAAAACCCAGTAGGGATGTAAGAAATGGAAAATGGGAGATTGTTATCATTCAGATAGTATCTTGGTAATATAACGGAAACCTGGACTAAAATTATAATGTGTATATGAATGAACACGGTCATTTCGAGAGTAACAATGCAACTATTTTTCAGTAAGTGAGGTGCACCTGATACTTAGGAATATATTTTCATATTCTACTGCAGACATTTCTACAGACATTTCTACGTAAACTGTTTCACAGCAGCTGGTTTGTGTGAACTGCATTTGTTTATTTGCCTTTTTAAATAGTTGAACACAACAGTGTTAATTTTGTAGACTAACAATTTTAGTAAAATTTTAGTTGACAAAATTTTTTGAGATTTAGTTGACTAAAATTAGACTAAAACTAAAACAATTCAGATGACTAAAATACGACTAAAACTAAAATTGCATTTTAGTCAAAAGACTATGACTAAAACTAAATAGAAATTTTCTGCCAAAATTAACACTACACAGAGGGGCTTTTGAAGGGACAAAAGAGACAGAGCAGGGCTTGCTCACAGTGCCTAGAGAGATATCAGCTATACCTCACTGATGATGCCTAACAATGCTGAAACGATCGTCTGGGGTTGCTGTGTCTCTCGTGCAGAGGGAACCTGCTGGCATTTCAGATCTGGACTGCCCGTATGGGTGGGACCAGTCTGATATGCTTCAGATATGTTCTCTCTGTAATGGCACAAGATGAGCTAAAACCAGCATGAGGTCTGAGCGGGGACCCACCGAAGGGCAGGCTATTTCAGCTGCTGTCCATTCTCCGTATACTTGTGCGCCCTGTTTTTTTGCTCTTGGGAGAGACACCTAGGGGGCTGGGAGGACACAAAGAGACTCAGAGGGGCTGGGAAAGGGGCAAAAGAGACATGTAGAGGCTTTAACTAAACCAATTTTTAGTAACTTTGACTATAATCTACTGGAAATTTAGTCGACTAAAACTAGACTAAAACTAAAACAATTCAGATGATTAAAATACGACTAAAACTAAAATGGCTTTTTAGTCAAAAGACTATGACTAAAACTAAATTGAAATTTGCCGCCAAAATTAACACTGGAGCACAGTGTAAAAAATAAATTACTAACATTTTCACTGTTTAGAAGAATGATACATGTACAGGGATGCAGTTATAATTGAAATCATGATTTGAGTACAGTGGCATGTGAAATGAGCTGCTGGAGTGCTGAGACAGCCTTCAGGGGCCCTTAGCAGATGCCAATTTATTCTTTAACATGTGACGTGTGACATGTCATGATTCCTTTTTATTCCAGAAGTTTGGTCCTTAAGGGGTTAAAACTGGGGTGAGATTATTTGTATTGCTCACCACTGGCATTTTCTGTATCATTCAGCAGGTCACTACGCCTCCTTTTAAAAAGTGCACTCCAGGCACCAACAACATTTGTATCCATTATATAGGTTTAGGCCTAAATTATTACATAGATGTTTGTATATAGTTTTGCAAATTAATCAATCAATGATCAGTGCTTTGCAGCAATTTGAATTTTAAAGAAGTATTCTAGGTCAGTATATAGGTTTTGCTAATGAAAGTCTTAAGTGAGCTTAAGTATAAGTATTGGAGCATCTTGATTGGCTGATCACTTCGTTGTCTGGGTAATGATCTTGCTGAATGTTCAAACTTTATTGCAAATTCAGTGAGTATACTTTGTATCTTTAATTTTTTTTTTATTAGTTGTTTTCTGCATAATATTCCAATGTATTACCTATATAACATATTTAAAAAAAAAAAAAACTTTACTCCCAGCATGCAGTGCTCTTTTACAAATAAGCTTGTATCATCTTGCTCTGCAAGGAGGAGTGATCAGATTGATCACAGCTTGAGTGACAACAGAAATCTTGTTTCTCTCAGTACAAAAAAAGACCTTACCAACCCTCCCTCTATTCCTTACCATTACTGTAACCACCAGTAGAAAACAATGTTTTAGCTGAATACGTGTACATTTGCAGCTAAGCAAATGTATGCCAAAGACTTAAACTGTTATTTTTAATGTTTCCACACCCAACATATGTAACTGTGTGTTTTTGCAGGGAGGATGACAAATTCTTAAACCCCAGAATTTAATCTTCCCCTATTTTACATGCATTTACTATTAAGGATGAAGGTGATGTCCTTATGTCATTTTTGACAAAGCTGTGAAACCTTATTATAAAAATATGTAAAGCAAAACATAGTTGACTTTTTGTATATTGTTTTATACTCTATGCCAGGGGTGCCCAAAAGGTACATCCCCAGATGTTTTTAAAGTACAGCTTCCATGATGCTTTGTCGTTCTAAAGCATTCCAAAAACATGCAAAGCATCATGGGAGTTTTAGCTGCTCTAGGCCCACTTACCCCTGTGAGTCCTTTTTTTTTTTATATATCATTACAGATAATTATAATAATCAATTATTACATATTACAGAATCTGGAACACACTGTCTACCAATGTCCATGGCAGCTTATCAATGCTTCCTGGCAGCAGGAAGATACTTTAGAAGACAGTGGATCAACCAAAATTCAAGTAACACAATGTTTTTTCACACTAAAAGATAGATTATTCATTAAAGTGAAAATTGTCTGAAATTTGAAATGTGAACGCACAGTAAATTTCAAATTTATGGTCAAAATAGTCCTACTGAAAAACAAAAACAAACCTATGCTTCCAGTTGAGTTGCTTTGGCCTTAAATTTGAAATTCACTATGCAATCACTTTACACTCTTTGTAGCTGAACTAATTTAAAACAAGAAGGTTGTCCTTCAAAAAAAATGCCCTGACCAAATGTATTTGAAATGGAAACACTAGACAGTTATAACTTGATACTGCAATGAATGGAACGCTAGAATGAGCTGAACAGATTTAGATAATGAGGTTTTAGTATCATTGAAAGGGAATTGGGATCCATAATGACAGCAGAGTTTCACAGAATAAACAACACTTCCATGAGAGGTAGTATGTAGAAAGGAAAAGAGATGTTAGGAAAATAAAGAAAGAGGAAGAAAAAAAAAGGGGGAGGAGGGCGGGGAGGGGAGGGGAGAGGAAAACATATCATTGATAACCAGGTGTATTCCAAGGTCTAGGCCCTTGACCAACACCACTGCCCGAAAACAGTGGTACAGACCAAACCACAATCGAGTGCATAGCTGTTTGAGAGGAACTTGAGCCTATAAAACCATTTGCGAATGTACAACTCCCTAGCATGCACTTTACCCACTGCCAGGTCATCAAATTGACGAGTTTTCTCGACCTGCTGATTGCACCTGGCCAGGGATGGGGAAAATGAACACCTCCAAAACAAGGAGATGCCACTTTTTGCTACATTTAATAACAGCAGGAAAAAACGTTTCTCAAACGGTTTAACCCCAAAGTTGCCTCCAGCGCTATCAGTGACCCCCCATTCACTAAACTGGCTTGAGAAAGGTTTGTTTCTTTCTCAAACTAGTTTAGTGACTGGGGATTCACCAATTGGCTAAGAACCTCATAGGCTCTACTGCCCGGTGGCACTCCGCGATTCCTGACTTTGAAAATTCGGAAGCCTTATGTTGCATGGGGAGGAGTGGACATTGCAGCTGGATGCAACGCTAGTGTTAAAAGTTTGAGAACGGTTTAAACACTTTGAGGTAAGAGTACCTCCAGGGGCCTCCTGGTGCCATAACAGCTTCATTTAGATGTAGTTGTTTTGGTGCCCAGTCAATCCCTTTAAGTTCGGTAAATCTACATCTCTCCCACCATATTTTTAAATTAAAAAATACCTGTGTCTATACCCAAGCTAAGTCATGCTTTATACTTATTAGTACTGTGAGAATTATTAGTATAAGCTATGTTTTGAAATATTTTCAATGTCAGAATATTCTTGCTACAGCATTTATCATGTGAAACATATCATCAGTTCTTGAACATTTCATATTCCATTGGGATATATTCCTTATTTGTTATCACGGCACACATTTTGATTAATGATCACAGAAAGTAAGGTGTTTTTTAAGGAAATACAGAATACATTTCATTTTCATGATGCATTAGCCTTTGTAAGAGCTCCCATAAAGAATGCATGGGTTAAATGCTCCCAGTTTCCAATGGATGTGCACAGAAATTTTCTTTCCCTCAGATACCAATAGATGCAGGAAATCTGTATGATCAGAGAGCAGGACCAATAAGTTAAAGAGCAGAATTTCTTTACGAAACCCAGCTTTCCACTTAAAATAGCTGGGCAGTGAACCAAATCATGGTTTGATTCCCTAATCCCATGGATAAAAACTGAGATTTACTGATCCTTTGTGAGGAGCATTGAAAACCTGAATTCTCAATGAGAACTGAAAAGTAACACTATGAATATACTGTATATGTTAAACATCAAAGAATCTTTGCCCTGAAAGCTGAAACATATAATTTTATACACAGTCTAAAACATAGAAACAAATAATAATTTTCAGATTAAACAGCATTAACAGTTTCATTTTTATCAGGACAACAAGTTATCAAAAGCTAGATTCAAAACTTTTTGTTTCTGTAATATTAAAGGGACTCTCCAGTACTGGCACTTGTGTTTCCTGCAGTGTCCCTCTCCCTCCCACCCCCCATCTGATGTTGCTGAACTTACCTGAATCCAGCACCAATGTCCCTCTGTGCTGGGCCAGGCTCCGCCTACGCTCCTCCGCCGCCGATGTCAGCCGGCGGGGGAGACCTAATGTGCATCCGCACCAATGGCCGCCCGTGCATTAGACATCCCCATAGGAAAGCATCAATGCTTTCCTATGGGGATTCCAGCGACGCTGGAGGTCCTCATGCATAGCGTGAGGACGTCCAGCGTCGTTTAAAACACTTTTTGGGTTTTAAGAATCTGGAAGTCGCTCTAGTGGCTGTCTGATAGACAATCACTAGAGGATAAATTAACCCTGCAATGTAATTATTGCAGTTTATCAAAACTATTTTACTACAATAATTACAATTGCAGGGTTAAGGGTGATGGGAGTTGGCACCCATACCACTTTAATGGGCAGAAGTGGTCTTGGTGCCTGGAGTGTCCCTTTAAATGTGAGCCTTTGTTCGAACCCTATTATTGAGTACCGCATAATGTGTCGGTGCTCTATAAATAAATGATAACCATGAAAATATAATGCTGAATTATTTATAGAAATTCATCAAGACATTAAAAGAAAAAACTTGTTTGAAGAAAATACTAATTAACTTGCTCAATGCTTATGAATAAACAGGGAAGAGATGGCCAGTTTCATTAAAAAAAGTTAATTTAAACATAATGGTAAACTTTGTACACAATAGATCAATGAGTCCATTTTATAGGGGAAAAAAATAAGTGGTGCCAAGTCCATCTATGCATACAAATCTTTAGCACACAAAGTCTGAAGAAAAATGTTTAAATGTGGATCTGTAACCTTGGGTTCAGTGTTCACAAAAAGTAGCATTATTAGCAATATAATAAAAATAAATTGTAGCCAGGTGTTATTTTTTCAATTTCTAAATTAAACAATTATACATGCATATGTAGAATGTTGCATGTATGCCCAGATGTACATGCCTCTCATATGAAAATGATTATCCAGAGTAGAGGTATGCAATTTTGGCACATTAAAAAAACTGGACCATTCCTGCTTCTAACAATTACATTCCCATCTAAATATCTTACATTTATAATAAAATAGAGCTCTAACCCCATTCATCGCCGGCACTAATCCCACTATGTAGGTTATTGAGTGCCAACTACAGAGGATTTCTCTATTTTTTTTTGTCTTTGTCTTCTTTTATCCTTTCTTTTTATTGTTTCTTCTCTATAGTCTCATGTCTTTCTTTGTGACTTTTTGCCTTGTCTCTTCTACTGCCTAGTTATATTTTTATCTACTGATGGTGTTGAGATTATCCAGTGTATTGTGAAAGTGTGTTCATTTTAATTGGTCTTGTCAGAAATTGTGTGTACACCTTTTATCGTGACATGTATATTTTATGCACTGCTTTATGTTGGTGAATCATCACCTTCTCCTTTTATTTTTGTTTCTGTCTAGGTTTGTGAAACTTTAGTAACCTTCAATTGAAAAGAAAGTAGAGCTCAAAGAGTTTAATGGAACACATAACACGCAAACATGTATTCCTGACCCTGTAGTCTTAAACCCATTTAGGTGGCTTGCCCCTCCTTGGCCCCCTATAAAAGTTTAAAACTCACCTTCTGTCCAGTGCTGTGCGGGTCTGGCTCTGCCCCCTTTGTGACATCATCAAAATAGCCGCTTTTTAGCCAATCCAATTCTTTCCCACAGGGAATGCATTGGATTGGCTAAAACTGGCATGGGTGGGGTCAAATTGAATCAATCTGAGGAGTGGCCACTTGGAGGTGCCCCTAGGGACAATGTAAACACTGTCTTTTCTTTGAAAAGGCAGTGTTTACATTAAAAAAGTCTGAAGGGAACTATTATACTCACCAGAACAACTACATTAAGCTGTAGTTGTTCTGGTGACTATAGTGTCCCTTTAAGTTAGATGTGCTCCTTTACTAGATTATATCATTTCATTAAATTAAATCAAAACACAATTAAACTTACCTTTATTGTACTGTCAAGACAGATTCCTCACTGCAGCCCTATCCTGATGACTTGATGACTTTGTCCAGTCAACCGATTCTTCACATAGAGAAACATTGCGGACATACAGCACATGCAGGGCAATTGTCATCTGCCATTTCAATGCTTCTCTGTGAGAAGCATTAGACACACACCCAACAATTACCATACTTTGCATACTGATGTTGGATGCAAATTAATTTTGAATAACCCATTGTGTTTGTGTGATATTGTTTGGTGGTGGTGTTTGCAAAAAAATAAATAGTGCTGTTATTCAGAAATGACACTGATTTCGACAGCTAGCTGCAGAAGTAACATCTATGCCCCCTAATAATTTAATTAAAAGTAAGTAATTTTGGTTCTTAGATTTAATGGAAAACCCTTTAATGAAAAAAGTGCAAAATTAAAATCATGGTTTTCTAAGCTCTAATCCATACGATACATGATTATAGAAAGGATGATATATACATGAGAACATCATACCTTCTAGAACATTGGATGATAAACATCGGTTTCCTTAAACAAGCTCAGGTGACCTTAGATATTAATCTGCCACAATCATTTGGCTGGCAACATTGAAATAATATAGAATAAAATAACCAGTACGCGAGCAACCAAATTGACCAATGTGCTATACATTTGATTTATCTGTGTATGGTACTATTTGGTATCTATAGCTGTAGAATGAATACATTGGAGGCCTGCTACAAATGCACAACTGTTGAAAAGAAACTGTGTACACTTTTAAATGGGTAAGTTTTCATTTCCTGCCCACCGAATCCCTTTTTTTGATTGACACAACCATGTTTTGGCTAGAGACAATCTCACATTATATAGAAAATAAATTATTTTAAGAATCTATAAATAAGATTTTAATGTAATACTTAATCCAACATGCAAAGAAATGAAAATCCATGTGATTTAATTAATTAACCATCATTATTAAAATCCCTAGTATCCAGTTTTCACTGCAGCTTTGGTCAACACTCAGCAGCAATCCGCAAAGAGATCAATAAACTAAATCAAAGCATGTGCACGCCAATAAATTATACAAACGGAACCATAAACAACAAAGTTTAGAGCTCACAAGTTGTTTGTCTGGTTTAATCATGCATCTTAATCATGGGATAATAAAATAGCCGACAGTTGAGAAGAACATAGTGCATTTATAATCTATTCCATATTATTAGTATCATGGCCACATTATAGGTGAAGGGGAAGAGCAAGGCTGTGAACCATATAAAGTGATCTTTCATGCCACCATTTTGAATCTTTGTGTACCAAAGAACTAATGTGCAACAGCCCTCTGGTATATGTGAAGTTATAAACAATTCATTTAGCATTGTAAAGAGCAGAAACATCCTATAAATGCACAAGCATTTTTTATATTTTTATAAACATATTTATTTAACTCTTTATCTTCTTCATCCAAGCCTTTTTTTTGTTTGGTAATACTAACATTTATTTGAAACATCTGATGAACAGCTATGATACGAATAGTAAATAGCACTTTTGCATAAAGAATATAATTTATATTAAGAAAGTTCTAACTAACAACAACCATGTGGCTACTTAAACTTTAAATACATATGATTTGCCCTGACAAACAGTGAAGGAAAATGGCTGCCTGTCAAATGTTTAGTTATCTTTATTATTTATGTGGTGGAATTGGAGTGTAGCTTTATTCCAATGGTGTATCTCGAGCCAAAACTCAGGAGGGGCAATGCTGGATTTTGTGACAAATTCTAAAAGCAGGACACATACACCCAAGAAAATACAGATGCAGACATTTTGGGGTGGACTGGGTTGACACCTCAGTTAGCTCTTGATACCAGTCAGACCTGACTTCCACTGGCTTACAATATGAGCATTTCCACTGGTGCTCAGGATCAATTACTGCATAATTCATATTTTATTCCCCTCATAAATTAGATTATGTGACTAAGCTTGCTTCAGTCCAGCTCATTTCCAAGGCAAGAACCACAATTTCTTTCATTGCTTCTGTCCTATCTCCAGAGGAAGAGAAAGGTACAGATCTATAGGACACTTAAAAATGTTTTTTTCTTTTTGCAAGCTACTTCAGTAAGTATAGTTAGTACCACCAAGAGCATGTAATCAGTCTTATCAAACAAAAAAAAAAAATCACATCTTGTTTGTTTGGCAATTTGTTAAAAATATATATATATATTTTTTTTACAAATCACCTTAATTTGACAGATTGTTATGCATGTATATAAAATTCATATTAAAGTCTAACACACTATGTCTGTGGTTTTGTTTTAACAGATTGTGGTGATGTCTTTAAAAAAAAAAAAAAAAAAAAAATGATTTGTAGTTGAAAGCGTTACATATATCCATTACATATTGCGACTAGGTTAACACATCTAAGTATTTTTGTAACATCATGTATCCTGATATTTGAACATGTTCTAGTAAATCTACAGCGATAACATCGCCAACACTTTTCGTGTGTATTTAAGAATAACATAGTAATAGTCCAGATAAAACTGGGAAATGTAGAATAGAAAGTTGTTCCTCCTCCGTTGTTATGCTATTAATCCCTTATGATTTGTAAGGAAGCTAGTCTTTTTCCATATATGCATATTGTGATACAACTCTTAGTCTTTGTGAGGAGGTAGAAGAAAAGGTGAGTAGCAGGAAAGAAAGTTAAGAGTGAGTTTATAGTAGACGATTGTTTAGAAGTGGTATTGGTAGGACCCCCGTAAGCCCTGGTCATAGGTCTGTTTTCCCCTAGTGTATGTCGTTGAGCTATCTGTAGTCATCTATTTTCCGACCTAATCAGCAAAGTCACTATTGACCCATGGATCCCACACTTTTTCAAATTTTTTGAGGGTTCCTTTGACCTGTGCAGTGAGTTTGTACTTTAGTTACATGTCCTTTATTTTTGTGAGGACCATGTATAAGGAGGGGACTTCCGTCTGGACCCAGGCCTGCTCTATAGCCGATCTGGCCACTAGAGTTAGTTGATGTATGAGTTGTTGTTCGGCTCTCAACCAGTCATCTACAGGTCTTGACAATAGGTAGACCCATGGATACAGTGTGGTGAAGTCTTTTTAAAGGCAGACTATACTATTATATTTTGTTTTCCAGAGCTTTCCATGGGTTTTTTTCTTTTAAAGATTTTAGAAGATCCCTCTGAGTAATTATGAAATTGATTTTATCTGGATCACATAAAGCCCTCATAAACAGTATCCCCCAAGGGACTGTACAGTTTTTAAGATGAATGACCAGACTTGCAGACTGGGATTATGGACTTTGTCCTCTGGACTCTTATCTATATTCACCGATTGAACCAGTCCACAGGACCCAATGCTGGATATAGGCTCTATTTACACTTGGCAACCATTTTATGTTGTTCCTTAAAATACATTGCAAAACAACAGCAGTGTGATCTGGGAACCTGCCTGGCTTGAAAGTCAGACCTCAATGACACAAGACGTGTCAAGGAAAGCTTAGAGTAGAAAATCTTCCTCTTGAGTTTCAGACTTTGAAGTTGAGTAAAAAAACACATTGCTACATGCCCAGGAGCTCCTTTAGCAGGAAGCGACACTCCATGGCACTGCACTGTATTAAATATACATTACTCATAAGAACACAATCAGCTAACCAAGTTACTATACTATAAATAAATCCATACAAGCACTAGTCACTATACTGCATTAAAAGCAGGTTCATAAAGCTAAGTATTTACAAGGATTTGTTAAGGAACAGAAACCCACAGGCATCTACGAATTTGAAATGGAAATCTGGATTTACCTTCAATCTATTATAGTTCCAGTTACATTTTGACAATACATTCAATTTACATTTCCCAGGAAATAAAAGCATAAATAAGCAATGGGATATCCTATAACTTCTACTTAGCAAGACTAAAATGAAACTATTTAAAAAATAATAAAAGCACTTTGCATCAGGTTTGCTAGAAGATTTGTATGTGTGTCTTTTCATTAATAAAGTTATTCTCTCTTCTAGAGCAATGAGTGAGTGGCTGGTGAAGTTTAAAGGTAGCACAACCTTTCCCACAACTTGTAGGGTTTTACCCACTTAACCCTTTGTGGTGCTATGCCCTGTTCAAAACCTCGCCAGTTATCAATTAACTGGGAGGGAATTGGAAACTGCAGACATAATCATGACAAGCACATGTTTTTTTTTTTTAAATAAAACACGCTCATTAGCAATCCATTACAATACCAATACATGTTATTAATTTATTTATTTATGCAACTAGCCCCAAATGCCCCAGTGGACAAGTGTGACTGAGTCAAAACAGGTTATGTGGGATTAGTACAACATTTCAGACAAAATCTTCTATGGGTAGGGTGCAACATAGTCTGCATATTGGGACATTTTTGACATAGTACAGTATCATATTGGTCATGAGACCTTTGGTCAACTCTGAGTAAATTGTATTGAGATGGTAGCTACTCTCTGAGATATGTTGTCATTTAAAGTTTTAATAGAATACATATTTCATAAATACTAATTCCAATAAATGATCTTTTTACCTACAAAATAATATTTCAACACACAAAACTGGCAATCACAATTATCCAGGTCAGAAAGTCCAGTTATTAATGAATTCTGAAAACCATAGTCTGCCATATTGCTTTAAATGATAGATCTTCCAACTGAATAACTCATGATCAAGAAGGGGTCAATCAGATTTGTGTTCCAATTTCAATCCTACTATTAAAAAAAACCAAAGAACTGAAATTGCAGCCTTTTGCGTTTCAACTACTGAAACGTGTGTTGTTTGTCTCTTTTGCCAACAAAAGAAGCAAATGAAGAAGAAAAAAACACAAACAAAATTTAAAATCACTAAAAAAATCTAGTAACTTAAGATGCTTACTGATAAACGTGTCCAGGAATAAGTTTTCATTTCATCATCATACCACTAAAAAATAAGATGACACTCATTATGATTAAATTATTGCTTCAGTGATATATGCAGCATGTAGATACTTCAGTCTTGTTATTAGGATAATGTAAAATCAAAAGCTATAAAATGTGGCATGCTTGCTATCCTGTTTATTAATGTGGGCCTCTCAAGTTGCAGTACTTTTAAAATTTAGATCTCTGCCGGGAATTACCTGGCAAGATTTATTAAAACGTATAAATTTTAAGGGTTTTATTTCCCAGCCATCTACGAGATGGTATTTGCAAAAGAAAAGCATGCTTATTTTCCTATTTATTATAGGCAATTGAAATTATTATTTTTTATTTTTTTAGCAGATAAATTAAATGAATTTTATGCATTGCGCCAAGGTGCGGCACAAGTTGTACAAACGACTGTCAAAGGCACACATTATTAGACTGTATGCTGCATGTGTACAAGGCACATATTTAAGCATTGCAGAGATCACCTATGGCTAAAATGATGGTGCATGACTTATGGTTAAGCTTTATTACCTGCAGAGCAAGGGGTTTCCATCTCATATTTTTCAGTAAAGCTGGCGCTGAGGTAAGCATGCTCTGAGGTCGCTTTTTCAAAGTTAAGATAACACCACTCGGGTCCTCTCGCAGTGCATTCACCAAATTTTTCAACTGCCACCCCACCTGGTAACCAGCAAAATTATTACAATAAAATTTAAGTCATAGTAGTCAGTTTGATGATCCCCTCTAACAAAGAAGGGAAAAAAGTTGGTGATGTGGATGATTACTGTTTTACTAATAGGCAGGTGTAGGAAGTATGATAATATACAATGTCATTATCCGACTCATTTTATGGTTAGAACTATCAAATGGACAATCAGAAGAGCATTGAATGGAACCATTTTTTAACATATGGTCCCAGTTTAGATTTAATATTATTTTTTTTTAATCTTTAGGTTGTGCATTGCTTAGCTTTAGTAATCAATTAAATCAAGAAAAGCGTTGTCCTGCCACCTTGAAAATAATTTAGCTTTTTTATACTTGGGTTCAAGGATAAGTACCGCTTCCTTTATGCCTGGCTCCTTTTTGTGCAATGAATTACAATAATAATAAATGTAAAAAAAAACAAACAAACAAACAAACATGTTTGTGCAAAGAATATATCAAAAATGTATATATGTATCACAATCCTTGATAGGACTGTGGATGTTGGTAGATACATTGCTATTACTTATTATTTGTGTTAACAGTACAAAATTATTAATAAACCTTCTAAATATATGTTCAGTAAAGAATAGCTTATGCTGACTAGCATGATCATTTCTTGTGTGATTGTGAATTTAAGAATCATGGCACACACAAAACTTTTAAAGAAGTGGAATTTTGAAAAAAAATGACATTTTTTTTGGATATTTAATATTAAGAATTTTAAACAGCAGATAACCAATCTGAAACCAGTAAGTTTGTTTATAAAATTATAATATCGTCTATAGAATACACAAGTATGACTAAATAAAAAATATGATAAAGTGATGTTTTAAACAATAAAAAGTAGCTCACAGCAGTGCAGTGCACTTTTTGTGCATTAATTTTTATATTTGTTTTTATGTGTTAGCTGTATTTTTTAAGTAATAGTTGGACTCATATATCGTAAAAATATCTGTCTGACCTTGTTCACTTGCACTCTGTTAGACTTTGAATATGTGTTTTCTTCAAGAGCAAAAGTTTGCAAGGTAACTGAAGTCTCATAGGAGTGTGGAATTATTTTACCATATATCGTAGATATTTTTCTACTTTTCTATATTGTTAGATGTAAACTATATCATCCCCTTGCAGTAAAAATGATAATTAGAATAAGAATGCAAAACAAACAATATAAATTAGATATGATCTGAATTATAAATGTCACAACATGCCACAAACATACATTCCTCAAAACATTTGTTGAAACACAATAAAAAGCCTTTCTATGTTAAGTTTCCACTAAAACCATTTATACAAATGGAGGAAGTCTGGAACCTGCTTAGGAACTGAAGTCCTTTCCAAATTAAAGTTATTAAATATTATGTGAATTCATCAAGAAATTCTAAAACAACATCCAACATCAATTAACAACCTTTTACCAACAACCAACCATTATAATGGCAATGTCATGATTTGGAAAAGCTTGTTGCATTAGAATGTGGACACTATTATTGAAGGCATCTAAACATGTAGAAAGGTTGGCAGGATTTTGATGACTCGTGTCCTGCCTGGTAGGCTAATGGTGTGAATTATGCATGCTGGTTAGTATTTAATTTAGCCTTATCACTTGTCCTTTTGTTTTTGTACATTTTATATTTCTTCAATAAAATTTTGATTAATATTATGTAATGATAGTGGCGTGCACCTTGTTTGGTTTGCATTTTCAACACATTCATAGTGCTACATGGGGAAGTATCGTCTAAAGATTGCACCAGGTTTTATTATAATTGTTGTATTTGTGTGTTCTATTGCAAATTTGATTGGAAATACTATTATTAAAGGTAACAAAATTTGCTTTGTATCACTGCCTTTAACAGGAGAATGTGAGACATTTCATGGACCAATAATAAACAGTTGTGCAGCCAGATCATGAATCATGCACATGGTCCAACACACAAACAAGTCTACATCACTATAGTTGAGATACAATATATTTATAGTTTTGGAATGGTGGAATGACCTAGTGAAGTTTAAACCCAAGTCCCAATTAGATATTTTGGTTGCACAATATACCACAATAAATGACTAAATGACGACTGTTGATAAAATATTACAGTATGAGCGGGCTTGCAGTCATTACTAACAATGGAGTACACATCAACCAAAATCATACAGACATAACGGTATTTAAAAAAATGGTACACCTTATAACATATTTTTTTTAAATGGATTGCATGCCATTCTGAACAAACTCAGCATGCTTAATCATTCTGCGTCATGCTTGGCCTTGAAAACATTCCCAATCATCAACCAAACAATTACAATTTAGTAAATCCCAAGCAAATACTGTACTCACCTATACCACAAAATGTATTGTACAACATGAGAATGTATTAATTATTTGTCATTCAAACCCTTTGGCTGATAATTAAGTGACACATTTCCACTTAATTATCTGCCAAAGTAGGATTTTCGCAACCAATAACCATTGCTCGGGTCATGGCTACTTTAATTACAAGAACCCCATATGGGGAAATATAACTCTATATGACACAAATTTATATAGATTTTTAAAGTTTATAAATCTTTATTTTTGTTGTGCATGAAATAACAGCAGGCTTGCTCAGCCACAACAGCAGTCGCAGGCACATTGATAACAGGCATTATAAGTATGACATGGCATATGAATAGACAGCACAATTTTTTGGTTTATAGTAATAGGAGGGATAGACAGTTGTGAGACAAAGCATATTATAAGATACAGGCTTTTCTAGCTGTCTGTGATGGTGGTATAGATTAGAGTTCGACGCTTATAGTACATGCAGGGCAACTTAAAAATTAACATTTATATATCAACAGGCTAAGACGTAGTTAAGGGCAGACATGGTAATTTCTTAATTTATATATTTTTTTGCATAGAGACTATGTCTATACTATCATAAAAGTCTTCACTTTGTAGTTGTAAACTTGAGAGAATGAGATATACATTCTACGTAATTTACATCTGAGAACTGTTAGAAAAAAATGTTTTCTTACAACTTCAAGATCGCAAAAATGAATGAAATTGTAAATGTACAGGTTTTTAGTTTTTTTTTGTCTTTTCATCACATAGAGGCTGCACTAATGAATGAGTTGTATTCTATAAGAAACAGATGCTGAAACTAGGACTGTAACATTAGGTAAAAATGCCAAAATTATTAATGTCATGCTCTAAATAATATTAATAGGGAGAGGAGGCAATTACATTACTTTGTTATAGCAATTATTCTTTTTATCACTCAGATGTAAGACATCCTGTCTTGGGAAGGTAGAAAAAAAGCCTTAAAACTCTATCAACGCTATGCAAAAAACACGACGACACAATCTCTGTGACAGCTCTAATAATTTTACATGATTGCTCAATATTAACACAAGCTTCAGCAAACTGTATGCTATCTCACTTTTAAATAACAACTGAAATATGAAATATAAAATACATTAAAAATATATACAATGCAGACTCAGAAATATGTTACAAAACACCTTTAGAATCGAGCGATTTAAAATAATCATTTACATTTTATAAGACATACTGTATTTACCATATATACTCAAGTATAAGTCTAGTTTTTCAGCACATTATTTGTGCTGAAAACCACCCACTCGACTTATACTCGAGTCAGTGTCTGTATTGTGGCAATTTACATTGCCATAATACAGACCAGGACTGCCAGGCTCATTACAAGCCCGGCAGTCCTGTTGGGGACTGGCAGAGAGCTGTTACTTACCTTTCCTGCAGCTCCTGTCAGCTCCCTTCTCCTGCGCTCCAGTCAGCTCCCTTCTCCTCCACTGTAAGTCTTGCGGTGTGACTGCCGCGCGGAGCGTTGCCACGGTAACCTGTGGCAACGCTCTGACCCCGCGGCTCTCGCGAGACTTACAGTGGAGCTGACCAGACCGGAGGAGAAGGGAGCTGACAGGAGCTGCAGGAAAGGTAAGTAACAGCTCTCTGCCAGCCCAACTACTGGACCACCAGGGAATGAGAGCCCCCCTCCCTGGCCAGCTAACAAGCAGGGAGGGGGGACGAAAATAAAAATTAAATAATAATATTACAATGAAAAAAAATTAAAATATTAAAATTAAAGTAAATAAAAAAATAATAAATAAAAAATTTAAATATTAAAATTTAAAAAATTTAAAATAATAAAAATGCCCTCCCCCACCCAGTTCACACACACTACACACACAAACACACAAACACACACTCATACAAACACACACTCTGCATTATATACACACTCATACACACACACACTCTGCATTATATACACACACACTCATACAAACACACACACACACTGCATTATATACACACTCATACAAACACACACTCTGCATTATACACACACACTCATACAAACACACATTCTGCATTATATACACACACTCTGCATTCACACAAACACACACACTCTGCATTATACAATGCAGAGTGTGTGTTTGTATGTGTATAATGCAGATTGTTTGAGTGTGTGTGTATAATGCAGAGTGTGTGTTTGTATGAGTGTGTGTGTGTGTGTGTATATAATGCAGAGTGTGTTTTTGTATGAGTGTGTGTGTGTATAATGCAGAGTGTGTGTATGAGTGTGTGTGTGTGTGTGTATAATGCAGAGTGTGTGTTTGTATGAGTGTGTGTGTATATAATGCAGTGTGTGTGTTTGTATGAGTGTGTGTGTATATAATTATAAAAATCACAGAATTTCATAGCCCCAAGTCTTACCCTCGACTTATCCATGAGGCATAGCATATTTCACAATTGTTGGTCACAAAACTGCACTCGACTTATACATGAGATCGACTTATACACGAGTATATACGGTATTTAAAAAGTTTTACATTTTCTTTGGATTTTAAAATACATTGTCGCTTTATAATGAGCTTGTCAAGAAAACTCAATGTAGTCATTAACTACGTTTGGCTAACATTAAAAAAAAATCAATTAGGTTTGATGTCTAAATGTAAATATCAAACAGGTACTAGTTATTTAAGAAAATATATAGAACTTGTTTGAATGTTACATTATTGAACACATATATCATATATCATATATCATATATGTAAATGTATTACTATGCCAAATTACAGGACAAAAAAATTTCTCCTGTAAAAACTTTTGGCATTGTATCATGATACAAAATATTACCTGATTGATCACTAGAAATAACGTAATTTATGAAGTTGCTTAATAGGATTATGAGGGAGATTTTTCAAAGTGTCATATTCTGAAAGATGGACATTTAACAAGGGCAAGCTTATCAGTTTCACACTGTTTTATAGTGATGCATGTATATCACGCACTACCAAATTTTCTCAATCATTTTGTTCTGCCATCAAAAATTCTAACTTATTTTTCCCCCATGTCCACTTTTAATGATGCAATAAAGTCCTTAAATAATGTTTTCAATTTGCAACTGAAATTCACACCTACTCTGTGTGGCCACACTATTTTTTGTGTATTTTTTTGAGGTGTATGCTACATATGTATTATAATCAATACACATTTTGGTTGAAGAACAAATATTTCTTGTTTGGTTAAATTGCTATTTTATGCTGATGGTGACATCTTTTTCAAAAGAAAATCATGGCCTTTTCTTTTCTTAATGTTTTGCACTTTCCAGTGAATCAATAAAACACAACAGCTAGGATCCTAATAAGAGAAATTTGCAAGGCTTGTTGACCTAAATGTTTATTTCATCAAGTTGTTTCGGAGATCTTAAAGTTAGGCTGATTAGCAAAATGCAAGGGAGACTAATAAATTGAATTTAAAGATTCCTTGCAGACAAACATATTGATCAAGATCACCGTTTGACTCCAGCAATGAATCAGAAATATCAGCATCGCACCCATTAGCATACGCTTTAAGCTATATAAAACTTTCTAAGCTAAACTCTGCTAAATGATCCCACCAGATATAGGATGTAGAAAATGCAAACCAATTTGAATGATATCCTCGCATATGCATTTTCTAGGTGCCATCTAACCGCTTTTCCTTGCTGAAGAATAAACACACTTAGAAAATAATGTTTAAAAAATGCATCTTTAACCTGATGCACTGGAGTTAATATATATTAATTTATATATATATATAATTATTTATTTATAGTAAGAGTTTTAGGTAGAATTATGGCCAAAAATAAAATCACCTTTGGCATGTTAAAAAAAAAAAATGGTAGCCTTCTACCTAATCACATAGAATACATTTATTTGTACAGTGATACTGTTTTTTTGGCTCTGTATTTTGGTACACTGGATTGAAAATAAAACAATGCCTATGGGGAAAAAGTATTAATTAAACAAGCAGGCAGCAGTAGCACCCTATCGTCACGGAGGTCTGTGCATTCTAAAACATGACCTTACAAACTGTGACACGTTCTTTAATTGTCCTTATTACTTTGATGTTGCTTAGATGCCTCTATTTATAGGGATGATATTAAACATCAATGGGGGACTTTTACATTTTTGACAGAAGTATTTAACAAATACTGAAGTCATAAATATATGCAAACACACATACACAGGCACTTTTCTCTGTCCCTCACGCATTTACGCATATATACACACACACACACATTGCTTTTTTTACATAAATACAGATACGCACACTGTCTCTCATACTGTATATGTCAGGGGTCTCCCCTCCTCCTACCTGTCGGCGAGCGGCGTCTCCTCTCCGCCGCTCGCCACTCGCGTCCTCCACGCCTCCCAGTGGCAGCATGTATAATGCTGCACGCTGGGAGGTTGCAAATTTATGCAAACACCGGGGTCACGTGAGTGACCCAGCGTTAAAGCAACAGTACCACAATCACAGTGGGAGGCGTAGTTATCCAATCAGAATTAAGCAAAGGGTATTTATACTTACTTTTCCTGTCTCTCAGTGCCCTGTTGTGGTCTTGTGATACCTGTATTGCAGTTTGCTCGTGTTTCTCTCTGGTTACCGATTATTTGGCTCGTCATTCTGATTAACCTGTCTTCTCCACTTCTTTGACCTCGGCTTGTTTCTCGTTCTCCCGTTTTCTGGCTCCCTTTATTTGGCTTGTCTCCTGACCATTCTTAGTATGCTTAGCCTGGCCACTCTAAAGACCGGTATAGCATCTTTCCTCTCTGTGTTCTGTTAGCGTGTTAGGTTTCAGAATCGTGACAGTATATACACACTTCTTTCTTCTTTTACAAACATTCAGTGGCCCATTCACAATATCTCCCTTGCAAACATATTTACAAGCAGACATACACACATCCACTTAATATACATCTAAAGATATGTGCCATGTCCCACACTCCCAATTTCAGTGGGACCAGAGCCCAAAATTGAGACATCCTGATTTCATCCCCTGGTGCCTCACATATGGAGATGCCAGGGAAGTGAGTCCAATTAGCACAGTGCAAGTGTATGAATAGGGCAATGCAAAAAGCACTTCACATCTGCACATCAGGCTGCAGTGTCCATTCTCTTTCAGGCAGGAACACTCCCTTTGTTCATTGCTACTGACAGAAGAGTCATCAAAACAAGCAGTGGGTGACAACGTTTTTCAAAATTCTCAATGTTGGGAATGATACTTGCACTGCTCCATACATGTTGGGATGTATGTTTGCACTTTCCATTATAAATACTTTTGCACATACATTTTCTCTACACGTTAGACGTGGTTGCCTAAAGTGCAAATTCCCACTGGGAGATCTGTTGTAGCAAATATCTCAATTAATAATATCTCCAGTTCAGTCCAGTTTTTAAGAACTGAAAATGAATACCAAGGTGATCAAGATCATATACTTCCTCTTTTGTTTGTTTGATATAACACTTACAGCTCATAACAGAAAACAATAGCATCATGCTTGACTGACAGGGAAGATGCCTAGAGAATACCAATGACTCATTCAGTACCAGAATCGGTTTAACCTATGTATTGTTCACGTATTACTTCATGAAATTACTTCTGGGCTGAATACAGATTTTTTTTATTGTGTAGTAGACATCATTCAGTTTATGTTGCTAAGACATGAACAATGCATGTGAATAGTGAGGGCATTAGAATCTGCATACAAATTCTTAATGCGGAGCCTGAAACCTCAGATGTATTTAACAAATAATGAATAATAAGAATCTATAATGGATTTACATTTGCTCAAATTGAGCTTTGAAAAAAACATTTTAATAACAAAAATTAAGTAGTACATCATATGACATTATGTGGTACACTCAACTGACAAAGCTAATCATTGGGGTTTATTTACTAAACATACATTTGGTCCAGAAGAGGTGATTTGGAAAGATACAGCATTAGAAACAGCTATATTAACAGCTTAGCTATTGGCTGTTTTACAGTTCATTTTCCATACATCAGAACATAGTTTGCATTACACCTGAATGCACTGTTTAGTAAACCCCATTATATAACTATAAAGTCATATAGTCCTACATTGAAATTAATGCCATTATAATACATTTACTTTCACATACATTTTTTTTTTTTTTTTTATTAGAACACATTCTGTCGTATGGTACAGACTTGTACTTTACTTGAAATAAAAGGTTTTCTGTGAGATCAGATCAGCAGGTAGGTGTCCACATCAGCACATCCATGCCATTCAGGATCCTGCTCTTTTCCATTATCTACATTTGTGCTATGTTTGTACCCAAACCTCTAATGTGCCTTATCTTATCACTATTCATATGGAATGTCCGGATCTGTCATTTTCTAGGGTATCTGCATAATTTGCAAAGACCCCTGAGAGGGACATCTTTGCTTAGGTCCAGTGGGTGCAGGGTACAGTGAAGGGTAGTTATACTTACCTGAAACAGTCTCTCGCAGTTGCCGTCAAATTCCTTCTGATGAAAAATGTCATCTCCTGGCTCTTTATCTGCCAGGAGCAACGTCAATGCTGTGTGCATGCACAAGAGTACAGCACTGAGGTTCATGAGACCATGGGAGGTTCCAGAGAGTACTTGTAATGAATATACCAATCCCTGAATCCCACAACCGTCACTTGCAACTGCTACTGGAATTGGACAAAAGTTGGCAGTGGAGTTCCTCATTTTGTCAACCTTATTCTTAACCATAATACAAAGGAGACCCTTTTTGTCTTTCATAAATGCCCAGAAGTTGCAGAGCGGCTTTAAGAAATTTGTGGAAACCCACGTGTTCAGAAAACTTATGAGCTCTTTAATTCCTTTCCTTATAGCATTGCACTCCAGTCTTTTCTCACTATTATCTGTGTTAATTATATAATTGATTTATATTGTATATTGTTACACCTAGCAATTAACTTTCCCTCTGGAAATTATTACATTATTACTTGTTACCCTTTGTGAGAGCTAGATTGAGCCTAGATTGGGGCCTCCCAACCTCTTACATCTATCTGTTAATACCGTTTTGTTACAATTATTTGTATGTTACTTTTCCAACATACAATTTGTACAATGCTGAACTTTATAATTAAAAAGTTATTCTTTTGTCAGTAATCCTAATTAAGCCAATCTCAGCAGCTAATTGACAATCATCTATATAATTTGCAGGAAAAAAACAAGAAAATCTGAATCTAAAATATCTTTACAGTTACAGTGAGGACATATTAAGTCACTAACTCGCATGAGGGACATTACAACCTGTCTTCTTTAATGAGTGGGAGCTATAAAAAAATAATGTATACTACATGGTTTTGTAGCCATCACTGACTCTCTGTAGTATTGATTTGTATTGCTTGTTTTTTTACAGAAGTTTCTCTGCTTAAAGCAGAAATGTGGTTCCTTTACCAAAGGATGAGGTTTAAAAGTACAATAATAGGATTTAGGAGAACATGATAATAGAAGATAGAATGGACACAAAGCAAAAAAGAAGACATGTGTCTATGTAAGAAGAAGGTCAGTTGGGTTGTGATGAGACAGATAATGTGTTATTGGAATGGGAGCTTTATAGTGATATGATATAACGAGAGAGAAATCAGGATATTCAATGGGCTTTAGAGTAATATAGCAGTTTTCCAAATAACGAAAATAGATTGGAGAGAAACCAAGACATTTTTTCACAGTTTTACTTCAAGGAAACGTCTCTCATATAAAAAAAATAAAAATAAAAAAAAATAAAATCAATTGGCTTTTAAAAAAATAATTAAGCCAAAGAAGGAGAGATGGCCAGATTTTATTTCCGGAAAAAGAATTGCCAATAATACTCAAGTTAATAAAATTAACTAAGGATTAATAATAATTTATAAACCCTTACTAAATGTTTCAGGCTAAAGCCATAAAAAGCAGGTGCAATTCTTTTATTTTAAGTGAAAAAGAACATAGTGTGATTTACCATGGGGTTATAGGAGTCTAAAATGTATCAGAACATTTGGAAACACACTAGGGGAGGATTAACTTTTGGCAAGACCTCAGGGAAAGGTTTTTGGCCTGCTTGCATTTGATATAAAATTCAAACAGCTACATGTCTTTCTGAAATTTAAACAGGAAGAAAAATAAATAAATCTGTAACTTGGGTGGGGAACGTAATGGAAAACAATATGTAATGTGATGGATGGCCTGCAATAATCACATGATTATTCTTTCATAAATGCTGGTTTTGAAGGCTGACAAAGATGAAGGTTTGGCTGGAGTTTCACAGATTTGTTAAATATGCCTTAGGTGTTCTCCTGTCAGTAAATCTAAATTTGCATAACTGTAAAGTCAAGAAGACCTTTAAAAAATGTTTAATCTTCTGGAAAATGTTCAAAAATACAAGAAATGGAAATATGAATTTGCAGCATTAATGATTCAAACCTTTTATAAATATATATTTTTATATGTATATTTTCTACTCTCCAACCTGTCTCTACCCCCAAACAAATCCTAAACTAGTTGCCGTGCTTATTCTTTCCATTTATTAGAGAGGGTGAGCAGTATAAATGAAAAATATATTCAGATCTATAAAATATACTATGTAATACATAGCTATCAAAGAACTTATCAACATTGATGATTTATGTATCCCTGCCAGCCTGAAGCGATTCCATTGCACTATGATTGTTTGTCTTGCAAAGTTTTCCAATAATAATGCATCCCTGGGCAAGTCTCACTCCCATGTGGTCTTTCTTTATTTTAATTCAGTTAAAGTTTTCCCTGCTTGATGGCTGAATTTGATCATAGTTTTTTTTTTTTTTTTTTAGAATTCTCACTCAGAATTTACCCTTCACTGTGTTTTGTGTTCAGATGCTGAGCGCATATAGCCAGATATACACATACAAATATAAAAAAGAAAAAAGTTCATAAAGAAATGATTTGCTAATGTTAAACCAAACAAGATATTATCTATCACCGCATCAATTAAAAAAAGAAAAGAAAGACACAATGGGTAATTAGCAGTATTATCCTCTCAACCAAATAAGTTATATCCCAAACTAGCTTTTGTTAATAGAGCCAGTCTTGCAATAGATGTACATCAGCCTTTCATTAGCTTGCATTAGTAGTTGTTGCATCGCCTATACTTAGTGGAAAACAGGATTATTGAATGCCATCAGACAAATACCTAATGAAAAAATATTTTATTCTCATTCTAAAAGAAAATACTTAGGTTCATTATTTATAATAAAATCTGAATAAAGGTAATTTTATAATAACGTACAACCCAATATTGGGGGGGGTGTGCATTGAGTAGGTTGGGAGAGCCTCAAGGGGTTGTTGCCAGTTTGCAACTTGCCCAGGAAGTGGGCATGCTTGCCTACTTTAGGGGTAGGAAACCTGGTATGAAGCATGCCAGACAGCCTCCAGGTCGGCCCCCAACTGTCATGGTTCACCCCTTGCCATCCAGACGGCTAGGTGTAGTCACCCCTCAGGTGTCTTACAAGGGATTTGATCCAGGTACCTTGGGTATACTGTGCCTGCTTTCCTGCCTCTGAGCCACTGCTGAACTTGTTCAATTAGTGTGGTTCTAGCCCTGTTTACCTTGCTTTGTCTGCAGCACTAGGGGGATGGACTTCTCTTGTGGCTACTACCTGTCTCTGTAAGTGCACTTGAGGCAACTTGCTCATTATCCAGGTATATAACACTGCCTCTCCCTGAGGGCGGGGTCAGTTCATTGTTTCCTGTTCCTGTAGCTGTTGCCTATTTTCCCTGATTTCCAGACTGACTTGGCTTGTGACCTCTGCTTTTGGATATTTCGCTATTGTCTGTTCGCTGCCTGTCCTGATCTTTGGAACCGTGCCTGACTACTCTCCTGGATTTGCCCTTGTCTGTTTCTACATACCCGGTTATTGTTACTGCCTAGCCCCTGTGCACATATTCACAGCCCAGGTGGCTTCTTACCTGGTTACTGTGGGCTGTGATTATCCGCAAGGATGAGCAAACATCTCTGCACTATGGACTCCAACCAAGGTAAGTCCTGACACCAACCTACAGGACCATGTAGAGAGCACTACTAAAGTTTTCCCTGCATGGTCCTAGTGCGAGTGTTTCTAATGATGTGCTGCCCTAGAGAAGATCGTTTCCTGGTGTTCCGGATGCAGGACACCAGGGAACTAGATCAGGATGGCGGAACTGGACTTTGAAATCAGGAATGTCCTGCCAAAAGCGGGGCAGTTGGGAACCCTGCAATAATCCCTGATCATTTTCTGGGCAGGTCAACTGTTTTGAACTCAACTTAATCATAAAATTAATGAATTAGCAAGTCTAGCACCAAAAATGCAAATAATCAGAAATGATGCAAGACACCTCATCTTCTGTATAACCTGCTTTCTTTATTTGTTACTCCTCACATTGCAATGTTTCAACCACACTTGGCATTTGTCAAAACAATCATGTCCTCTCTTTAAAAAATCAGCCTATTAATATTAATGATTATGGGATATAACTATCATGCACTTTATTGTTTATTTAATGTTACAAATTTTCCCAAAAGAAATTGTATCAATAAAAACTGTTAACATGTGCCACAATCCCAATCCATATTATTGTAAAATGTTTGAATCCACAAGTCTATACACAAGGAAAAACACAACACATTGAATATCTCAGAGATATTCAACAAGGTTCGTCATCCTCTGGCACCGATTGTCCTCCCTCATACTTAGCAATCAAGTAACTATAGGTAAATTAAAGGAGCAATATAAAATAAATAGCATTAGCAATCAGATATGTCAGGGGAGCCCATTTTGCAATTCAAACTCACACTTTATCTTATTTTGATCCGTAGGGAATGAAACACACATGTTTATTTACTAAAAAAGGAATTGTAGAGAAATAAAAAATGACTTACAAAATTAAGGCTAAAATAGCTAATTTGGGAACAAAATCTCTTACTTAACTATAGTCAAAACTCAGCTATTTTTACCTAAATTCTGAGATCTCTTTTCAATTCACTAGTATTTGGTATTAAGTGAATAAACTCGTAGAGTGTGACAAGAGATTAGTCTAGTCCTCGCATCCCATAGCTTAATATTGCAGACTTCGGGATAGTAATGTATCTATGGTAAGCCTTCATGAATTCTTTCATATTTAGATTCCATAACCTGGGCATGAAATCTATTGCATAAATGTTTTATTTCTATAAACAAAGTATTTCTTTCTACATAAAATACCAATCTATTGCACTGTATTAAAATATAATATAGCATATTTACATTACTGGAAAACATATAATAATTATTTAAAAAAAGAAAAAGTAAAATGAATGAAGAATAAATATCAGCATAAATGGGAAAAAAAGGTGTATGCATAAATGGATTTAATTATATAACTACTATAAAGCATGCTTTATGTGACCCAGCATAGATTCTACTTTTAACATTAGTAAACAAAATTTCATGTATCCGAAATGCCAATCTGTTCTGATGTTCACAGTTTTATGATAAATGGTTCCATATAAGCAACACCATTTTTTTGTGGACTTGGTTAAACAATTTTGGAAGAGCCCCTTATAGATTGGGAGGTATTATGTAAGGGTTATGTTTTGGAGTTTTCATAGGTATCTTTCCCTGAGATCTACTGTGCTTTTTCATCATGGAATCAAAGAAGGCAGCCTAGTCAAAAAGGTAATGACCAGGATGAGAGTTGGTTTGGTGGTCGGCATGGGTGTAGGAAGAAAGGAGTGAGGGAATGAATCCACCCCTCACCTTAAAATGAATTTGGGGGGTGAGAGACAAGATTGTGTAGCGCTCAGTGCTCCCTCCTGTCACTCCCTCTCTGTAGCGTGGCCGAGCCCTCTATTGGTCCGCGGGTACAGGGAGCATCTGTCTCCTGTACCCGGCCGGACTAACAGGAAGTACACACTGAGTGTGCACTTCCTGTTAGTCCGGCCAGGTACAGGAAACAAAAGCTCCCTGTACCCGTGGACCAATAGAGGGCTCGGCCACGCTACAACTGAGGTAGGGGGGGAGGGGAGCATGAAATTGGGAAGGCGGGGAAGAAAGAAAGTGACAAGTGGGGGGAGGGAGAAGAAGGAGAGAGAGAGACAAGGGGAGAGAAAGAGACAAGAGAGAGAGAGAGAGACAAGAGGGGGAGAGAGAGACAAGGAGGGGAGAGAAGAGAGAGAGACAAGGAGGGGGGAGAAAGAGAGAGACAAGGAGGGGGAGAAAGAGAGACAAGGAGGGGAGGAGAGAAGAGAGGAGACAAGGAGGGGGGAGAAAGAGAGACAAGGAGGGGGAGAAAAGAGAGACAAGGAGGGAGAGAGAGACAAGGAGGGGGGGAGAAAGAGAGAGACAAGGAGGGGGAGAAAGGAGAAGAGAGAGAGACAAGGAGGGGGGAGAAAGAGTGTGACAAAGAGGGGGGGAGAAAGAGAGTGTGACAAGGAGGGGGGAGAAAGAGCATGTGACAAGGAGGGGGGGAGAAAGAGAGTGTAACAAGGAGGGGGGAGAGAGATTGACATCCATCACATACACATAATCACACACAATGCAACCCTTGCACACAGAAAAACACACAATGCATTACACACACAGAAACACATACACAAGCAATGCAACCCTTACACATAATGCATCCCTTACACACACACACTACATCCCGTACATACACAGAAACACACCTTGCAGCCCTTACACATACAAACACAGATTCACACAATGCATTCCTTACACACATATCAGGACATCCCCTACACACTCCACCCAGTGTGAACAAACTCATTGGTGGAACATGAAAGTGGACCATGGGACCCAGACCTTGAGCTGTGTAAAGGGCCCCCCAAAAAATTGAGCTGCTTCCCGTTCTCCCAGAACATTGATTTTGTGACCACAGTTACAAACAGCCTCCAGAGATCCTGTTCTACACCAGACCAGTGGAGCCAGACTGCAGCTAGAGCCCATCGTCATCCTCATCTGGTTGTAAGTAGGCAATCTAGTATATTATTCATGGCACTAATCTCTAATTTACCTCACATTAAAGAAACACTATAGTCCCCAGAACCACTGCAGCTTAATGTAGTGATTCTGGTGTCTATAGCCTGTCCCTGCAGGCCTTTTAATGTAAACACGGCGGCACTGCAGCACGGACTGCAGCACTGGCGTTAGTTAACATGGCAGATCATATGGGTGGTGCATTGTGATGTCACATGGGGGGGCGGCAAACTTTACTTTTGCCTAGGGCGGCAAAAATCCTTGCACCGGCCCTGCATCCCCGTCCTCTTGGGCTCTCTGCAGTGCAAGATCTAAAAGGGCCCGCAGGAAGATACCTTTGACAGGGGTTTGTTTTGGGTTTTTTTAAAATAAAAAATAGCACATAAAAAGAGATTACTCTCACTAAAACATAATATATGCAAATTAGAATAGGAGTAGCATATCTATATGGAAGGCAAGCCTAGATTGTTATAATGGATTGTAAATGTGCAAATACGCCTCTAAGATTAATGCATTCCTGTATGCCAAACGTGAAACCATAAATATCCTGTAATAGCCAACCTACTGAATATGTATAAACCCAAATGACTCAAAAGAAACTTGTAAATTAAATTTGCAGATCACAAGCCCATCCACTTATTTCTGTGAAAGAATTAGAGAAATAAAAACTATGAATCAAAGAAGAACGTAATTAAAACCAAGTTTGTGCCATGAAAGAATGAAAGCTGAAAAAGTTTTAAACCCCTGTTGAGGAAACAAGATATTAGTTAAGGATTCTTTAAATTTATTTTTTTCTCTATATGTGTACAGTGGGGAAATGTATTCCATTCCTAGACGTTTTAATAATTTTAAATACATATTCATTGGGGGAACCTGTGTGATTAGATAATATAGTTCATACCTTAGATTACAGAACACTATCTACTGTTCAAAATGGATGGATGGCTAATGAGTACCAGAACTTTAGACTGTTCCTTTGGTTAAAGGACCATTATAGGCACCAGACCACTTCAGCTCAATGAAGTGGTCTGAGTGCCAGGTCCCCCTAGTTGTAACCCTGCAGCTGAAAACATAGCAGTTTCAGATAAACTGCTATGTTTACACTGCAGGGTTAATCCAGCCTCTAGTGGCTGTCTCCATGACCACCACTAGAGGCCGCTTCCACGATTTACACAGAGAAAATAGCACTTATTTGACGCTGGATGTCCTCACAGTGTCCAATGTCAAAAAAGATCCCCAAAGGAAAGTATTGAGTTATGCTTTCCTATGGGCAGGTTTGAACGCGCGCGCGTGCCTCTGGCCACGCACGAGCATTCGGCTCCACTGGGAAGCTGACGTCGATGGAGGAGGAGAGGTCACCAGTGCCGAGGGAGTCAGGCGCTGGATTAAGGTAAGCAAATAAATGGTTAATTAACCATTTATTTGCCGCAGAACGGGGCCCTAGTCACCTAAATGGTGACTAGGGCTCTATAGCGTTAGCAATACATATTTGTATTCCTAACCCTATAGTGTTCCTTTAAGACTGATGCTTTCTTATTAAGAAATATTTCATTTGATTAACATTTTATGTTTCATGTCTCAATCTTAGTTGGCAAAGTTAATTTTGTGTATCTCTCTCTTGAGCTCTGTGTCAACTCTCTGAAGGATACAATACCTCTATGCATACATTTTGCTGCTCCATTCTTTATTCCCTGGTACATCATGTCTTCCAGCCAAATCCTATTTTTAATTTCCAGATTTAATGGCTTATATTGAGTACTACATCAACTCGCTGCTCGAGACATTGTCACATAGATGAACTTTCTTGCTTGTGCCTAGTTTCTCTCCTGTTAAATGTATCCCTAAATAAAAGTACCCAAATTCCATATGGTTCTAAGTTTCAGAGGCTGAAAAAGAAGTATCGCATTAAGATCTAACTAAAGAACACCAAAACTAAACAACAGCATCTATTTTATGCTATAGCAGTATAAACAATTAATCGAGAAACGGAGAATGAATACCAAGATTCCATCTCTTGCTAGGTTGACATGTTAAGATACGATACACAAGAATATTTTATATCCCTATGTTAAAGGGACACTGTAGTCACTATAAGCATTACATCTTTCTGAATTAGTTATAGTGCCTGGAGTGGCCTGGCACTGTCCCTCCATTCAGTGTTGCACCATGTTCATGTAGTATGCCACAAAATAAGAGTCCCTGGCTACCCAGAGTCCGGCCCCTTCAGAATGTGTAGCTAAGGCAGAGATTACACACTTTCTTGTTGGCATACCCATTCATACCGTCAGTTGGAACTCTGACAGGCTAAAAGCAGTCAGCTGACACTCTCAGCCAATCACAGCTGCCTATTGTTGCTCAGGCTAATACTTCCTTATTAGCCAAAGCAGCACAGAGGGGATGGATTGCCAGGGACTCTTGTTTAGCATTAAAACATTAAAAGTTTAAAAACTGTTTAATGCTGAAAGAAATGATGGTACCAGAGGACTCCAGACACTATAACCAGTTTAATGAGATGAAGCAGATACAGTGCCTACGGTGTCCCTTTAATAAACGCATTTTAACAACCCAGTCACACATAGAAAACAAAAAGCAGAATATATTTGAGATTATTTTGAAAAATTATTTCAAATTTAAGAGATATTAAATGAGTGCTTTAAATTCACAATAAATGTGTAGGAACGTAATGCTACAGTATTAATATATAAATATATGCCATTAATTGCAGCAAGTGTACCATTAATTGTTCTATTCAGATTCTGCTGGCTCCTAGAAACTGGGGAAATAAGTATGGCCTCATCACCAGCATACACAACTATGTTTAGGTGTTAATCTGCTGAGCTGGGCTAAGACATGCACTAACAGAACTAAATAAACTTGCCGCGTCTGTAATCATAAAACACACTTGGCAGAAATGTGCCTTATCTTTCTTTTTCTTGGTGTTATTTCCCCACAGACAGAAGGTACGTGGGCAATGAATAATGCATGTGGATAATTCAAAAGTACTGCATATTGATGGTACTCTCTCTACTAAAGAATATCCAGCAAGCCTTTTTTATAACCTTTTTAATTGGGAAGAATTACATTTCCCAAATGCAGAGAATTCATCAGTACATAAGGGCTGACTGACTGAGAAGAGAATTTAAGAAACAGTAACGTTTACATTTAAAGTTACTTTTAAATTCAGTTTACTGGAAATAGAACATTTTGAAAAATAGAAAATATATGTAAAAGTCAAGGAACGGTGCTATTTTACACCTTATTCAAGGAAGCTGGCATTTTATAGATGACTGTGGATAGCCATTAGTATGCCATCTCTGTGTCTCTGGTCATACACAGATATATTCTGATTGGCCAGACAAACAATCAGAATACAACTTTGGATTCAGATGGGTCTCTTGTTTCTCGTTACAGGCCTTCTCTAAAATGCTGGTCTTGTAGCAGCCCCAAAATACATATATATGGTGACAATTCGCGACCGGAATTCTAATTCAGCTGGATGGCTTCCTGTTGAGGTTTGCTTAGCAGAATTAGCAATGAAATGCATTAACTTGAATTTAGAGGTAACCACATGGTCAATATATTTCGCTAACAATTTATTAAATGCTGCAAGGGAGCTATACTGGCTGCTGCTCATAGCTCTCTTCTGTATGTCAACACAATGCTCTACTTTTATAGATATTGATGGTGCTAGGTTATCATGTCATATGCAATACACACTCACATATTGCACATTTCAAAGTCAAGGAGGGTAAAAGATATCAACACCAGGTAACCTTTCAAACTCCTTATTACTGAGGCGCAACATAGAATGCTAAATGTGTTTTAATATGAAGCAAGATGACCATCATTAAATTGGGACCCTGTTCCTTTATGCCTTAACTAATTTTCATAGGACAGTTAGCAAAGAGGCAGGGAGACAATTGTCCCTCAGGCCACTAGCATGGAAGGGCTGTGGCACAACCACAGCCTCAATTAATTCATCTGAAAATGACCCTATCAGGAGATCAGACAATAGCATATTTCGGCAGGAGTAAGACAGCTGTCTGGAACTGTGCAGGTCCTTTCCTTGTCCGATTCCGTGTGGATTTGTGCATAGACTGGTGGTCATTGCTCTTAGTCTTCTATAAGCATGGATTCAACCAATGGGTTATTTCCTGAAAGACTGGTATTATGGGCTGACCAGAAGATGATTAGTATGTATGATGTATGTCATTGGAGGTGACCATTGGGTAAGATGATATTTATATTCAAAATACATGCCAGTAGTCATATGTGGCAATAGAGTTTATTTTAGACTTGCACTGCTCTCTGAATAATCATTCCTATTGTGCCAGTTAAACAGAGATTTAATAGATAGCACACTTTGCAACTCCAGCAGACTCCATCTCTCACATCTCTCCCTATTTCTCTCTATTGCATTGCTCTAACTGAGATCTGTGAGGTCATTCGGTTGTACTTGCCTCCCATGCCAAAAGGTGCCAGACCTTCCCTGTCTCTATGACTCTTTTATTCTCTCCCGGCTGTCATTTTTTGCTTTGCCACTTATCCAATGCCCTAAATTCTATGAGTATCATTGTAACCACCTGCTTCAGTCAATCACATTGCTCCTTAGACTAAAGTTTGTTTATTTTCTTGTTTGATGGAACCGTGCAGGCCCATAATTCTCTCACCTTACCTTGTGAAGGGTCGTATCCTGCTTAACAGGCAGTGCAGGGAACTTCACACGTGCCTGCACTCCCACTTATTATCATTCTTCATTGAGTAAATATCATACAACCAAAAAAAAAAAAAAAACAAAAATATATATATATAAAGTGAAATAGGTGAAATATTCTAACTTACCCCAGGTGTAGCGTGTTGCTGTCGGCGTTCACCTATTTCACTTATGTCACTAATTATGTGTATAAAAGTGTATGCATTGCAAAAGTGTAAAAAAGTAAATATTACAAATAACAATAAAATAGAAAAGAGAAAAAAATTAATAAAAAAAAAATATATATATATCTATCTATCCAGAGGAGGATCATAATACTTAGTATATCCATTACTGATGTGGGAATAGTACACCAAAGTGTCAATTATACAAAAGAGCATAGGCTAAAAAATCCTATACCCCACATCTCCAGCATCTATGATATAGAACTGGATAGTCAAAATTAATTTGTCAGAGCTATTTTACCAAGTCAAAGTTCCTGCTAATAATCTAGCTCAATACAATCATACATAATGTAAATAATGTTGAGCATGCCTAGTTGCAAATTATTACACTTTTATACACGTCACATTATACACAGAGGCAGCTTTGTAGGTTGCCTGGCAACAAGATCATGTGACCGCATAGCTACACTTCCGGGTTTCGGAAGCTTGGCGGTCTCTCGTACTCACGTAGCCCACGACCGGGCACACAGAGAGCGTATTGGTCACGCAATAGTATGGGGAGTGCAGGGGGTCACATGATCATTTGGAGACACTTCCGGTTTTCGGATAGTTGGCGGTTTTCTTTTCCCATACACCTGTTGGTAAGTTATCAATGTAAATTTGTTTGGGTATATATACTTACCTGTCTCACTGTTTATTTGATCTTGAAGAAGACCCTGTGAGGGTCGAAACGTCGATTGCACATGTAATTTGCAACTTAGAATAAATCAGTATTCAGATGAAGACCTGTGAGTGTTCCTTGTTTATGGTTTTTTTGATATATGTCTAACGCTGAGGATTGCACCCTGGCAGCAATGTAAAAAAAAATTTGAAAAATTAAGGGTGAGTGCCAAGAATTATATATATATATATATATATATATATGTATATATATATATATATATATATATAATGTATCAGTGTAGTTTAAATTAGAAATTTACTTTTTACACACCTTATATAAACACATTGACATTTAAATACCTATGTAATTTTGTATACTGTATTTTATATACATAAGTATTTAAATGACAATGCATTTATGTATATAAAATACAGTATACAAAATGACATGCGTATTCAAATGTCAATGTATTTATATAGGGTGGAAAAAGTACATTTCTAAGTGAAACTGCATTGCTACATTATAATTTTTGTATTTTTTGGGTTGTACGATATATACTAAAGGAACACTCCAAGCACTATATCACATACAGCATGCTGTAGTGGTTATGGTTTCTGTAATGCCTTAGTGCACTCCCAGGTAAATAGTTAAATTGTTTGGAATGGTTTGACAACTTAACTAGAGTCTGCCAGACACTGCCTCCTTCTCCTATGCCCCTGGAAGCTCCTAAATTGAACTCCTTGCAGTTTCCAGGTCCACAAAATTATATTTGGTCTGTATTATTAGATTTTTATTTTTAAAGGACTGTAGTTACTATGGTGTTTTACCACATTGTATATATAATCTTCTAAATGTTCATGATTGTAGACCTATGTTTTGCCTATATTGGTTTGGTGTGTGTGTTGATGTAAATTAAAGCACTCCCTTAACTTATCTTACTGAGTGTCTGGTGCATGAAAGGGTGATTTAAAGGGACACTATAGTCACCAAAACACGTTTAGCTTAATGAATCACTTTTGTTGTACAGGGAGTGCAGAATTATTAGGCAAATGAGTATTTTGACCACATCATCCTCTTTATGCATGTTGTCTTACTCCAAGCTGTATAGGCTCGCAAGCCTACTACCAATTAAGCATATTAGGTGATGTGCATCTCTGTAATGAGAAGGGGTGTGGTCTAATGACATCAACACCCTATATCAGGTGTGCATAATTATTAGGCAACTTCCTTTCCTTTGGCAAAATGGGTCAAAAGAAGGACTTGACAGGCTCAGAAAAGTCAAAAATAGTGAGATATCTTGCAGAGGGATGCAGCACTCTTAAAATTGCAAAGCTTCTGAAGCGTGATCATCGAACAATCAAGCGTTTCATTCAAAATAGTCAACAGGGTCGCAAGAAGCGTGTGGAAAAACCAAGGCGCAAAATAACTGCCCATGAACTGAGAAAAGTCAAGCGTGCAGCTGCCACGATGCCACTTGCCACCAGTTTGGCCATATTTCAGAGCTGCAACATCACTGGAGTGCCCAAAAGCACAAGGTGTGCAATACTCAGAGACATGGCCAAGGTAAGAAAGGCTGAAAGACGACCACCACTGAACAAGACACACAAGCTGAAACGCCAAGACTGGGCCAAGAAATATCTCAAGACTGATTTTTCTAAGGTTTTATGGACTGATGAAATGAGAGTGAGTCTTGATGGGCCAGATGGATGGGCCCGTGGCTGGATTGGTAAAGGGCAGAGAGCTCCAGTCCGACTCAGACGCCAGCAAGGTGGAGGTGGAGTACTGGTTTGGGCTGGTATCATCAAAGATGAGCTTGTGGGGCCTTTTCGGGTTGAGGATGGAGTCAAGCTCAACTCCCAGTCCTACTGCCAGTTCCTGGAAGACACCTTCTTCAAGCAGTGGTACAGGAAGAAGTCTGCATCCTTCAAGAAAAACATGATTTTCATGCAGGACAATGCTCCATCACACGCGTCCAAGTACTCCACAGCGTGGCTGGCAAGAAAGGGTATAAAAGAAGAAAATCTAATGACATGGCCTCCTTGTTCACCTGATCTGAACCCCATTGAGAACCTGTGGTCCATCATCAAATGTGAGATTTACAAGGAGGGAAAACAGTACACCTCTCTGAACAGTGTCTGGGAGGCTGTGGTTGCTGCTGCACGCAATGTTGATGGTGAACAGATCAAAACACTGACAGAATCCATGGATGGCAGGCTTTTGAGTGTCCTTGCAAAGAAAGGTGGCTATATTGGTCACTGATTTGTTTTTGTTTTGTTTTTGAATGTCAGAAATGTATATTTGTGAATGTTGAGATGTTATATTGGTTTCACTGGTAATAATAAATAATTGAAATGGGTATATATTTGTTTTTTGTTAAGTTGCCTAATAATTATGCACAGTAATAGTCACCTGCACACACAGATATCCCCCTAACATAGCTATAACTAAAAACAAACTAAAAACTACTTCCAAAAATATTCAGCTTTGATATTAATGAGTTTTTTGGGTTCATTGAGAACATGGTTGTTGTTCAATAATAAAATTAATCCTCAAAAATACAACTTGCCTAATAATTCTGCACTCCCTGTATAGCTCATGCACCTGCAGTCTCTCTGCTTAATTCTTTGCCATTTAGCAGTTAAATCTCTTTGTGAATGCAGCTCTAGCCACACCTCCCTCCATGTGACACAAACACACACTTCCTGTAAAGAGAGGTCTAATGTTTAAACTTCCTTTATTGCACATTTGGTTTAATTTATAATTTCTTATCTCCTGTTCTGTTACTAACCTTTAATCGCACACAGAAGGCTCATGCACTTTCTCAAAGTTCAATTTACAGAGCAGGAGATAAAACCTTCTAAATCAAGTTAACATCTATTTGAAAATACAATTTTTTTTTTTTTCATGCAGGTTGTGTGACAAGGGCTGCATAAACAGAAATAAAAGTGATTTAACTCTTAAATGGCAGAGAATTGAAAAGTTAGTCTACATGAGCCTGATCTATACACCAAAACTGCTTCATAAAGCTAAAATTGTTTTGATGGCTATAGTGTCCCTTTAAACTTTTACAGGCTCTTTCCTGATGACACAGATATGTCTGACCCTTGCTGACTCCTATCGGGTTGTGACTCTGCTTTGCCCTCTTTGCTCTTTCAACAGCCCATGGAATATGAATGTTGCTAATTGGTTGCTTTAAAAAACAAACAAACAAAACCCAAATAGCCAAATAACCAATAACCATCTAGAGGACTCTCGGGGTTAGTTCAAGACAGCTACTTCCAATTGGCTTAATTTAGTATATTTTTTTCATACTCAAAATGCAATTTTTGAGTAGCTATCCTAAACCTGCCTAAGCCTACCTTTTCATTAACATATGGTTAAAAAATTTAAATTCTAAAGCTAGACCCCTCAATGAATGGGTTACTTGACATAAAACTCAACATGTCTTATGAAAACTAAATTATATAGTGCTTTACTATTAATTCTACTGCTGTGATGTACAGTACATTACCCACCCAAAATGTTCAGCCCAGCTAGTTTAAACACAGTTAAGTCAACAGAGACTTCCCCTTGTTTGTCGACTGTCCAGTTACTGAGCCATGAATATCCTGCCAAAGGCAAAATGTACTGCCAAGTGAACAAGGTTTTTTTGGACCTTTGTCTGGTCTGTTCAGTGTTTATACCATACTGCCGACACAGTTATTCTAAGCAGCAGTCCTCTACATTTGTTTTGCTCTAAGGTAAAGTAAAAGGCCCTTGCTAATCAGGATGATTAAAAATGTCATCATTCTACAAAACGTTGCTCAAGTGAAATTTGAGAGAATGCTTAATCTATTATAACACATGCACAGCACACTTTACGGTTAACATGGCAACGCTGATTAAAAAAAGAAATCACTAATCCACTGAAGTTCAATTTCCATATAACAAATTATTTTTACATTCCAAATAACAAGTGATTTGTACATTCCATATAGCACATTATTATTTTTTCTTACAATGAAATAATGTTAATATTTATTGCTTACCCTATGGAATTGCATAGCTATAATATGCTGTGAGTTGCAGTTTCAGTATTTAATTAAAATCTCAGATATTTATCGGTAAAGTTAGGTATTAAAATAATAAATGATTATTTTAAAAACAGAATATATTTTATGGCATTCTGAAAGTATAGTGATCAAGCTTAAACAAAATCAGCTGGATGTCGGGGGAAGGCTGGTTACTTTTGTACTGGGGGGGGCACAAGTACAAACAGGCTGATTTCACACCTAAACAGTACACAGCCCCTTTACACTGCACTTCTTTTCTAAACTTTATATTAAATGCTTTATCCTAATATTGCAAGAAATATAACACAATGATAAATTGTTTTTCATATTATAATAAAGCTTGCAGTTGCATAATATATATAGTATTGTACAGCAGCACAAACCCCTTTCTATACTAGTGGCCCAGGTATGCAGACCTCCTGTATACCATTAGTGCTAGAAAATGTAATGTTAGAGATAGATTAAGGCTGCCTAGGATCCTACAAATCAAAAAAAGGAAGGGGCTTAAATGTTGGATAGACAAGTCCAACAATTTAAGCAAAAGCTGGAAAGATAATGATATGGATGAAAATAAATAACTAATCAAATAACTATTCCAAATCTCTACTTAAGTAATAGTGTGCTACCCAAACCAAAATTGTGTTATCAGCCACAAAGGGGCTATACCTCCCTCATAACATACTGTGACTGAAATATGTCTCCGACTATTTGACTTTAACCCCTTAAGGACGGAGCCAAATGTACACGTTGTGAACAAAACAAAATGTAAACAAAACCTGGCATTTGCGCTACATGTCTGTCCAACCGTAATACACCTCTTTCATAGTAAATGCACCCACCCTTATTATATATCATTTTATTCAGGGGAAACAGGGCTTTCATTTAATATCAAATATTTAGCTATGAAACATAATTTAATATGAAAAAAATGGGAGAAAATACGATTTTATTGGATTTTTTTAGTTCTACATGACAATTAAACGGTCAGTGTCATAATACTGTTTGCTTTTACTGCAATAAAATACACATATTTGTATTCAGCAAAGTCTCACGTGTAAAACAGTACCCCCTATGTACAGGTTTTATGGCGTTTTGGGAAGTTACAGGGTCAAATATAGCACGTTACATTTGAAATTGAAATTCGCCAGATTGGTTACGTTGCCTTTGAGACTGTATAGTAGCCCAGGAATGAAATTTACACCCATAATGGCATACCATTTGCAATAGTAGACAACCCAAGGTATTGCAAATGGGGTATGTCCAGTCTTTTTTAGTAGCCATTTGGTCACAAACACTGGCCAAAGTTAGCGTTAGTATTTGTTTGTGTGAAAAATGCAAAAAGCGCCAATTTTGGCCAGTGTTTGTGACTAAGTGGCTACTAAAAAAGACTGGACATACCCTGTTTGCAATACCTTGGGTTGTCTACTATTGCAAATGGTATGCCATCATAGGGGTAATTTTCATTCTTGGGCTACCATAGGGTCTCAAAGGCAACGTAACCAATCTGGCGAATTTTAATGTGAAAAAAATGAAACACAAGCCTTATATTTGACGCTGTAACTTTTGAAAACACCATAAAACCTGTACATGAGGGGTACTGTTGTACTCGGGAGACTTCACTGAACACAAATATTTGTGTTTCAAAACAGTAAAAAGTATCATAGCAATAATATTGTCCGTTTAATGCTGTTTGTGCGTGAAAAATGCAAAAAACGTCACTTTTACTGGCGATATCATCGTTGTAATACATTTTACTGTTTTGAAACACTAATATTTGTGTTCAGCGAAGTCTCCCAAGTAGAACAGTACCCCCCATGTACAGGTTTTATGGTGTCTTGGAAAGTTATAGGGTTAAATATAGTGCTAGCAAATTAAATTCCCTTTACTTTCGGCATGGGTTGTCATGCAGGTCCTGCTAATTGTAATTAATTAAGATACCTAATTATGTAAAAATATTACATAAATATATATGTAGAATCAATATATGTATATATATACGTATGTGTATATATATGTATATATCTATATAATTTTTTAAAAATATTTTTATTTATATATAGGTATATATATAGTGATATATACGTATATATTTATGTGTATAAATATATATATTTCGTTCTATGTGTATTTTGATATATATATATATATATATTAATTTCACAATACAGTTAGAACGAAATAACACACATCTATATATTTTTTAATTATTTATTTTTAATTATTTTTGTAATTTTATTTTTTAACGTATTTACATTTTAATTTTTTTTATAATATATATAAATATATATATAACAATAATTATATATATATTTAATCAGTATCAGTGTACGTGTAATTTGATATTAATATATATATATAATTATATATATATTAATAGTAAAATACACCTAGACGGTGTACATGTGTGTATGTATATGTGTATATATATACTTTGATCATATATATATAATATATATATATGATCTAAGTATATATTATTTATTTTTTTACACTATTTATTTATTTCATTTTTATTTTCAGCCAGCAGGGGGACCACCTGTCATTACAGGCAGCCCCCCTGCTGGCAATACAGAAGCCAGCTATCCCCGGCCATGTGATTGTGGGGTCCTCGCTAGGACCCCACTCTCACACGGCCGGGGGGCTTCCTGGAGGACGGTCGTGCCGCGGGGGGCTCCCTGGGAGTCCCCCCCACCGCGATCGCCGGCGTGGGACCACCGGCGACCGGGTAAGTACAGAAAGACCGGAGGGCGTACTATTACGCCCGGCGGCGTTTAGAGCCGCCTATTAGAGGACGTAATAGTACGCCCTCCGGTCTTAAGGGGTTAATATAACTTGATAGGTCACAGTCTATACTATATTGTCCTAATATTATGGAAACAGTCACAGAAAGAAAGTCCTGATTCTAAATAGGTCTGCCTATCAAAATAGACAAAAGTAATCAGTTAAATGTATCTCAAAAGATGCTAATAAAAATGCTCCAAGGTAGAGTAAATAGAAAAAGAAATTATGTAACATACCTAATGTATCCAAATAGTATCGAGATGATCTTGGTGATAAAGTGTAACAATTGATCTAATATAGTTAAACCCTATGAGGAGAGTGCTAATCGTAATCACATAGCTACAAACTACAAAATTGTATCTCCTTATCAGGGTATGGATGAGGTTAGAGAATCAGGACTGAGAAGGAGGTTTAGAAAAATATTAAAATGCTAATGTGCAGAGCCATACTTAGAATGTTGGCTGCCTGCACATAATTGAAGCGAGAGTGCCCAAAGTGACAGTGAGATAGAAAAGAAAAGCGGAAAAAGGATCCTAGGCAGGATGCCAGCTTAGGGTACTTCCCTAGAGCCCTGCATGTGACCAGGGGAGGATCCAGTGATCCATCTCATGAGGTGCCCATTTCCTATACCCCTTTTCCCACTTACATTTGACACTCTACGTTCATCCCTTCATACTTCACACTCTGCCAATATCCCCTATACCGACAATCACCATATCCCTCTTCCCACACTTCACAATTTCCATGTCTCCTTTCTCACACTTCACAACCCTTGTATCCCTCCTGCTCACACTTCCCTACCTATGCTTCCCCATATCTCCCTTCACACACTTCACTAATACCTTATTTCTCTTTCCCATACTTATCTAATCCCCGTTCCAACACTTCAAAATGCCAGAATTCTATTTCTACAGTATTTCCTCTTTCCATTCTGCTCCCCCTCTTACCTACTTTGGCACCCATAGTGTGGTCAAATTGGTAAATAAGTTAGAGTCCCAGGAGCATTCTTGCTCTCTCAAGACTCTGTCATGGGCTGTGTGGTGAGTGCAGGGGGTGGAGATATATAACATAACGTCATATTCTCGCTTCCGATAGGCATCTACAGCTCCAGCACCTAATTGATAAGTCCTAGAAGGATGTTTTGGCTCCCAGGACTCAGTAATGCAGGCTTGCCATCCAGTCGCGCTTACTTGAGTTGTTAAGGGGTACAGAGCTGAGAACAGAGATATTTTGATCTACCTATCGGCTCAGGGGAGGCATGCTCACAACTAGAGCCAGAGCTCCAGACCCAGGTATTGGCCCAGTCTGATCCTAGGGCCTAGGAGGCGGCTTACGCCGTCTTATAGGTAATCTGGCTCTGTGTAATGTACTGCAGCCTTCTAACATGTGGCTACATATCAAATATCAATGGTGCCAGTTACTCAACCTGAACCATAAAACATCTAAATATAAAAAATGAAAAGCTTGGAAATACAACCAGCCATCTTTAAAAGCTTCTGACAGTTTGGAGAAGTGGGGGAGATAGCTCCTTTACCCTCTCTGGAATCTGCTACTGGTCTGGCAGCCTCCGACAGGCTTGGGTCAAGATATCATGATGAATTTGGAATAATACACAGGTATCTGATGTAATTGTTAATTTAACCAAATACCTGACCTTTAAGGTTCTTTACAAAAGTGTGATTTTTTTTTTGGTGGGGGGAAGGGGGGATATGAAGGACTCAAAGTGAATTTCAGATTTAAAGCAAAAATAGCTTCATTGGAAACATTATCGATGTCAAAATGCTTCCAGTTTGGCTCTTTTGGTCTAACATTTAAAATTAATTTTGTATTCAATTAGAATACCCGAATAATTCTAATGTTAGTGAATAACACAGTCCGTGATCAAACTACCTAAAATGTTCTGCCATGTCGCGTTTTATAACCACCTCAGTACAGAGGTATTAGAAGAAACTGCTGTTAATAAAGACAAGGATTGAAGCGCTCTAGAGTCTTTCTCCTTGGACACATGGGCATGGTCCCACCTATTCTCTGAAAGATTAATATGATAGCTCATTTGGCTAATGAAACAGATGTAAAACCTACTTACATTTCAGGGTCATGAATTCTATTCTTGGCAAAGTCAATTTATTCTTCCTTCCTTCCAAAGTAGCTGAATTTATACTAGAATGAGTATCACCTTCCATTGGGATGGATAAAGACAAATAACATCTTTTCTGATCTGGTCATGAGAATTTATGCTAAACCGTTTGCATTCTCTGCTGCACAATAGAATTAATAAATTATAGATGAACCTTTGTCTATTCCACCAAAGAAATTTTATCACAAAGAGAAATATACATGTCAATATCTACAAAGTCTTTATGTAGACTTAGTTAAAGGTTTTAGAGCTTTCTTATATTGTGTTTCAAATAACTGTTCCATGAGACAAAATGTTAACGGAGTGCTCAGGCATGTTAAGAACGTTAAGCAGTTGCATTCCTTCTTCAATCATTTTAAATATATACAAAAAACACAGATACATTTCAGTAGCTTACTTTGCTAGAACTGGCATAAGTGGATCGATCATGGAAAATTAACTTTTGACATGCCACAGAATAGATTCAAATTTGCTTCTAGGAAAAAGTGTCACTGACTTTTCTACCCAGTGCATTTTAGGATGCCAATGCTCCAGGCATTTATACATTCCAAATGTTGTCCGTAGACTAATCAGGAAAAACAGCAGCACAGGGCGAGGTGTAATTAAACAATTTAAAACACCCTAATTTATTTTAAACCAAATGTACTTGGCCTTTACAACTTTACAAAGTAAAATAATATAACTTAGGGCATACCTAAGAGAAAAAAAAAAGTTAAAAAAATAACTAAAATAAAAAATAAGGAAAAAAATATATATATATATATATGTATATATATATATATATAAAAATTTAAAAAATATTTTTTTATGTAGGCAGAACTGTATATATACATGTTTGATTTATTTCATGATAATTCAACTCACCAGTAACCTCTGGGCTAGAACTATTCAAACATAGAGACAATACATATAGAGCTGCATTTGTCATGATTGTGAAAATAATGTTTTGGAAATAATTTAAAGGTAGTCAAAGTAATATATTAAGCTGTAGCTGTAGGAATCTAATGAAAGAATGACATAAAAATCAATAATAAAAACAAGGGTGTGGGCTGTGATCACCAGCTGCAGAGACTAGAATATGAGTCACAGACACTTAATACTGCATTTAAGGAAGACACATCTGTTACTAATATGGGAGGGGATAATATTTTTAACAGCATTGGTTTTTACCTTGTAGCAGAATCTATTAATTATTGAGACATTCTTGCGAGATTTCATTATATTTTGTAAAAAAAATAAATAGTAAAACAATGTCTGAAAAAGAGTGTAATGGAATTAATTATCTGCATTCCAAAAGTATACATTGTGTATTAATTCTGAAATATATATATATATATATATATATATATATATATATATATATGCTTTACATAAATAGACAAAAATTACAATTGCTAAAAGTACAAATTAATATTCTGCTCCGAACCTATGTGAGTATGATGTATGGTGAGCACTGCTTTTTTTACAGAATTGTAGAGTATATGGCTGCATTTACCTAATCAACCTAATGAGTTTTCTGGTCTGAATGAATGAAAAGCATCTCTACATAGCAACAAGAATGGTGTTTTATAGTGATAAACAGCATTGACTAAATAGGATTTTGCCAAAATGTTATTTTGTCATTTTGGTCTTGTCAGATGTGCTGAGTAAAGTTGACAGTTAATTCTTACCTCAAGTTTAATCCATGGTTTGATGACTTTACAAACGTGTTTAAATACATACAAGGGACAAAGGAGTTCAAGTTAATTTATTGTCACACAGAAAGCATTAGAACTCTCACTTGAGCCCTTCTAAAACCTTGAGTCTCCAGTCAGAGTTTGTGAGTCAGTTACCATTGGCACTGCATATGCTCAGTTTCTACAAGACTAAAAATACAAAACAAAAGAATGTCTTACTCTCTGAATGTGGGATGTGTGGGCCCTTCTCGTTCTGCATTATCACATTGCAAACTGACATATAAACCTGTCAGTCCACACATAATGTAAAAAGGTAGCATTCTAAAACAGCTAAATACATAATTAGTGTAGTATACTAAATACACAGAATTATGTGTAGAATTGATATATATTACACACATTTTACAGAAACATACCCAGCCTCTATTCACAACTCTTCAAAATGGCTCCAATCAATCCTCCTTCAAAGGAGTAAAGGGATTTTAAAGGGCATGTGCAATAGATGAACTAAAAGTGCATAATTATAGACAACATAGTACACACAGAGTACATCACTTACTACCAATGATAAGTCTCACTTAAGTGCATTTAGACAGTGGATTTTAGTGCTTTATGGGCAAATAAGGTTCACTTAGGCAAATAAAGGCACATCTCAAACAAGGTTAGATATTAGTTTACATACAAAAACCTTTATATTGCCATTATATAAAAACAGAAAAGGTTCTTCATCTTGAAAAAGCACTCCACACAGTCTCCCAATGTAGAGAGTAAACTATACACTAAGATCACAAACTGTGCAGAGTGTTAAAAACTAGCATACACGATTACAGTTTTTATCTGCATGATGGCTTCATACAAATATCAGAACACAAAAGATAAATGTAAACTTTAAAAAATTCATTTGCTAGTAATTACCCTCTTTAAAATCACACTGTATATATTTGTTTTCCATTACAGGTATACTTTAATTGAAGCAGCTCTAATGGAAAACTATTGTGGGAATGATACTGAAATTATAACAACATGACTGAATGTGTGCTATTCATTTTAATAATGTTCCCGAATGATGAGAGCTGCATTATTGTTCGTTTACCTTTGAAAATTATAAATGTGAATTGCAATGGTAATAGTATGAGAGGAAGAGAACTGTTATTGTCACCTACTGGTTTGTTTATCAACACAGAACTTGTAATTCCTTATTTTTTACTGTAGGTGGCACTGTAGCATTTGTTGACACTTTATAAATCATAGAGAAAAGGTAGCACTCATTTAGAATGTGAGTATCTGTTTAATAGAAGCCTCCAAGTAAAGAGACTTCAATGCTTATTTCTGAAATACAGAGCGCTTTCTTTTCACAGTCAGGCAGGCACTCTCCTTTCCAGTATTAGGTCTTCAGTTTGTCAAATGTGTCATGTGCTGTACGGATAATAAGGGTAACAATTCAAATGAGCTTAGCTGGGAATTTTCAGGTTCCCTTAACCCAGAAATCTCCTATTTCCTCTTCTTATGGGGGCACTTCCTTGACAAGAGCAGGCTATCAGATAGGAATGTGGATTGAAGTGCCTAATAAATCCCATGTGGCCAACTGAGAAACGGCAGTTTTGTTTTTAACGGCGGCAGACATTGCTGGTTTTGGGTCAGACCAGATAGGGAGTAGAGGTACGTACATTAAACAGCAGCTGGAATCACAGTATATAATCTCCAATAAACAACTTCAGCTTTCCAGGAGACAGCTAGTTTTTACATACACAAACAATCATTTAATCAAAAAGCCAGAGAGAAGGATTGTTACAAATAGGCGAACAACTGTAAAAGTGTAAGTGACATAATGTAAGGTATACCCATTTATGAGAACTATTCTTAAAAAGTGGAAAAGAAGTTCGGATATCCCACGTGAAAACCATAATCTATTAAGTAGCCTTTCATTACTTTATAACGAAACAGGGAAAGAGAAAAATGGAAATAAAATAATTGAACACATTGTAGCATTAAACATACAATTAAATTCTTTCACACCAGCAGTAATAATAATCTTCTTGATTATGATATATTTTTAGTTTTTCGATATGCGATATATCCACATACTAAATTTGCAAATACTCATACACACTAATTATCATTCAGTGTTAATGCTCACTTGGAGTTCAAATTCACTAACTGCAAATGTAAATACACTCAATTAGATGTTTACTTTATAGACTTTATTCTTATTTGATTTTCCCCCTGGATAAACAAATTATACATTTTTTGTTTAGGTACTTGCTAGAGGATCAGTATACTCAGCGGTCACTGAAGCAGAAAAAACAACTACTGGCAAAAATGCCACTAGATTAAGAGTGCAATCATATATCATTATGAAAGAGCAAACACAATAAGAACATTGAAACACTGATGCACCTTGCAAGTAAGAGGCCCCCAATTTGTTCTGTACCAAATAAATGTGGATCACCTCAAAGCTGGGTAACAATCACACCTCCAAGCCGGGTAACAATCACAATCTGTATTTTTATGTATGACTTGGCTAACAAAGTGGCCATAAATTACAAAACCATATGAAGAGAATTGTGTGCCACAATTGCATTCAATGTTAATGAAAAATTACAATATATTATCTGATGGCTATTTTGGAATCAATATTGATGTTTTTTGTGGATGGTGTAGAAGGTTGAACTTTAGTGACTTGAATCTATTTGTCAGCCTAGATTGATTACTATCTTAGTAGATTCCTATGGATTAGTTTCTTGTGGCATAGAAACACAAGTATTTTATTACCTAATATTAAAGATCCTTCTAATCTCATTTCTAGAGAGTAAGGGCCCTCAGTGACACTAAAAGACTTTGTGCACATTTACTATGTAAATGTTACTTTCTAACATCGGTATAGGTTTTGGAGTGGTTTGTTTACAAGTTCAAGTTAATCAGTTATGTCTCCTACTTTGACTGAGTTAGTGTTGCAAAGGCACTCTGGTATCAAGAATAGAGATAATTTAAATAAGCCTGTTAGTCTTATTGGTTGTTATGTTTTATCATCCCCGTATCTTGTGTATTCCCTTTAATAAAATATACATTGTTATTCTCTGCAAGTCTTGTCTGGTGTTTGGAGAGTGATGCAAAATATCTATTTAACACTCTCTCAAGTGACTAATTGAGGTTTGTGGAAGAAGAAAAGATGTAACAGAAGAATTGTTGGAGGTTGCTACAGAGCCCTTGCAGACAGGGAGGCACTCAAGCCCTCAGTTTCTGTTACATTCTCTATCTTTCCAGTAAATAGAATTACCAAAAATGCTTTGTTGCAGGTTCTCAAAGTTATCCCCTATAAAAGTGTAGTTGTTGTGTACTGTAACCAGCACACTAGTTAATATTATAATGAAGAAAAACACACACAGAACAAGTAAGACATTATGACATTATTGGGGGATCCATAGCCATTCAAAATGATCTGGACAATGTAGATATTTTTTACAAGGTCAGCTACATGAATGTTATTAATATGTGGTTCTTTAAAGGCATTTCTGGTACAGAAAATATTATTACTATATGGGTAGAAAACAACCGTTATCCTTAAGCATAACTGAGAATGAGACTTAGAATATACTCCAGGTACTCACACAGATATAACGGCGCTATCATCAGCTCCACCACGCAGGCTTGCTGTCTAGGTGTCTATGTGTTCTCCTTGACTCCGACCTCTCCTTCTCAAAAACATTGCGCGCATCTACCCCTACTTAACGCCACACACGGCTAAGGTGCTGGTCCATGCCACTATACTCTTTCGCATTGACTACTGCAATCAGCTACTCAGTGGTCTTACGTGTTCCCAAATTGTCCCGTTACAATCTATAATAAATGGGGCAGTAAGGCTCATCTTACTGTCTGCCCACACCTCCCACGCCTCACCCCTCTGTCAGTCCTTGCATTGGCTTCCTGTAATATACAGGGCTCAATTTCAAATTCTGGTTCTTGCTTTCAAATTTCTATATAATGCTGCTCCAACCTTCCTATCCTCCCCAATACACATGTTTGTCTCGTCTAGGCCCCTACGCACTGCCAAAGACTTACGTCAAGCCTCTGTTCGTACTCCCACCTCTGATGCTTGCCTTCAAGACTCTAAGGTGGCATTGTTCCTGTGGAATTCCCTTTTCCCTTACCTTTTGTGTCACTTTACCCCACTCCCTTTAGCATCTAAGCTCATTGAGCAGGTCCCTCAATCCCTCTGTTCCTGTTCGTCCAACTTGCCTGGTTACAATTATATATTTGTTAGTCCACCCATTGTACAGCACTGTTGAATTCTTTTGGTGCTATATAAATAATAATAATAATAATAATAATAATAATAATATTAATATTAATAATAATAACAATAATATGATTTATGCAATGTTTAGGTCATATTATAGTTAGGTATGATTAATGGAGCGTTTTACGTCTCTTATTTAGATTTTCCTCTACTTCCCAAACTATATTGTTTCTCTATTTGCTCCAAAAGTTTGCAGTCAATGATGCCATAATTTTCCTAGAAAAGCTGACAACTATAGTACGACTTGAAGAAACTATCACTGACTGAATAGCAGTCACATCCTGGTGCAGTAACAGCTCACATCAGATTCTGCCCAGCCTGAGTATTTGTAAAAAAAAATGTAGGACCTATTAAAGTATTGTTTAGTAAGCTTTTAATGCAATATCTACATAATACATTAAAAACAATGGGCCAAATGCAGCCTGGAGCATGCCTTTAAGGATGTTAGCTAATTGTAATTAAATTACATCCGGACACGTCAAGTGTGTTCCGAAATATTTCTGTAAAGTCAATCCAAAAAGAAATACAAATACAAACAGCAAGCAAAAATGTATTTCATGAAACTGATTTAATAGAACTGTTTTACAAACACTGTATTGCCTCATTAAATTTCAACAACAAGGATGATTTATCACTATCAACAATGGGTAATGGTCTATCAATGGGTTGGGATTCTGTAACATATCTTTCAAAGCTTTTTTGCATGCTTTTCAAAAGCCAGTGATTTTAATGCAGTATACATACCACAGTTTGATGATTCACTTGAATAACTTCATCCCCTGCATGGATTTTCTTGCATCGGTCGGCAGGAGACTGTTTAACAGAAATAAATATTAAGAGGATGTGGTTTCTCTTTATGAATTTAACACTGGAAATAAATTAATGTTTACAATTCTATAAACAATTTTATAAGAACATATTTCTTTATAACATAAACTAAGTGAGCAAGGAGAAATTAAACCAGCAAAAGCAATCTGCCACTGAGCAGAACCACCTCCAATTGGGAGCAGAATGTCCTTCTTCAAGGGCCGCTCACTTAACTCTTCCAATAATTGAACACAATATAAAATTCTGCTACCTATCCAGATATTGACTCCGGAACACCATCAAACATTTTTCATACTGAACACTATTCTGTAATCCAGATGGACTCGACAATGTTTCAAGCCTCTACAGTACATCTTGAATCTAAACAAAACAGATTTTCTGATCTATTTTAGAGTACAAAAAGAATATAGACCATCAAAAACAAACAAGACTTTGAGGATAAAGTAAAAAATAAAAAGGATTTGTGTTCTATAATACATATTATGAGCATCTCTATTACTCAAAAGCAGAACAAAATATAAGACAAAGCTTCAAATAGAAAGAGAGAGAAACAACAATGATGTAAAGTAAAAGTCTTTAACTAGCAAACAAGGACTTTCCACATATGTAAATCAGATGTATTTCTCTTAAATGAATAATAAAAATAATTTGGTTACTTAGAGACTACACATTTTATATGTGCTTAGGGTATTTTATATTGACAGTGACATTTTCTCATAACATGACTGATGATGACAATGTGGAGGATCTGCTATGAAAAAAAGTAATACCATTTTTCCAATGATGGGCAATACAGCAATGGAGGCAATACAAATATGCAAAATAAATCTTTGTTGGCATTGACACCATTTTTAAAGGGACACTATAGTCACCCAGACCACTTCAGCTCAATGAAGTGGTCTGGGTGCCAGGTCCCTCAGGTTTTAACCATTCACATGTAAACATAACAGTTTCAGAGACAGCCACTAGAGGTGCATCTGTGACGCTGGAGGCAAATTTTGTCTCCGTCGCACAGAGCGTCCAGAAGAAAGCATTGAGAAATGCTTTCCTATGGACACTTTGAATGCGCGCGGCACTTGCACATTTGGCTCCAGTGACGTTGGATGGGGGAACTGACGTTGGACGGGGAGGAGAGGATTAACCCCTTCAGCGCCACGGGAGAGGGATCCTGAGGGTGGGGGCACCCTCAGGGCACTATAGTGTCAGGAAAGCCGCTTTGGTTTCCTGACACTATAGTGATCCTTTAAAGTCATTCTTTTGGGGTGAATGGTAGTTATAGTATGATATAGTACTATATATATATATATATATATATATATATATATCAACAACTTTTCATGCTGACTAAAAGAGCAATATATATTTAGAAAATAATTCACCATTTTTATTATCATTATTCCATCATGTATGTCTTTCCCTGAAAAGCCCCTTGACAGAATAATTCAGTCATGTGGTATTTTTAGCAGCAGGTACTGTTTCCCTGCTGGTAACAGGGGGACATAAGGTATCATTAAATGGAATCTGTCAGGCACTTGACCCTCTGCTATCCCACAATGATCTCCTTACAGAGGTTAGTGTTACACTTCTATAACACCCACTACTACCCACACTCGTCCCACTGTTTTCACTGATTTAAGCTCCTTGGGGATGATTCCATGATGCCAACATGCTGAATTCCTTTCCACCATGCAGGCATCTGAACAAGTGCGGGTAGAACTAGTGCCAGGGGCTACCAGGGGTGCAGAGCAGAAGGACTGCATGTGGCACGTCCCTTCTGCGCTCCCTCTCACTCTATCATTTAGCATAGCATTTATGCCAAAGAACTGATTGACAGGTAAGAGAAAGATCACATTTTTTTTGTCCTCAATATGTACATTTCCTTTGAAAACTGCTAGCAGAGTTTATAGATTCAACTGAATGCGCTTTGCAAAGAGCATGAGTGGTTTGGGAAGTGACAGGTCCCCTTTAAATATCTGTGGCTCTCTTTTATCAGTTGAGGCTACAATTAGTGGCCCTATCCTGATGGATGAGCTGTGTGTGCTCAAAGTGAGCTCTACACTCATCTGTTTTGGATTTAAATCCCCTGAAGGTACAACTTGCTGTGAGTAGAACTAAATACCTGCTCAGACCCAGTTATCAATCGATACCAGGGGCTTCCCTCTACTGTTTAAGCTCAGAATTCCTTTTGCTAATATCAGTACTGATAGCAGTGGGAAATCATTGGAATTAGCATTAGATTAAACGTTAGGATTAGTTTTAGGATTATGTTTATGTTTAGCATTAGGTTGAAAGATTGGGATCAGGGTTTGGATTAGAATTAGGGCCAGCAAAATAGTCCCTCTGTATAGGATTAGGCATCAGGTTAGAATTAGGGCTTTTCTTAATTTTGATATTTTAGCTGTTTAATGCAGTGGTCCCCAACCCAGTCGTCATGAACCACCAACAGTCCAGGTTTTGTTAGTATTTTCATTTGAATTAAAAAAAGGGAAATTCATAAATCCTGGACTGTTGGTGGTCAATAAAGTAGGGTTGGGACCACTGGTTTAGTGGATAACTCCTTAAATTGGTTGCCTTATGTGGGATTCCCATACTCAGCCCTTCATCCTTCCGAGGTAGATAAAATGAGTAATAGTGAGTGAGTAATAGTAACATCCCCTGGATGTTGGACAAAAATAACATTCCCAGGACGTACTTGAAAACCAGAGTAATCTGATTTAAATACTTTGTTATTATCATTATTATTATTATTATTATTATCATCATTATTATTATTATCATCATCATTATTAAAGGATACCATATAAGGGAACTTTTTAGCAGATAGCTCCCTTATTTGGTGTCCTTAACTATGGCAATTCTACATCAGAATAACAAATTAAGGGAGATTATCTACTAAATAACTGAAAGAGCACAATAAAAATAGGCTTTTATTATGATCTTTCAACTGTTAGTAGATAACTCCCTAAATTGGTATATGAGATTCCTATATTTTTTATATTTCTATATTTCCAGTGTTGTATCTGTAAATATTTAATCAATAACAAAATATTATTGTTGTTGATATCTGAACTACAAATTGCTTTCAACATTAGAGAGAATTGATAGACCTTTACCAGATGAAGATACATGGTGTGAAAGGGTCAATTACTTCACCAGGAATTAAGATACATGATATTGGCAATTACTGGTATATTAATTCTCTAAATCTATTATAACAGCTGTAACATTTTAGATTAGCAATGCCCAGCTCCCCATCCTTATAAAACCAATCTAGCTCTCTCGATGTAATGCAGTTTTTGTTTTTTATCCAACCATACATTTCTAGTTACACCTGTATAAAATAATAATAAATATTGTCATGCATCATCTGCATATCTCAAGTGGTAATTTAAAAAGTCCCCTTTGGGGTGCGGTATCTGTCCCAAAGTTCCCAGCTTGACATACAAAGGAGCACAGACAGCCAATGTGTTTTAGCCTTTATACTGCATGTTTGCAACTATATCTTTAGCACTGGATGTTTTTTTTTTTTTTTAACCAAAGCATGGGTTATGAATCAAAAGCATCAGTTACCAGAAACCAGCCATGGACTGCAGTTTCGACCTCATGGTTACCATCGGCATGGCAACATAAATACAGTAACAAAGGAATTATGGACAAGTAGAAAGCCATCGCCTTTCCAAGTCAGGAGTTAATATATACCATTCACATCTAAATATTCCATGCTGGACTAGGGCCTCCTTCTTGATGCATGCATTATGAAGGAGAAAAACATTATATAGCTTGAGCAAATATGAATAGAACTACTGTACAACCTAATAAATGCCACAGTGCCACTATTTACAGCCTTAATATAGTCTCTCTGCAAGAGAACCCATAAAAGTTAGAATATACGTCCACATGCTGTACAATAAAATTTATTTTTGGGCGGTGTGCATAGCAATGTTTGCAGATCAGTGCCGATAGAATGAAAAAAAAAAAATAGGGGTGAAAAGGACCATAAATCATTACCCATGCAAAAAGCATTGATCATTGTAGCACATTGAGTATCCCTTAAAGCAGAGTCCAGTTTCCAGGCAAATATGCTATTAGACATTGATAGAGAACCAATAACTGGCAATATCACTAGGCAATGGTCACTGTACAACAAATGGAAAACTATTTCTGTCCGAATTGGTTTCTCCTGACTTAAGCTCCATCCCAGAAAGCAAACCAGATTCAACGAACCCACAAAGCTAATGTAAAGGTACAATCTAGGTTCTAAATCTAATCTAAATGGGTCTCTAATTAAGTACTAACAGTTAAACCTGAACATACCAATTGCTACATTGTCAAAATTTATATTTATATTTATAAAATATTTTACCAGGAAAGATACATTGAGATTTATCTCGTTTTCAAGTATGTCCGTGGTCCACAAATCATTGCATTGTTACAATTAGGGTACAATAAAATACAAAAACAATATTAATACACAATAAATACAAAATTTAACATAGAACAGGTAGGAAATATCAACCATGACACGTGCATTCTGTTTTGAGGTATGTAGAGAGGGATCTCTTAAAGGACTTTAGGCTTAGGGAAGATTTTAAATTGTGCGGGAGGTCGTTCCACAATTGCGGTCATCTGTAGGAGAAAGAGGATCGGGCCGCTTTCTTTTTGTATTGAGGTAGACTAAGAAAGTGTTGGTACTGGATCGGAGGTTATAGGAGGTGGGAACAGCTGAGGAAAGCATTGTGTTCAGGTATGGTGGAAGTTTCCCAGAAAAGCTCTTAAACACAAGGCTGGAAAGATGAAGGGTGCGTCTGGATTCCAGCGACAGCCAGTTTAGTTCTTTTAGCATGTCACAATGGTGGGTCCTGTAATTACATTGTAGTTTCAAATCTGCAGAACGAGTTATACATTGTATTGAATTTATTAATGTGGGATTGCGGTGCTGATGCATATACTACATCCCCATAATCAATGATTGGCATCAGCATTTGCTGTACAATCTTTTCCTTTACTGTAGGGCTTAGGCAGGATTTGTTTCTGTACAGGGCACCTAGTTTTGGATTAAGTTTAGATGCAAGTATTTCTATGTGGAGGCCAAAAGATAGATTGGGGTATAACAACATACCAAAGTATTTGAAAGAGTGGACTGTGGTCAGTGTGCTATTTGCTTTTGTTTTGATGGATAGGTGGGAATTGTGTAATTTGTGTAATTTAGGTACTGTTCCAAAGGTCATTGTGACAGTTTTTTCAGTGTTCAGGAAGAGTTTGTTTTTTGCGATCCACTTTTCTACCTCTGTAAACTGGTCTTGGAGCACAGCCTCAAATTGCAATAGATTGGATTTGCTTGCATAGATTACTGTGTCATCTGCGTACATGTGTACATTTGAGGATTTGCAGACATTAGGGAGATCATTTATAAATAATGTGAATAGTAGGGGGCCGAGAATGGAACCTTGGGGAACACCACACGTGACTGGGAGAGGGAGGGAGTCACTGTCAGAAATGGACACATATTGCGAGCGATCCGATACATACGATCCAAACCAGTTTAGCGAACGATCACCATTACCTGAATTTTTGAGTTTGTGCAGTAGAATATCGTGGTCTACTGTGTCAAAGGCCTTAGCAAAATCAAGGAAAATAGCTCCAGTTAGGTCTCCTTGTTCCATGCCAGTTTGGATGTCATTGCAAACTTTTAAGAGGGCAGTTGTAGTGGAGTTATTCTGGCGATAGCCTAATTGATCAGGGGTCAGATAGTTTGATTGTTGGTAGTACTCACATAGTTGCGTATGGACACATTTCTCTAAGATTTTTGACAATACCGGGAGCAATGATATTGGGCGATAGTTAGAAACCAAAGTAGTGTCCCCACTTTTATGGATAGGCACTACTCTCGCAGTATTCCAAAGTTTGAGTATGTATCCAGACACCAAGGATTTGTCAATTAGAGTTGAGATGGGTTTAGCAATTGCCGGCGCACTAAGCTGAGCTTCAACAGCATTGCTGGGATTTGATCAGGTCCGGACTGGTTTTTCATTTTTAGATTATTAAGATGTTTTTTAATGACACTAACAGGTACAGGTCTAAAAATAAACTTATTTTGTCTATATTGGGCCTTTTCAAATTTAGTGTGACCTGATCCACATTTGTAGTTTCAGGATGCGTGTCATTTATTAGCTTGTCAATCAGGGCAGTGGAGCATCTGACAAAATAATTGTTAAAGGCATTTGCTACATCTAAGGGATAAATGAATTATGTATGATAACACGATTTCATATTTTTAATTAAGCTTTTCAAATGATTAAATATTTCTGGATTAACAAATATACATTTTAAAATATATCAATAGATCAAAAAATATCAAAACATTAAAATATTTAAAGATTTAAAGAATATTAAATCATTTTAAAAGTTTACCCAAAATTATTCAATTGAGACCTAAATATGTATTTTTAAAAAACCCTATATACCAATTGGTCCCTATGAAAATCAGCACTGCACTATATGGAGTATTTTCAATATCTTACATTTTCAGTTGTTCCAGTAATCACATGAAGTCCGTCATATGTTGATTTTATATACATCCCCTACAACAAAAAATAAACATGCAAAAAAAAAATGTGAAGAACATAAAGAATTGCATGTCAATAAATTAGACAGTCTCCTAAAAATCACAAAGGCAAAATCATTAAGCTTTACATATAGAAAGTGATAATCAAAAGTAACTATATTTAATACCATTTTATATAACATAAATAGACTTTCAGTAGAACATGCTTTACAGGAAATTAGAATGCTCTATTAACATACAGAGAAGACCATGCTTAAAAGACTCAGCAAAATAGAATGGGATTTTTTACCCATCACATTTTTTACACATCACATTTTCATAACTTATTTAACCAATGCACAGAAAGATGTTTTCTTAAAGGGTTGGTCCAACCCTTTGAAGTGAGGGACCTTTTCGATGTAACATGCCCTATTGGGCACTATGAATTAGGTCCCCCCCTCTGTTTCTACCTAAAACCTGCACAAAAGAAAGCATTTTACTTACCTGGAATCAAGCGCTTGGCGAAGATTGAGGTTGGCCAATCCTCACAATGTGATTTGCAAGAAAGTAATGATGGTACAGGCACTCAAGTTCAATCCAGTGGGCAGATTTATTGGAGCAAAATCAAAACAACGTTCTGGCCCACAACAGTTTAACAAGGGCCCTGTTGTGGGCTGAAACGTTGTTTTGATTTTGCTCCAATAAATCTGCCCACTGAATTGAACTTGAATGCCTGTACCATCATTACTTTCTTGCAAATAAGAGACTCTGAAGACACGAAAATGGTTATGGTGGTTGGAGAAACCCTTTAAACAATGTTAGTCAAGTAGATACTAATAGCCAAAAAATACAATATTACAGGACAACATTCACTCTAGAATTTTATTCACACAAAATAGATTGAAATGCTCTGAACACTATTATAAAATGCTATTGCTTGCTGCTCACAAGGAAACAATAGATGCGTTTGTGTCCTAATAGTAGCTCTGTATCTGTAAATAGATCATCATTACATAGAAGAAGGCTGTACTAGTGTCTCCTGACTCTTTCACTGTTCTGGTGCTTTTAATGTTCACTGGAAGTAAAATAAATATGGAGAACTAATTATCTATGATCAATATGGAGTTATTAGAAGATGCAGAGAACCCTGCAGAGCTTTGAAATCAATTCAGTGGGGAAATAATTATCTTACTCTGGTTTGGACAATGTCTTAGCTCTCTCAACACAAGATTAACCTTGCACTAATATACAGGGAGTGCAGAATTATTAGGCAAATGAGTATTTTGACCACATCATCCTCTTTATGCATGTTGTCTTACTCCAAGCTGTATAGGCTCGAAAGCCTACTACCAATTAAGCATATTAGGTGATGTGCATCTCTGTAATGAGAAGGGGTGTGGTCTAATGACATCAACACCCTATATCAGGTGTGCATAATTATTAGGCAACTTCCTTTCCTTTGGCAAAATGGGTCAAAAGAAGGACTTGACAGGCTCAGAAAAGTCAAAAATAGTGAGATATCTTGCAGAGGGATGCAGCACTCTTAAAATTGCAAAGCTTCTGAAGCGTGATCATCGAACAATCAAGCGTTTCATTCAAAATAGTCAACAGGGTCGCAAGAAGCGTGTGGAAAAACCAAGGCGCAAAATAACTGCCCATGAACTGAGAAAAGTCAAGCGTGCAGCTGCCATGATGCCACTTGCCACCAGTTTGGCCATATTTCAGAGCTGCAACATCACTGGAGTGCCCAAAAGCACAAGGTGTGCAATACTCAGAGACATGGCCAAGGTAAGAAAGGCTGAAAGACGACCACCACTGAACAAGACACACAAGCTGAAACGTCAAGACTGGGCCAAGAAATATCTCAAGACTGATTTTTCTAAGGTTTTATGGACTGATGAAATGAGAGTGAGTCTTGATGGGCCAGATGGATGGGCCCGTGGCTGGATTGGTAAAGGGCAGAGAGCTCCAGTCCGACTCAGACGCCAGCAAGGTGGAGGTGGAGTACTGGTTTGGGCTGGTATCATCAAAGATGAGCTTGTGGGGCCTTTTCGGGTTGAGGATGGAGTCAAGCTCAACTCCCAGTCCTACTGCCAGTTCCTGGAAGACACCTTCTTCAAGCAGTGGTACAGGAAGAAGTCTGCATCCTTCAAGAAAAACATGATTTTCATGCAGGACAATGCTCCATCACACGCGTCCAAGTACTCCACAGCGTGGCTGGCAAGAAAGGGTATAAAAGAAGAAAATCTAATGACATGGCCTCCTTGTTCACCTGATCTGAACCCCATTGAGAACCTGTAGTCCATCATCAAATGTGAGATTTACAAGGAGGGAAAACAGTACACCTCTCTGAACAGTGTCTGGGAGGCTGTGGTTGCTGCTGCACGCAATGTTGATGGTGAACAGATCAAAACACTGACAGAATCCATGGATGGCAGGCTTTTGAGTGTCCTTGCAAAGAAAGGTGGCTATATTGGTCACTGATTTGTTTTTGTTTTGTTTTTGAATGTCAGAAATGTATATTTGTGAATGTTGAGATGTTATATTGGTTTCACTGGTAATAATAAATAATTGAAATGGGTATATATTTGTTTTTTGTTAAGTTGCCTAATAATTATGCACAGTAATAGTCACCTGCACACACAGATATCCCCCTAACATAGCTAACTAAAAACAAACTAAAAACTACTTCCAAAAATATTCAGCTTTGATATTAATGAGTTTTTTGGGTTCATTGAGAACATGGTTGTTGTTCAATAATAAAATTAATCCTCAAAAATACAACTTGCCTAATAATTCTGCACTCCCTGTATGCAAGTTATAAAGTAGGGACATGCACTAATTTTTAGAAATACAAAAAATGTAAACAACTGAAAAGAGAATGTTCAGTAATTTTGTCCTACAGTATTTATACAGCATAAATTAGTTTAATTGTAATAGAAGAATAGTTAGGTCGTTTCTAACTGGAGGTTATCAGTCTCTGTCTTGCCCACTGCACATGGTAGCAAAGCAGGTTTCTATAAATACAGTGACTGTCACATGAAGTATATGGATGTGTGGATAGCTTCTGGTGCCTTAGACAACTTCTGGTGTGTAGCTTCTGATGCCTTAGAAAACTGAGTAATGGATTTCTAAAGAACAGCACACAGGAGAGAAAATACATCAAATACATAGAATCTTGATTCACTGCAGCAGAGGATGCGTAGTTTAAAATAAAATAAGAACATTAAGCTTTGACATTGTATTTTCCTTGAGCTTTGCTGGACTCGGGTAAAGTAATACAAATGCTGATATTTTAAAATCTATAGAGGTTCGGCTATTGTCTAAGGCTTCTGTCTCAGCGTCCTGTGGACAAGAGGATATTTTCCTGGAGTTCATCTGCTAAACTGGACGTAGTGAAGCAGAATGGAGAGGGCAGAAGTTAATGATACCCAGGTGTACTGTGCCTTTAATGTGAATATTCACTGATAAGTCTAACTACATTAAAGTGTACTTTTTTAGAGTTTTGTAGTCTTTTGGTGTTAAAACAAAATTGAAATATGCACCCTTTCATATACTTTATTTAAGGTGCCGTGTTGTTGCAGAGACTGCAGGTTTTAAAAAGGAAATTGTTTTTTATTCTACTGACTACAAATGTTATCCCACAGCAAATATTAAGTAAACCTTCTGCTCAGACTTACTGGAAGGTTTTGAAAGTGTTGCACGTTACATTTATGATACCAGAAATAGAAGCCAGACACATATTGTGCTAGGAATAGAGTCTTGAGTAAAGGTATCTAAATTGTTCATTTGCGGTGACATCAGTGCAAATGTGAACAGATTTAATTCAATTCCAGACATGTTACCAGGTAACATATGTTTAACTAGTCACATAATATAGAATTATCTCTTGGTTGCATAAAATAACAAGTTAACCACCAGAAGATAATAAACACAAATAGCAAGGTTTATGTGGCTATTTGCAAATTCAGCAAAATCTGGTGATCTTGCATTTTGATTTAGTTGAAATATAGCAAAGTAAAACGCCTAAATACTAACTAAATCAAATGAATAGCAAAAGGGGTGCTGGAGCTGTAACACAGTGGCAGTTAAAATGCCCACCATTATGGGATACCACGCTCAGGGAAGCTCAAAAGAAGAGAATCGGTTCTAATGGGATAGATTGCCCAGGGCATAAAGTATAAGAAGAGGAGGTGAGAAAAGGTTTGGATTGGAGGACAGAAAGGCCAAGTGTCTAGCCTAAGGATGAAAGGCAAATTTGAAGTCAGAATAGACTTAAAGAGTCAAAGTCAAAGAAGCAAGGATCTGGTAACCAGAAGACAGTAATAGGATTAGATGGAGGTAGGATGCAAGCACCAGAACAGAGCAATGACCAAAAAGAGAGGAACACTGGGCCTTTGAAATACTTAGCACGGGCTGAAGCACACTCACTGTTTTGAATGGATGTGCAGGGTCAATTAGGAGGCATATCCCTAGCATCATGGGCTTGTCAATATGGAAACCCACAAACAATGATATTATGCTGGAGCTGGGGACTGATAAAGCCTAGGACTAGGCAGCCCTGACATTGCTCAGGGAGCATATTAGAGGTTGAAAAATATTTTTGGGACCCTTTATAAATTTCACTTGACATTGCCTCTCACTCAACAGAGGCTCATGTCACCTGTCTGCTCCCACCAGTGGAAGTATATCTAGGTCAGATAGAGCCAGGTATTTATAAGATCAGTTAGTTAATCCAGTCATGTTGAGAAAAAGTGAACCTTGGAAATTCTTATCAGCATAGCACTGCATCTATTTACACATTATACAAACAGGTCTAGCAATGTCAAGTCAAAAGCTTGGGTGAAATATCTCCTACTTAGCTCAACGTAATTGGACCAAGTATGGCACAATCAGGGCTATTCAATAAAGTGAGAATTCAAAGTGAATATTGAATTTGAGGTCAAAATATCACAACTGCAAAATCCTCTAAGTCAGCTATGCTTTTCATTCAACTACTCTGGCTTAAATTTGAAATTTACTTTGAACTCTCACTCTAGTGAATTACCTGTATGAGCAGCCAGGTGTAATGTTTGTTGGCTTTTAAGCTTTTTTCATCTCCTTATTCAAACATCAGAAATGAAGTCATTATTTAAAAGTGACCAAAGAGAATGTGAAAAATGAAACAGAGTTAAACTTGGAATAAAGCCCAGGGGATAGAAAAAGACTGCAAAATGCCTGCATAAGGCAGGGAAAAGAAACTGGTGGGATCATGGGAAGTAGAAATGAAACATAGGATAGATTGAAGAAGACATGAAATAGAAAACAAAATGGTAAGTTGGAAAAATGGAAAATATATACTGGAAAATTAGGAAACAGACTACAGAAAGAAACAAAAATCTGATTAAAGAAGAAAAGAAGAGAACAAAAAAAAAGGTCTAAATCCTAGGGGGGAGAAACAGGACAGTTGGGCTGAGGATCATAGGGGATTTGTTGTTATAAAACAGAAAAGTAACAGATACACTGAAGGTGTTCTGTTGTTCAGAGGGTTGTATCAAGGGTAACTTAAAGGGAATAACCATAACTTAGAACAATATATATAGATACAGAGAAGGTAAAATCTCACCAGTGGATCAGACCTTAGCAAGTTACCACAATTATAAAATCACTTGATCAAGGTAAGGACACGTGAAGAAATACCCCACTAGGAGGCCCAACTCCAATGAAGGTAACCAAAATGGACTAAATAATTACTCTTATTTGAGAAGAGATGAGTAAAAACCACTTTATTAGTTAAATCCACAAAAGGATTAAAAATAGCCACATATAATAATAAGTGCAAACACAAAATACCAAATCAAACAAGTGTTACGTGAAAAAGTGTGTGCAAAATAAAAAATTATGAGCTGAAAGGTAAGTGTAATTGAGTATCTGATCACTAGGTGTAATCATTAGTTCTGCAAGTGTATTGTGAATTTAAGAATATGCTCCCACTGTATCTAGCTTCTATAATGCATTAAAGTGAAAGAGATCCAACTCTGTAACAATTGCCAATGGGGTGCAACATTGTATCGGATAAGTCACAGTGTAGGGTTGGCCAGAGTCAGCAGCAATTTTGTGCAAAATCAGCATAAAAATCATTCAATCCCGAAGGAAAAAAGGAGATACTAATTAATAATCACAAAGGGAAAACAATGAGATACTAGTTATTTTTTTTTTATTTTACACACTTTTTAACGGTAACCATGTTGGATTTCGTCACCCGAAACCCAATAGGAAAGCATCATACAATGCGAAAGCATTGTACAATGAGAATGCGGCCATTGAGGAGCAGAGACAGAGACAGAACCAGCACCAGCACCAAGGGACATCAGCTCTGGAATCAGGTAAGTGACAGAAGGGGTTTTTAACCCCTTCTGCACCACAAGGAGAAGAGGGGGTGCGATGGAGGGAGCTATACTGCCAGGAACACAACTTTATTTTCTAGGCACCATAGTTTCCCTTTAAATGTTTAAATGACAAAGATAATTGAGACTTCAAGTAAAGATCAGTAAACAATTTAAATACACATGTTTAGAAAGGGCAAGAATTTAAATGTGTTGTGTAATTCATTTCATGACATTTTTAGTTTAGATGTGCTTGTCTGAAATTAGTTCCAATACAAAGGGTAATTTTATGCCTAGCTATTTCAATGTGAGTAATAGCATACTCCTTACCAGTCCTTCGCTTGGCTTGATGTTAGAGAGCTGTATTACTTCCAGATGAGCAGACTGGGAAACCAGTGGGTCGGACGAAAGTGAGATAATGTGATCACAAACGCCACATAGGGTTTTGCACTGTAAGCAAAAAACAAAAGCAAACAATTATTAGAAATGTAAAACGTGAGTAGACATAGCATTGCATATGATGACTGATGATGACCTAAGCATGTATCTGTTGAGTTAAAAACAAATTCTAATGGTAAACAATATCTAAAATAATGAAAAACTATAGGTTTTAATACCGACTTTAATAAGATAAAAAGTATAAAACAAGAACAGAACCACATAAAAAAAAACACACCATCATTATTATTTAAAGTAAAATATGTATTATAGACTCTGTGTGTATTAAAGGGTTACTGTAACCCAGTTTTCCCCTTATAAGGCCCTAGCCAAGAATGTCCACCCCCATTTTTAGCAGAATTTTTTTTTCAAAAATCAGTAAACTCAGCTGGAATCCAACGCCAAATGAAGAAGCATTTGATTGGACTGTTTTCCCGGCTCAGAGGGTATGCACATGCTCTGAGCCGGGAAGGGAGGAAAAAAAGGCGGGACAGAAGGGAGAGGAGAACCAGGTGTCCCTTGCAGGCAGTGCCCCTCCCCCCTAGCGCTGCCTACAGTGGAGAAACTGATCACATCTGTCACCAGAAAAAGTAGTGATAGTGGTTGGAGTAACTCTTTAAGCCATTGAATAGAGGTATTAATTTATACATTATATCATAATACATAATATGGATACATTTTCAATAAAAACAAAACATTATGTTTTTTTAAGAATTCCATATAAATACATATATATATATATAGATATATAAGCATAGACACAAAAAAATACCCACAATTTTCAGTGATAAGTGTATGCATCAATTATGCATAAATGTAATCGAAGTAACAACAGAAATACATTGAGAATGCAAATGTGAGAAGATATTAGCACTCAAAGTATTTGATAGGAAAAAACTAGGCTTCAACAAAATAGTCTTTCACACACAGTCTATACACTCAGGCTTATAACAGATGTTTTGGGCAACTTACATGTGGTACGGCAGTTAAAATTACTGCTTTCAATGATAAAGGTTAATTATCATCTGGGAAAGTAGGTGTTGCATTTGATATACGGAGGTAATTTGATATAATGAACTATTAATATGGACCTCTTTTATCTTCCTTGCTTTGCATTCATAGAATCTACCTAATAAGAGCCTCCGGCGTACAATCAGACAGAGCTTTAACTTTATAATAGCTATTTAACACCATAAAAAGATTACTGATCTTATCTTAAATCAGTTTAACAAAAAATATAGGATAGAAGAGAAGTCAGGAGCCACCCAATGCTCATGGCTCCAAAAGATACTGCTGGACGATATGGTGACTATATTGCATAGCTTGTTTCAGTGTGAAGTGAAGTAAGGTTTTGTTTATGTATAGTACACAAACACATTGACCCCTTAACAATGTTAGGGCGTGCTAAGATGTTAGAGCAGCATCGCACTTTAAAGACTATCTGACTCTCCCTCAAGCCCGCCGACCCATCCAGCATGCCCATTACAGTCAAGGCAGTCCCCTTGCAGCCAATGCTGGCAACCCATGTCAAGTGATTGCAGTGACAGCTTGTCACTGCGATCACTGTTACAATATTCATTGTATATTGTTCTCTGAGTTATAGTGCCCCAAATTGTTAAAAACAAGTGTTTTTAAAAAAAATTAAAATCTAATTTTTTTCAGCCCTTTCGGTGATGATCAGCTGGGAAAATAATACACTTTCTTAGATTTTATTCATATTAAATTATGTTTTAAATATAAACATTTATATATGTGAAATTAAATAACTAATTTATATTTATATATACATAAGTGTGGGTGCACTTAATATGAGTGAGATAAATTATGATTGAACAAACATATAGTTAAAATTCTAGGTTTGTTTTGGTTCATAACTTGCACAATTGCCTCTGTTCTTAAGGGGTTAATAATGCTTCTTTAGTCTTGTACAGCAACGTTTCATGTATTTGATTTATGTACAGGTTTGGCCAAACTTTAGAGAAGGATTTGACAGGTAAATAACTTAGTTTTTTTTGTTTAGTTTTTTTGCAGTGCATATTATAATTAAAATCATATACATACAAATGGGTGGAATGATGCAATTCAGGGTAAAAGATGGTATCATGTAGGTAAATGGAGTAACTGTGGAGATAAAATCATATACAAGCACCTAGTGCAATAATGTATAATACAATATATGTAAGCAGTAAATATGTGATTGAAGTACTCACAAAGGAGGAGCCAATAAGTAATGGCTCAATAAGAGTGCCTGTGGGATAATTGGAAGGGATCCCACTCCCTTTCTGAATATCTTTCTGGATATCAATGGTCTTCCAGTGGTGCTAAAAGAAATGTCCACTCCAATAAAATATTGGGGACTAAATTCTTTTAATAGTAGGTAATAAAAAAGTAAATAGTAAAATACAAATATTTAAAAGTAAATAAGAACTTAACACAGCACTATAATAAGTGCATATAAAGTCCAAACAATCTGTTGGACTTGCAATCTGTTTGGACTTTATATGCACTTATTATAGTGTTGTGTTAAGTTCTTATTTACTTTTAAATATTTGTATTTTACTATTTACTTTTTTATTACCTACTATTAAAAGAATTTAGTCCCCAATATTTTATTGGAGTGGACATTTCTTTTAGCACCACTGGAAGACCATTGATATCCAGAAAGATATTCAGAAAGGGAGTGGGATCCCTTCCAATTATCCCACAGGCACTCTTATTGAGCCATTACTTATTGGCTCCTCCTTTGTGAGTACTCAATCACATATTTACTGCTTACATATATTGTATTTTACATTATTGCACTAGGTGCTTGTATATGATTTTATCTCCACAGTTACTCCATTTACTACCATCTTTTACCCTGAATTGCATCATTCCACCCATTTGTATGTATATGATTTTATGTTATTTGTTGTGTGGATAGAGAGGTTACCACACGGGTGTTTTTAGAGTGATTTGGCATATATTTGGGTTACACGTTGGAACTCTGTTTCCATATTATAATTAAGTCTTGGGAGATTCATCATGGGTAATTTCAAGATGGAACAACAAGTAAAAATAGTGGACATTTATTGGTGTGATATCAGGAAATGGTTGACTTTTTTTATGTCCTTTAGTGGAGAAGTATTGTGAAATGTGGTTTGAACAGGATGGGACTGCTGCCCATACAGCCAGGGCCACAATGGACTTTCTGAGACAACTGTTTGGTGAGCGTATCATTTCAGGAAATTCCCAGTTTAATTGGCTGCCACCTACTCCTGACTTTGCAGCTCCCGATTGCTCCCTGCTTGGATAACTGAAGGATCGGGTGTACGTGAACTAACTGTATACACTTGAGCAGCTCAAGGAGAATATTCGTGCAGAAATTTGAGCATTAGTGCCTTAAACATTAACTAATGTTATGAACAATGCAACTAAAGAGCCCAACTTTGTGAAGTGGCAAATGGACCTCATTTAAAAGATGTCATTTTCTGTATTTGGTCAAACAAATCTCCTTGTGTTACGCATTCGTTCTATGTGATATCATTGAAATTGGTTGATTAATAATAAAAAAAACCATTATTGACTCCTTAAACCCTACTCTGAATTATGGCCAGCCCTGTATATATAATATATATACTGTATATACAACTCAAAATTACTTCTACGTTCAAAATAAATTATGATTACCTACATGTGATGTACAGTAGAGGGAATTTAAGTGCTAACAGAGCAAACAAAGGACGGTGTGAGCAGAAAGCTATTTTGTAGCAAACTTACAAAAGAGGAGCAGCCAACATGGACAAGTAAAATGTGTCTACTATTTGTTCCAATGTTGTGTACAACACAATTATTCTTAAAAAAAAAAAAAAAAACAACAACAATAATAATAATACTTATTGGAATGCATCCAAGTGAATAAGACATCATTAGGTTTTCTGGAGTGAAAGTCGGTGAGGATTTAAAGGCTTATAAGTGGAATCCATTAAGCTTTGAAAGAAGAAGACATATATTCCACCTTTTGTATGTTTTCGGTCCGACTTCCTTTAATATGATAAAGAAGAGCCACATAACCAAAAAAAGCTTTTGACATCCAGTTAATTGTGAAAGTTGGGGCATAAACTTAGGTCTATGTAAGGATCTTTCTAGATGTCAAGTTGTGTATGAGATCCAGCACACAAAGTATAGGTCATAGGACTTGTGCAAGGCAAAAAGTGTCCTTTCTTCAAATTGATTCATTAGAAAAACTTTTGATTCTTCCAAACAGATTTTTGTCCAGGTGGTGATTTTGTTTAGATGAGTTTTGGCCATGCAATATTTTCAGAAAAATTATTCAGGTGAACAAAACTGGCATGAAAAAGTGCCTATTGGTATACTGCCAAAGTGGCAACAATGTTGCCTGGCCCAATGGCTATAAATCCCAGTAATTTTTGCAAAGCCAACTAAGAGTTGTCAAACTTGTCATATTCATTATAGTATTATTATTATTATTATTATTATTATATCTATATAAAAAGGCATTTTTAAAAAGGGGGAGTAATTTAGATTTAAAAAAGAGGAAGTTGGGGAGATTGAACTTGAGGAAGGCTATTTGCTTAATCAGTTGCGTATACATTTGTGAGCGTTCATTTTCTCCCACCAAACTTTTGTGAGCGTTCATTTTTCTCCCACCTCTGCCCAATATGCAGATGCTCCACTATGCTGTGTTGTGGTTATGCTGCTGTGGGAGTAGCAGACTTGTCAGGTTCAATCTAAACATCTCTCTCAACCAGCCTACCTCTCGTTTGCTGCAATTCACAGACCTGTCAATAAGTCTGTTCTTCATGTATGGCAGGCTATTGAATTAATACTATACTATTAAGGTTGGATCTCTTCTACCACTACTACCATATACAAACAATGTGGTGTGCCATCAAGGAGAGGAAGGCATGTTGGCGAGGAGTGAAGGGCATAGACCTACCTACAGCCATAGCCAGCACCTTCTTCAATATTACCAAGCAGAAACAGTACAGTGATGGGACTATCGTCCTGCTAAAAGTGGTGAGAGAATGATATATTGCAGAGCAAGGGCCTGTACATTTTCTTAAAGGGACACTCCAAACACACCTAAAGCACTTAAGCTTACGGAGCTGCTCTACGTGTGAAGAGTGTGTCCTCTTTTTTTCATTTTACAAAAATTGTAGATTTCAATAGAAATTGGCACTTTTATAAATTAATCTTGTAACACCCACTGGCTGTCAATCAAACAGCAGGTCCTGCTACTTCCTGGTTTGTTTAGCTCAGTGGAGCTAAACGCAAATGGCAGGCAACTGCACAGAGCACTTGCCTTGCAAAAACGTCTCAATGATATATAATGCACCTTATATATCATTTGTAGAGCTGCCAATGCTGGATGTGAGCATCAGCTTTTGTAGAGCTGCCAATGCTGGATGTGAGCATCAACTGAGAGCTCTTGGCTAATAAATAAAAGTCTGTGCACAGAATATGCACAAAATTGACTTTAACCAACTCAGAGATGGCTAATAATGCTACCAGATGCAAATGCAGTTACACCTCTCAGGAATGGCCTAAATATCTCTGTATGCACAGCATTTCAATACTAAATCCTGTACACATAGACCTAGGTCTATCCTCTCTCTGTACTCCCACATCTGATGCTCGCCTCCAAGACTTCTCCAGGGCTGCACCTTTTCTGTGATACTCCCTTCCCTTCTCTGTTAGGCTTTCTCCCAGTCTACACTCCTTCAAAAAATCTTTGAAAACTAATTTCTTCAGAAAAGCATATCATTTAAACTGTTAGCAGCTTTTCATTCCCCACTTCCCCCTCTCCACCATGACTCCTCTCCTGCAACTGTCAAAAATAAGTGAATACTTTTCTAGCAACCTATTTCATTACCCCTACTTATACCCTTTGTGTCACTATACCCCACTCCCTCTAGCATCTAAGCTCATGGAGCAGAGCCCTCAACCCCTCTGTTCCTGTGCGTCCATTTGTCTGATTACAATTACGTGTCTGTTAGTCCACCGATTGCACAGCGCTACAGAAATTTGCTGGTGCTATATAAATAATTAAATAATAAAAAAAATCATAATTGCATCATGATAACTTCAAAACACTGGTGGATTATTTAAATCTTGCTGATTAAAGTTTACAAGTTTAAAAGTTTTTTTTTATGTTGATGGCAAGCATTCTTTAATATTTATTTTTTCAATCAGTAATGTATTCTGGCCAAGAAGGGTTTGGAATGGTCATTGAATAAAATATTAGTGATATTAGTTTGATGCTCATTTATGTCAACATGTTTAATCAGTGTATACTGCCTTTGTGTAGACAGCTCATTTGTTATCTGAAGAGTCGTGCTTTTCTAAGCCTTGTATGCTGAACAGGCAAAGCTCAAAATATGAATGTAAAAGACTTAGGATATTTGTTCACAGGATTATGCATTCAATGAAAAGGAACAAAGAGGAAAAGCAAATAAAAAAAGCAAAAAAAAAAAAAGATTAACCCTGAATAACAATTATATTCTCGAGAATTAGGACTAAAAATAGGAATTTGGACATTCACTAGGCAGTGAAATGTTCATAAAATCTCCAAACGTGCAAACATCTCCAAACATTCCACTTGTTTCCATGGTAACTTTTTTTTCTATATTTGGTACTACAAATTCTTAGCTTAGTGAATTACCCCACTACGTTGCATGCCCAATAGAAAAAAGCAGGGAATGTATGTTCATATCTCAGTGAACGAGACAAATATTGTTCATCAGCTAAAAACCAAAGCAAATTAAACATATTTGTCTAAGCAGCAGATTCTGGATTAAAAACTAAGCAGGTTTAACCCCTTAAGGATGGAGGCAATTGTACAAGTTCTGAACCTAAACAAAACCTTGAATTTGAGCTAAATGTCTATTCATCCATAATTTACCTTTTTCATATTGTGCACCCACACTTATATATCATTTTGTTCAAGAGAAATAGGGCTTTAATTCCACATCAAATATTTATATGTGAAACAATTTAATATGAATAAAATCTCAAAAAAACAGTGTGAGAAATTAAGAAATGTTAGTTTGCAAGTTCTGCATGGCATTTAAACTATAAAATATTTGTGTTCAGCGATGTCTCATGCATAGAGCAGTAACTATCATGTCCAGTTTTTTGGGGTTTTGGAAAGTTACAGGGTCAAATATAAGATTTGGCCATTTTAGTTTTTACACACACATAAGAGAAAATAGCACAGTCAGTAAAAAAGGGGGACAAAACTTTTTTTAGATACATAAATGAGAAAAGAAAAGTAGAACAAGGATTAGTTAGATTAAAAATAAAAGAAGGAAGGTATGTAAAAGAGGATAAAAGTCTAGCTGACTGCCTCAGTGAATATTTTTGTTCTGTATTTACAGATGAAAATGAAGGAAAAGGACCTCAGTTGAGAAAAAGGATAAATGAGTTGTAACGGACCGTTTTGCACACAAGGGGTAAAAAAAGTTTAGGCGATCGTCCCCCTTTCCAGAGATGCAGGCACAGCTATTGTAGAACACCAAACTCACGAACCGCCAATAAGTGAATGCTCCAAGCTCCCGAACGGCATCCAATATAGCATGCCAAACACACGAACAGGAACCATACGAATCGCTGCTAGCAGACGAATAGGAAAAGCATCCAAGCGACTTACACTCATAGCAATCAGTCTCTATCAGCATTCAGTAAATCCCCCCAAAGACGAGACAAGGCTCCGTGTTGAGGGTCAAGCAGTGGTCTGTTTAATGAGGGCTACCTGCCCAGTATTTATGCAGGTCTCCCACCTGGTGGACACTCCCCTAAGGGACCAAATGGGAGACTGTGACAAGGGACAGACAAGTTGACAAATAGGACACACAGTCACATTGTATTCCCACAGTGCATCCTGGCTTCCTCCCCTCTGCCTTGGAGATAATTGAGAAGTAATTCAATTATCTCCCAAGACAAAGGCAAATCGCCATTATGCACGTGGGGATACTAAAACATGAATTACTATTAAAATACACCATGTAAGACACATTACATTAAAACTATACATTTAAAATGTCCCCAGATAGCTCAGGTCTGAGCGCACATTATTAAGCGAATGGCGCTCAGACTACACGAATGCAGTTCAATCGCCATGGAGCCAAAGTCTTTACATGTGAATGGGCTCCATGGGATTCCTATCTGGGGTATAACACATTCAAACAAAACTACCGAACACCGGGCCGTTCGTGCACTTCCACCGAACAAGAAGGGAGGTCGGCGGCTTCAGCGGTGTTCGCGCAAAACTGTGTCCGGTTTTAGTTCCATGAATTAAGCGTCGAACACCGCTATGCGTTTGCATGTTTTAAAATGGCCGCGACCTCGTGTTCGTGATACGAATGGCGGCCACCCAGCATTCGTCAATTAAGCTGCGGTTAACCGCAGCTTCAGGGAGGCTAATTGCCTGCACACTCCAGCTCCCAGGTGGTCCAGTCATTCGTGCGGTTGTTTGGTAGATTGAATCTACCGAACACCAGACAGAAAAGCACGAATAAAGCTTTTCTGCAGGCGAAACAAAGTCTTTTAACATGGGGCCATAGTCCAAAGGCAGCAGGCGAGCAACCAGGCTTCTCCAATGCAATGTGGCGAGATTGCTCTCATGAGTCATTTATTACACGTGAGTTTACAGAGGAAGAGGTTCTATTTCAACTGTCAAAAGTAAAGAAAAATAAGTCAATGGGACCTGATGGAATACACCCAAAGCTATTAAAATAGCTTTATGGTGTACTAGCAAAACCATTAACAGATTTATTTAACCAATCATTGTTAACAGGAGTAGTGCCAGAAGATTGGAAGTTAGCGAATGTTGTGCCCATTTACAAGAAAGGTAATAGGGAGGAGTCGGGCAACTATAGGCCAGTAACACTTACTTCAGTAGTGGGGAAAGTGATGGAAACCATGTTAAAGGTTAGGATTGTTGAACATCTAAAAACACATGGATTTCAAGATCAGAGACAACATGGATTTACTTCAGGGAGATCATGCCAAACTAATCTTATTGATTTTTTTGATTGGGTAACTAAAATTATAGATCAGGGTGGTGCAGTAGACATTGCTTACCTAGATTTCAGTAAGGCTTTTGACACTGTTGCACATAGAAGGCTTATCAATAAACTGCAATCTTTAAGTTTGGATTCCAATATTGTTGAATGGGTAAGGCAGTGGCTGAGTGACAGGCAACAGAGGGTTGTAGTTAATGGAATATATTTGAAGCTTGGACTTGTCACCAGTGGGGTACCTCAGGGATCTGTACTTGGACCCATTCTCTTTAATATTTTTATTAGTGATATTGCAGAAGATCTTGATGGTAAGGTATGTCTTTTTGCTGATGATACTAAGATATGTAACAGGGTTGATGTTCCAGGAGGGATAAGCCAAATGGCAAATGATTTAGGTAAACTAGAAAAATGGTCAGAATTGTGGCAACTGACATTTAATGTGGATAAGTGCAAGATAATGCATCTTGGACATAAAAACCCAAGGGCAGAGTACAGAATATTTGATAGAGTCCTAACAACAATTGAGGAAAGAGATTTAGGGGTGATTTAGGCAGACAATGTAATAGAGCAGCAGGAAATGCTAGCAGAATGCTTGGTTGTATAGGGAGAGGTATTAGCAGTAGAAAGAGGGAAGTGCTCATGCCATTGTACAGAACACTGGTGAGACCTCACTTGGAGTGTTGTACACAGTACTGGAGACCGTATCTTCAGAAGGATATTGATACCTTAGAGAGGGTTCAGAGAAGGGCTACTAAACTGGTTCATGGATTGCGGGATAAAACTTACCAGGAAAGGTTAAAGGATCTTAACATGTATAGCTTGGAGGAAAGACGAGACAGGGGGGATATGATAGAAACATTTAAATATATAAAGGGAATCAACACAGTAAAGGAGGAGACTATATTTAAAAGAAGAAAAACTACCACAACAAGAGGACATAGTCTTAAATTAGAGGGACAAAGGTTTAAAAATAATATCAGGAAGTATTACTTTACTGAGAGAGTAGTGGATGCATGGAATAGCCTTCCAGCTGAAGTGGTAGAGGTTAACACAGTAAAGGAGTTTAAGCATGCGTGGGATAGGCATAAGGCTATCCTAACTATAAGATAAGGCTAGGGACTAATGAAAGTATTTAGAAAATTGGGCAGACTAGATGGGCCGAATGGTTCTTATCTGCCGTCACATTCTATGTTTCTATGTTTCTATGTTTCTACATTGAAATGTTGCCTTTGAGACTGTATGTCAGCCCAGGAACAAAAAGGACCCCCATCATGACATACCATTTGCAAAAGTAGACAACCCAGGGTATTCAAAATGGGGTATGTTCTGTTTTTCTACAGTAGCCACTCAATCTTTGCTTTTGTTTTTCCTTAAATGACCTTAAATCAAATGTCCATCTATTGCACCACCCCCATCTCTTAGCCCATCTGACCCCAATATACATCTCTCTCCCACAGTCTGATTTTTAAACATACCCAGTCCAGCATAGAACTCAGAGCTCCATCAGCTGTTCCATGGCCATTTGAAACAGGTAGCCTTCTGGAAGACTGACATTTCACTATATTTCTACGTACCCTGTTAATTTTGTTGTATGTGTATGTTTTTATATTTAGTATATATTATTTATTTTATTCTTTTCAATGTATACATTTTCATGTCTTTGTAACTATAGCCTGTGCTAATCATGCAAAGTATTCTATCACCTTTGTCTTTGTCCATCATGTTAAAAGTTAGTTTAACCAGCTCAGGCCCATATATCTTTCCTGTTCCTTGTTTAATGGTTTTATTTCCCTACTTAAATACCTCTGTCTTATCTCTGTAATTCTCAATCTTTGCTTTTGTTTTTCCTTAAATGACCTTAAATCAAATGTCCATCTATTGCACCTCCCCCCCCATCTCTTAGCCCATCTGACCCCAATATACATCTCTCTCCCACAGTCTGATTTTTAAACATACCCAGTCCAGCATAGAACTCAGAGCTCCATCAGCTGTTCCATGGCCATTTGAAACAGGTAGCCTTCTGGAAGACTGACTTTTCCCTCCCACCCTACCCCTCACCCACACACCCCATGGTCATTTTCTCATTTATAGATAGTCTCCCACACAACTTTCAATCTACTGAAATGACAGGTGCAACCACTGATCAGCACACCCTTTCAATCTCTTAACCCTATAGAACACATACCCTCTCTCACTACAAATAGATATCACACACCAAAACCATATACTTCTATTTACATTTTTTTTTTTCTCACAATTTCTGTTTAATTTTCAACTACACACCTTATACCACTAACATGAATCCAAATATAACCATACTGTTATTCTTAATAACCCTTTTCTCAATCCAATTTTGTTCACACAACTACCGGCATAAGCACACACCTCAAACTGGAAGACAAATTATAATACACCATGGCCTGCTCTGTTCCTTTAACTTATCTGCTGAGTGCTGGTGGAGAATTATAAAAAATAGCCCTCCTACCCCAAACTCACAAAATTATAAATTATCCCATTCACTATATGGCCAAACAAAGATGATGTCCAAATTCCTACTCCTTATGTTACTTGCCCTTGCAAATGATGTGGAGTCTAACCCTGGTCCCCCAGCTAATTCTAGTCCTAATCTCCCCACTAAAAAAGGCCTCTCTTTTGTGCACTGCAACATCCGTAGTTTACTCCCTAAACTGGATGCACTGCAAGCCTGGTGTTCCCATTACAAACCAAAAATCATTGTGCTCTCAGAATCATGGTTAACGGCTAAAATACCAGACACCGCCATTGCAATACAGGGGTATTCATGTTTTAGAAATGACAGAGCAAAGAGAGGAGGAGGCATTGTTATTTATGTTGACAATTCCATAAAGTTTACCCCTTTACAAAACCTCCTGCCATCTTTGATTTCCTTTCTGGCACAATTGAGATCCCGTGCAGTAAATCCATCATTGTTGCAGGAATCTACCGCCCACCTAGCTCTCCTGTGCATTCCCTTTCTGACATAGCCCATCTCCTTAGTGAAACCATAGCTCAAAACCCAAAAAGTGAACTGTTGGTCTTTGGAGATTTTAATATTGATTGGCTGAACCCTAAAAATAATAGTTCTTGCACGCTGTTTAAGACTTTGCAGCTAACGCAATTAATCTCCTCCCCAACTCGCATAAACATTAAAAGCCATAAACATACCCTGCTAGATTGGATTCTCTCCACTTCTCCTGATAGAATCCAGGAGGTTGGTGTTCTCCCCAACACGTTCAGTGATCACTGTTTAGTGTACTGCGTGCGCAAAATAAAGGCTATTAAATCCTCTCCCAAGGTTAAAATAACTAGGTCCTTCAAAAAATTTAACCTTGAATCCTTTTTAAATGACATCAAGAATCTCTCATGGCACAGATTAAACATTATCCCAGATCTAGACTGTGCTGTTGAATACTTTCAGTCTGAACTCCTTCAAATCTGGAATTTGCATGCCCCGCTGCGTAAGGTGAGGGTAAAAGGAGCACATATGAACTGGATCACAGCTGACCTCATCCAAATGTACCAGTTTCGGGATTCTTTGTGGTCAAAGTTTAAGCGTACTGGCTCTATGAATGATCACGGTGCATATAGACAATGGTGAAATATATGCACAAAACAGACAAAACTGGCCAAGGCCCAATATTTCTATGAAAATCTGAACAGTAACATCTCAAACCCTAGAAACTTTTGGAAAGTCATAAATAAACTACAAACTCCCCCAATCCACTCCCAACCCTCCACTGTCAAAGTGGGTAACCAAACCCTGCAACTTCCTTTAGATGTTGCAAATGCCTTTAACAATTATTTTGTCGGATGCTCTACTGCCCTGATTGCCAAGCTAATAAATGACACGCATCCTGAAACTACAAATGTGGATCAGGCCCCACTAAATTTGCAAAGGCCCAATATAGATAAGTTTAATTTTAGACCTGTACCTGTTAGTGTCATTAAAAAACATCTTAATAATCTAAAAATGAAAAACCAGTCCGGACCTGATCAAATCCCAGCAATGCTGTTGAAGCTCAGTGCGCCGGCAATTGCTAAACCCGTCTCAACTCTAATTAACGAATCCTTGGTGTCTGGATACATACCCAAACTTTGGAAGACTGCAAGAGTAGTGCCTATCCATAAAAGTGGTGACACTACTTTGGTTTCTAACTATCGCCCAATATCATTGCTCCCGGTATTGTCAAAAATCTTAGAAAAATGTGTCCATACGCAACTTTGTGAGTACTACCAACAATTAAACTATCTGACCCCTGATCAATCGGGCTTTCGCCAGAATCACTCCACTACAACTGCCCTCCTAAAAGTTTGCAATGACATCCAAACTGGCATGGAACAAGGAGCCCTAACTGGAGCTATTTTCCTTGATTTTGCTAAGGCCTTTGACACAGTAGACCACGACATTCTACTGCACAAACTCAAAAACTCAGGTATTGGTGATCATTCTTTAAACTGGTTTCGATCGTATGTATCGGATCGCTCGCAATATGTGTCCATTTCTGACAGTGACTCCCTCCCTCTCCCGGTCACGTGTGGTGTTCCCCAGGGTTCCATTCTCGGCCCCCTACTATTTACATTATTTATAAATGATCTGCCTTATGTCTGCCAATCCTCAAATGTACACATGTACGCAGATGACACGGTAATCTATGCGAGCAAACCCAATCTACCGCAACTTGAGGCTTTGCTCCAAGACCAGTTTACAGAGGTAGAAAAGTGGATCGCAAAAAACAAACTCTTCCTGAACACTGACAAAACTGTCACAATGATCTTTGGAACAGTACCTAAATTACACAAATTACACAATCCCCACCTATCCATCAAAACAAATTCAAATGGCACACTGACCACAGTCCACTCTTTCAAATACTTGGGTATGATATTAGACCCCAATCTATCTTTTGGCCTGCACATAGAAAAGCTTGCATCTAAACTTTATCCAAAATTAGGTGCCCTGTACAGAAACAAAGCCTGCCTAAGCCCTACAGTAAAGGAAAAGATTGTACAGCAAATGCTGATGCCAATCATTGATTATGGGGATGTAGTATATGCATCTGCATCGCAATCCCACATTAATAAACTCAACACATTGTATAACTCGTTCTGCCGATTTGTGCTACAATGTAATTACAGGACCCATCATTGTGACATGCTAAAGGAACTAAACTGGCTATCGCTGGAATCCAGACGCACCCTTCATCTTTCCAGCCTTGTTTTTAAGAGCTTTTCTGGGAAACTCCCACCCTACCTGAACAAAATGCTTTCCCCAGCTGTTCCCACTTTCTATAAGCTCCGATCCAGTACAAGCACTTTACTTAGTCTACCTCAATACAAAAAGAAAGCGGCCCGATCCTCCTTCTCCTACAGAGCACCGCAATTGTGGAACGACCTCCCGCACAATTTAAAATCTTCCCTAAGCCTAAAGTCATTTAAGAGATCCCTCTCTACATACCTCAAAACAGAATGCACGTGTCATGGTTGATTATATATTTCCTGCCTGTTCTATGTTAAATTTTGTATATATTGTGTATTAATATTGTTTTTGTATTTTGTTGTACCTAATGTAACAATGCAATGATTTGTGGACCCATGACATACTTGAAAACGAGAGAAATCTCAATGTATCTTTCCTGGTAAAATATTTTATAAATAAATAATCACTAACCCTGACCAAAGTTAGTGTTCATGCTTTTTCACAAATGATATCATCATCATTATACATTTTACTGCTCTAAAACACTTATATTTGTGTTCAGCGATGTCTCATGAGTACAGTAGTACCCCCCTATGCACAGATTTTCTAAGGTTTTGGAAACTTACAGGGTCAAATATAAGGCTTGCAAATTAAATTCTCTGGACTTTCTGTCTGGACTTTCAGGTAGGTCCCATAATATATATTTAATAAAATCTAATAATTATGTATCAATACATAAATATACACGTAGAATGAAAATTTATATTAAAAAAATAACAATTAGATTTTCCCACCCATCCTGGGTGGTATGTTTATTCCTCATTCTCGAGTCCTCTACCAGAGGCCTGGGAGTTTGAGAGTTCTGCGCAGTATCTTAGCTGTTCCTAGAACTGCACTCTTCTGGACAGCGATCTTAGATGTCCCACCTGGAATCTGTTGAAGCCACTCCCCCAACTTGGGAGTCACAATCCTGAGTGCTCCTTTCACAACTGGGACTACTACTGCCTTCACTTTCCACAACCTTTCTAGTTCTTCTTTCAGTCCTTGGTATTTCTCCATCTTCTCATGTTCCTTCTCCCTGATGGTATAGTCACTGGTTATTGCCACATCCACCATGACTGCAGTCTTGCGTTCCTTTTCTACCACAACAATGTCGGGTTGGTTGGCCAGCACTTGCTTGTCTGTCTGGATCTTGAAGTCCAACAGGATCTTAGCCCTGTCTTTCTCGACTACCCTTTGTGGTCTCTTCCATCTGGACTTAGGTGTCAGGGCTTACCTGAGTTGGGAGTCCAGCAGGCAGAGATATATGCTCACCCTTGCAAGTAAACACAGGCCGAGGTGGTCAGGTAAGAATTCACCTGGCCTGTGAGTTGGTGCACGGGGGCTGTGCAGGATAATTCTCCAAGTGGCAGTAAAGGAACGGATAAAGCAGGAGAATCGTCGTGGGAGGCCAAAGGTCAAATGATGCCAGAAATCAGAATAAATGAAACAACAAGCTAAAGTCAGGAGCAAACTGGGGCACACGAAACAGCAATACGGTCACCAGAGTCAAGGAACTGACACTGCCTTCTGGGAGAGGCGGTGTTTTATACCTGGCTAACAAGACCATCAATGTCAGGTATACCAAGAGTGACAGAAGTGGCTCAGAGGTAACATAGCAGCCCCAGGACTGCAAGGTACCCAGGTTCAAATCCACTACTGGGCACTCCTGAGGCAACCTCGTTTGACACTCTGAAGTTACGGTGGGAATCGTAACATTAGACAGGTCCAATCAGAGAAACACAACCATATTCTGTGCAGATGTTTCGGTACACAATCCCAGCAACTTGGTTGTGTATGCTGTTCCTGCTAACATCTTGCTACTAGGTGCTGGACTGTCTCAGGGGCCTCTTTACACAGTTTGCACCTTGGGTCTTGCCTGGTGTGGTAGACTCCAGCTTCTATTGATCTAGTGCTGTTCCTGTGCTGTTAGGATTAGTGCCTCAGTGCAGTCTTTCAGTCATGCCTTTTCCAACCACTGGTAGGATTTTGTCATGTGAGCCACATCCACCCCATGGAGAGTCTTGCCAAAGAACTTCCTCTTTTTCTGCATCTTTTATCTGTCTCAGGCATTCCATTAGCAATTCATCTTTTGAAACCATTTTCATGATGTACTTGTGGATGTTCTGTGTTCCATCCAGGACTGTGGCCTTGACATTCATCAGGCCCCGACCTCCTTCCTTCCGTCAGGTGTACAGTCTCTGGGTGTTGGATTTCATTCACATCAGCAGGATTGGCTGCAGAGGGACTGGCTGGGTAGTCAGGCTGTCCCCCTGACTGGATCCGGCAAGGTGGGTAAGTATTTCTGATGCAGGGAGGGCCTGATCGTTGGTGTGTGCTATGCCTCTGTAATGGCTTTAAAGTCCTCCTTTTGTAGGACGGCATAGCATGCCCTAACGTCGAGGAGGGTTAATGACAAACATCGTAACCACAGTATATTTGCAAAATTACTCTAAGTTATAGGTTGTTAAATTCTAGATGTGATTTGATCATAAAGTGTTAAGAATAAATGTTAAACATGTGGATTCACCAGTAGAACTGACTTACTAGGCGAGTGAGAAAGTAAATCTGTTGCATTGTCAAGAAGAATATACCTGGTAAGACTACTTTTTTTTATAGTAAAGCAAAGATTTGTTAAAATCAGTCATGGTTATTGACAAAACTGAGAATTGCTGTGAATTGACAAGGAAATTGCACGTTTTTGTTCAAAACCATTTTTTCCAATTTCCTTGTTTTTGATTATACATTGCAATTCCTTGATCAACACCGAACAACAACATTAGATAATAAAACCAATCTCTGGTTTAGTGAATAACACTGCCCACCATAACTGACTTTAAATTTTAACCATGAATTAATTAACTACTTTTTTAAAATTATGAACTAAACTTTACTTAAAAATAGTAAAGTCACACAATGTCAAGTGTTTACCCAAGAAGTAACTGTATGTATACAGAGCCCAATATCCCTGGCTTCAGTGAAACTGTCCAGTACAGCATGAGTGCATCATTAGGCACTATCTTGCTGGCACGCGGACCATGCAAACAGCATGATCCTTTAGTTTTGGGGGCTGGCCAGTAAGGATTATTCAGTGGGTGGGCCAGACGGGCGCACCCAACACCTTTTCCAGACCTACCCATTATGTAAGTTGTGTCATTGGTGACGCCGTCACAGCACCCACCCTTCCCGATCTGTTACCTCTTAGTGATGAGAGGTAAGTATACATAATTTCATGCAAACCAGATAAAAAGCAGCCCAACTCATACTTTCAAGTAAGTACTTAAGAAACAAAGAGGACATTTCAGCTATGCTGTAAGCTAACCCAGGCAACCTTTATGCAGTTTATAGTACACGAGGAGAGAATACTAAATGTATACAATGCCATTAATTCATGAATTTAGGAAATCTTCATTCAAGTCAATTAATAGCCATACAATGATTTAAATTTATTTGCCTTTAAGACATTTAATTCTTGTTCTTCTAATCAAGTCTTACATATATAATATTGAGGTTCTGGTGTTAGAAATGAGTTGGTTACACAGTTAAGATAAAAAATTAACACTCTACACACAAACGCAAATTCGATGTATTTGATAGGTTTTGGCCTCATTTTCATGCAATCCTGCATTCTCAATGCTCTAGTAATGCTAAAAAAAAACTGGGTACTGCATTCTGCAGTATAACTCCAATCCTTATCCACAACCTCTTTAAAAGTTAAAAAAAAATGTTTGTGTAGTAAGTATACAGTGTAGCTCAGTGTAGTACTTATTATCAGTATAATATTTCAAAGCTGTGCTAAGGGGAAAGGGGTCACATAATACGAGGACAGTTATTGGCTGTCATCCCTCATTGGCAGAGCATGCACTCTGAATACTTGCAAACAGGAAACATTTCTGAGTTCCAGACATATTAAAGGACCACTATAGTGCCAGGAAAACATACTCGTTTTCCTGGCACTATAGTGCCCTGAGGGTGCCCCCACCCTCAGGGACCCCCTCCCGCCCGGCTCTGGAAAGGGGAAAGGGTTAAAAACTTACCTTTTTCCAGCGCTGGGCGGGGAGCTCTCTGCCTCCTCTCCTCCTCCGATCCTCCTCCTGGGCTGAATGCGCACGCGCGGCAAGAGCTGCGCGCGCATTCAGCCCGTCGCATAGGAAAGCATTTACAATGCTTTCCTATGGATGCTTGCGTGCTCTCACAGTGAAAATCACAGTGAGAAGCACGCAAGCGCCTCTAGTGGCCGTCAATGAGACAGCCACTAGAGGATTTGAGGGCTGGATTAACCCATTTATAAACATAGCAATTTCTCTGAAACTGCTATGTTTATAAAAAAATGGGTTAACCCTAGAAGGACCTGGCACCCAGACCACTTCATTAAGCTGAAGTGGTCTGGGTGCCAAGAGTGGTCCTTTAATAACAAAAATAATATGTTAAAAAAACATCCCAACATGAATTTTCTCTCTGTCTAGTACTTCTTAACTTCTCACCTTTCTTCATTCTTATTTATTTTAAAATCAAATTAAATATCCACTCAGAGTATTTTGTTTTCGAGATAGTGAAGATTGCACTAGAATATACACATTATATGTATGACAAATATTGAAAGCGTTTATTGCAAACCTGTCATATACAAATCACATAGATGAAAAGATTTATTTTTTGTTTTGTAAGTGCAATTTGGTTAGCACAATGTGCAAATGTTATAACATGACAAGAAACCATCTTGGATTAAACTTTAAAGATAAAAACTCCAATAACTATAAATCAAATCAGAATCGCTGCAGGAGAGCATTATTTCTCAAGCTGTAAAAAAAGGAACTGTCACCTTTGTGGTATTTTACTCATTTTAGGAAGTATTATTTAAATATTTCCTTATTTGAGAATCTATAAAACACTCTTATGTTTGCTACACTACCGGTGCTTGACACTCCGTATTCTCACAGAACCTTGCATATACATGCGTTTTGAATCCCTTCTTCCCACAATGCCAGAGGATCAAAGAGAGAAGACTTGTTTGTATTGAGTAGATTGCATTCAATGAAAAAGCAAATTATAAAATCTCATTTTTTTTGAATAGCAACTAATGGCTTATGTTATGCATCTGTCAGAATGTGTTTTTACAGCGACAATTCCTTTTTAAAGCCCAAGTTTTCAGTTATCATACAAGCGACCCCATTTTGGAATTAAAGAGGACTATTTTATTTAGGCATACCAATGCGTGACGAATCACGTGAGAATTTGATGTGTTTTTAAAAGAATTAAAACATTCAATAGTCAATAAAAAAATGAATATGAAATAATTCAGACAAAAGTAAAGAATTCCCAGCACTTACCACATGAAGAATTTTGTTTTCTGTTTCATATACTGTACATTCCTGAAAAATAAATTAAAAAAATTACATTAATATAAACACAGCATGACATTTGTGATGAGGCACACACATAAATATACATTGCTGGCCAATGGTTAGGGTGCACTTGCTTAAAAATCAAGTTTTCAATTTTAACTGTGTTTTGGTTGGATTATAATATACATGTATATGTTGTTATATGATACATAGCTGTATACATTTAGTAATAAACATAGTTTAAAAATTGCTTTCTAACCCCTTCACTACCAAAAATGTGCATGCGCATTTTAACTTCCGTTTGCTTTACATAATAAAAGGAAGTCTATAAAGCCTCACTTACCTTTGGTTATAAGGCATGAATGATTAATTACTTGTAAAAGAACATATTTTTTCTACCACAAACCCATTCCACCCATTTATTGTCTGCAAATTGCTTGAAAATGACAGCTCATCCTTCCTTTAATACAATTACAGACGCTGCAAAGATCATGCAGTCTCTACAGAAATCTCTCATAACCAAAATGTAAACCAAATAATTTCAGTATCTGAAAAGGGACCAAATGAGGTCGTGATTAAAGGAGTAGAATTCCTCTTTCAGGCAATATAATAGACAGATTTCAAAATATAATAGCTGTAGGACTATTTATTCAATTTTGATATCTGTCCATTAGATTGTCTGAAAGAGGGATGCTCCTTCTGTTGCCTAGACTGAGATAAGTAATTGCATATTTTCACATTTACATTATTTGACTATGAATTGGATTTGTTTTAATAAGTATGTTTTAATATAAAGTTTTAACAAAGAAGGTCCCTCTTTTTTCCATTATTTGGAAGTATATATTTTATCCCCATAACCCTCTTAAAATGACAGACATAGAGACACAATGCTAATTACATTTTTTAAATACATCTTTAGAAATATTTGGGGTAACTGTATTTATCCTACACCGTTCACTCGTTTGGGCAGGGTCCTCATCTACCTATTGTTTCTGTAACATTTGGTTATTGTCTCATTTGTTAAATTCCCCATATAATGTAAAGCGCTGCGGAATAAGCTTGCGCTATAAATACCAATAATAACAATATTAATAATATTAATAACCGAAAATGGGCATTATGCTGAATTTACATTCTATTTTTTACATTGCGATTTTCAATTAGCAATTCCAACAGGGTTTTTATAAATACCTATAAGCAGGGTATACGAGAAAAAAAATCAAGTGAGGTGCACTCTTCTAATGTTTTTAAGTTTGTTCTGGTATACTTTGATATTAAGACTATTGAGAGGGGGTACAGTCACATGAGATTTTTGTTGCAGCTCATGGTTTGATCACATACTATTTTGAACATCTACACATATTATTATTATTATTATTATGTTATTTATATAGCGCCATCAAATTCCACAGGGCTTTACAATGGGTGGACAAACAGACATGTAGTTGTAACCAGACAAGTTGGACAAACAGGAACAGAGGGGTTGATGGCCCTGCTCAATGAGCTTACATGCTAGAGGGAGTGGGGTAAAATGACACAAAAATGTAAGGATAGTATTAGACTAATTACAGTTGCAGAAGAGGAATCAGTCGGGAGCTATTAACAGGTTAAGTGATACGCTTTTATGTGGGTTTTTAACGATTTTTTTGAAGGAGTGGAGACTGGGTGAGCATCTAACAGAGGAGGGAAGCAAGTTCCACAGGAATGGTGCAGCCCTCGAGAAATCTTGAAGGCGAGCATCAGAGGTGGGAGTACGGACAGAAGATAGACATAAGTCTTCAGAAGATCGTAAGGGCCATATCACTATTTTACAGTTTTACCTATAAGCAGGGTATTTGACCATTTTTATTTATCTGCTTTCATCACACCTACTGCATGAGAGAAACAGTGTATTCTGCTTTTACACTAATATTTCAGACCCTGTCTGGTATTTTTTAAAATAAGGTCTACTGCCTAAGGTTTCTCTTATTCTACCAGTATTTCTCTAAAAGATATATGAGTGAATAACAAATAAAAAAAAATATATAATTCAATGTTTTTCTGAACAACAATTGATTGACATTATTTTTGTTGTAACATGTTAATATGCTAGCTATGCACCCAACGTTTTTAGTTGATCCTATGCTCATATATTTGCAAACAAAAATAAGTGCTTGGTTGTGAATGGGTTAAAAGAAAATATAAAATAGCCTTCGAAAGAAAGAGGATTTCAGTCTCAAGTTCAAGTCGATTAAATGTGTGATATGTGAACTGACTTAACTAGCAGGGTACCTAATCCATTATTAGCCACTAACTATTATTAGCAGTTGAGGATCCACAACTTATAAATGAAGGTAGCAGAGGCACAACTATGTCATTATTGAATATAAGACAGAAGAAAAGGGTAACACATACTCAGCTGAGAAGAGAATGGAGACAGTGTAATTGCTTAAAAATTAAGGTCAATTGCAATAAGACAGTATGTAATTATGTTTAAAAATAAAAGAAGGTCAATATTTAAAAAATACCACAAGGTGTCGGAAAATGTCTGAAACTGCCGTGGGAAAGACCTTCAAATGATCTGAAGAAGCTCAAACTTGTGAGAATTGAACAGAGCCAGGCAATCAAAGGTGACTATGGAATGTGAGCTAATTCAAATGACACTTTTGCAAAACCATCAATTAACTGTGCTTGATAACATATTCCGGTAAATGCCAACAGAAATACAAATGTTTCAACATCAGCTTCATCGATGCTTATGAAACTGGTCTAACTGAAAATATCACTGGAAACAAAAAATAAACATTGTCGAGAGTAACCAATAATGAGAAAAGTATTTTCTGGGCTACAAACATAGAAACTTGAAAGGTGGTCTTAAGTCGGATGACCTAAAATTTTACGTATTTTATCCCAACTACTGTGATTTTGGAAGACACAAGCATAGTAAGCATATGAGTTATCTGTGTGTAATTTATGATTCCAGATTGTTTATTGTGATCTTTCCTGGCTCCATGTTACTATGAACACGTTAGGTCCTTTTGTCTAGCTTGGTCACCTTTGTTCTTGTGGTTTTTTCATCTGGTTATCTGGGATCTTCATCATGATAGGATCCCCTCTAGGAAAACTGAATTACTGGTTTTAGATTTTTCTTGTTGTCCTACATTTATGTGCTGTGATTGTTGTAATAAAAGCATCTTCTATGACATTACTAGTGTGAACCAATTTTATTTTTCCTTGTTTGCTGACTCCAATTACTATGATTTGTAAGGTATTTTGTAAAAGGTAAAAAAAATACTGCTTCAGTTCTATGGTTTACACATTTTCTTGGGTCGTCAAGCACAAAATGCCAATTTCCTCTAGAAATAATTATTCTAAGAGAGATGCGCCAAGAGAGAGCTCAATTAAAAAAAAAAAAAAAAAATCACACTTTTGGTGGCATTTGGTTTTATTGTGGAACTCATGCCAAGGCAGCCTACATTAGGAAGGTAGCCAGTCTGACATTATGTGGCTAGTGAAACTTCACGCCTGCTCCTACAGTTTGTTGGATTAACTCCAAACAACTTTGTTTGTGACCTAAAAAAAACACCATCGAGTAAATATTTAATGCCAGTAGGTTCCAATAAATTAAACCCTTTGTCATTACATCAAACTTAATTATTTTATGGCAACCTTGCCTAACATTTTGGACTGCATATGCTATAAGAGTTGTCTGAGCGTCACTATAGCCCACCAAAGAGCTCTTCTTTAGAATTCAGCAACATATATACCCCTAGCTCCTGTACTCTGAGAACTCGTCAACATCCAGGTAGTGATTGAGATGAAGTGTGTTGCAACCTACAGTTTCAGTAGCTCCATCTGTTCTTAAATATTGCACACGTTCCTCCAGCATGCCAATAGGAATATATATTTAAAAAACATAAATATACCTACAATAAAACATGCTGTAACTCCCAAAAAGCGTAATCCTGACTGACAGTGTTAAGAAACCTTTCAACACACAATGGGATATAAGTAAAAATTGCTTGGCAAACAACATATTATCAGTGGCGTCACTAGGGGGGCCAGAGGGGGCCATGCACCCCCTACATCATGCAATGCCCCCTCTTGTGCCCCCCCCCGAATTCAAATTAAAGTCAGGAGCACTATGTCTTCCTTCACAAGCTGCAGCAGCAGTGCTGTCATTGTGGAACTGTGTTCCACCCTTTTCCATGAAGGGCCAGAGGGGGCACTGTGCTGGGAGGACTTCCTCCTGGGTCATAGAAAGCAGCACAGGGAAGAGACAGGGAGAGGAAGCTCAGCTCTACACAGAGGCATCCAGGCAGCTGCTGGTAAGTGTGAGTCAGTGTGTGTGGGTCTGTGGGTTTGTATGGGTCAGTCTCTGTAAGTGCTAGCACTCCAAGAGAGATACCTCTCATTTTATGACCTTCCCTGTACCCGATGCATAGTAAGCCTTCTCACCCACCACAGATCTGATTGTGCCACCCCTTCCCTGCAAGGTAAGATCAGGGAATGTGGAATATTATTTTTCTTTTTTTTTTAACAATGAATACAGTAAAAATTGTAAAGCTCTTCTCACTCTCTACAGTCTCTGTGTGTGTGGGGATGGTAAGTCTGTATGTGGGGGGGGCTCAGTCTGTGTATGGGTCAGTCTGTGTGGGGGAATCAGTCTGTGTGTGGGGGGGGGTCAGTCTGTGTGTGTATGTCAGTCTGTGTGGGGGGTCAGTCTGTGTGGGGGGTCAGTCTGTGTGTGGGTCAGTCTGCATGTTAAGGGGTCAGTCTGTGTGTATGGATCAGTCTGTGTGTGGAGGGGGGCTTAATCTGTGTGTGTGGGGATCAGTCTGTGTGTGGAGGTGGGGGGTTCAGTCTTTGTGTGTTGGGGTTAGTTTGTGTGTATGGGTCAGTCTGTGTAGGGTGGGTCAGTCTGTGTGTGTGGGGGGCTCAGCCTGTGTGTGTATGGGTCAGTCTGTGTGTGGGGGGTCAGTCTGTGTGTTTATGGGTCAGTCTGCATGGGTGGGGGTCAGTCTGTATGGCTCTGTGTGTGTGTGTGTGTGTGTGTGTATGTATGGGTCAGTCTGTGTATGAGTATGAGTCAGTCTGTGGGTTTGTATGGGTCAGTCTGTGTAAGTGCTAGTGCTCCAAGAGAGATACCTCTCATTTTGTGACCTCCCCTGTTCCCCATTGCATAGGAAGACTTCTCAACCACCACAGATCTGATTGTGCCACCCCTTCCCTGCAAGGTGAGATCATGGAATGTGGAATATTTTTTTTTTAACAACGAATAAAGTAAAAATTGTAAAGCTCTTCCCACTCTCTACACCCCCCTGAACACAGTACACCCTCACATACAGTGCACTCTCATCAACACAGAGTGCAGTTAGGGTCACCCAATAGGCATGTGTCTTCAGAGGCCCAAAACAGTTTTTGCACCAGGGCCCACGCTATGTTAGTTCTGCCACTGTGTAGTAGCTTCCCCGGCACACAAGCTCTGCCCCTGCGTGGAAGATCACCTTCCCATACGCAAGTTCCGTCTTCTTTGACTGAGACACACACACATACAAACACATTTTCTCACAAATTCTTATTTTTATTTAAATCCACCCAGCCTCCCTACCCTTGGGAGAGCTGAGTGGATCTTTCCCTGGCATCCAGTGTGTCTCCTCTCAATCTTCCTGCAGTTTCTCTGTGCTCCTCTGAGCACTCTCTGTAGTGATGCCAGGGCCGGAGTGACATCATGTCACTAAACAGCACGAGAGGGAGTAGAGAGGAATTGCAGGAAGTTTACTGCTCCCTCGTGCACCGCCTCCATGATCCTCGTGGTGGCCGGATTTAATTCTTTCTGCGTGGCTTAGCAAAGGGCTGACAAATGCCAGATGCCAAGGCGAAATGTCTAGTCACCATGGCGACCTGGCGCCTGGAATATATATATATATATATATATATATATATATATATGGACACACATATATACACATTTAATAACTGCCCCCTTACTTTTGTCCCTGGCCCCTTATGTGCCCCCATCCTAAGTATGAATCCTGGAGATGCAACTGCATATTATCCTACAAAATGAATTAAAAAAGAGAACTAAAGAAATCTGAACTGAATATGAAAATCTGAAATCTAAAATGGTTATATTGTTCATTTGAAGCACGTAAGAGACTAGAAAACAGGACACTAAAATAATTAACAGGTCAATATTTTATCTAAAGACCTGGGTCAGCTAGCATTGGAGTTACCTAATAGCAATGTCACACAAACAGCCCAGAATCATTTGCAAGTCAATCGTATGCATCTGTTATATACATTAGAGAATACTACATCACAAATCTGTGTGGTACGAAAGGTAAACCAGTAACTTAGAATGTATGAACTTTGATTAGGAAAGCTTTGTACTTAATAAAGATGAATGTCTCCAATATGTTCTCGATTTCATGCTTATCCAAGAAAGTATCAAGCTTTAATCAGACCATTTATAATAATGGCTAAGCTTATTGTGCATGTTCAAAATCTTGCTGAAATGAAAATGTTATGTTAGAGCTATTAAAATATATCTATTACCCAAATTCAAACTACTTATCTTGATAGAGAGAAAATGTTAGCAGCCTGTTATTACAGTATATATCACACATACAAGTTGACGTATCTTTAAAAGTCCAATTTTGTAATCCATTTTCTGCCACATGTGGCATACATACCACCCAAGTGTCCTAATTTAGTAGAGACAGTTCTTATTTTTGGCCCAAATCCCTCTTTTGCTATTTTCTATACTAATGTCCCTCTTTTCTAGGAGCTCTATATTGATTGTGTGCCCCAGTTTATAACAGAGCTTCAAAGCAATAATACTCACTGTATTATTTAAAGCATTTTTAAGGAAAACACCACATAGAATTCAAGGATTATTTGTGATACGGGGGTTAAAGCGACATTAGAGCAGATAGTCTTTAGCCCCTGAATCACAACTCAATGTTGAATTCTATGTGTCGTTTTGCTCATAAATGCTTTAGACTTGAGAAAGGGAGGATCTCCCAAAAACTTATCATTCCAAAATTTCTTAGTCCAATTTTACATCTGCGTCACTAGACTTATATGGCTAAAACCACCTACCCCAGTACTATTGATATAGAGTATATATAATCCACCTACCCCTGTACTATTGATAGAGTATATATAATCCACCTACCCCTGTACTATTGATAGAGTATATAGCTGCAATTGTGAGTTGTATTATATATCCTTATAACATTCACGTTTAGCAGAAATAACACAGTGACAAATACATTTGAGGAGAAACTCTTGAAACAAAACATGTTTTGCAGCTAACTTTTAAGATCTTAAATTAGAATTAAATGCTTAGACAATAACTTTTGCCCAAATGTGGATTAAATTGACAAGGCTAATGTATAAGTGTTACTTCCACAATTGCAATATGTCAAGTGAGGGGCTGAGCCGTGGGTACCTAAAGTATTGCAGTTTGTTTCAAACCATTTGAAGACACATGGACACAGAACTGGGCATAGCACCATAACCACTACAATAAGCTATAGTGATGGTGGCGCACAGTGCCCCACTAACTCAAAGGAATAGAATGTGTTAGATAAAATTATTAGGTGAGCAAACAAAAAGTGATTATGCCAGTAATGTATAGGTGTGTAAAGGGGTAATTGCAATAGGAGTTAGTATTCAGATACAATTAAGCTGCCAGAGGGGTGAGACCTAATTATATCCAGTCAGCAGAGGTTTCTGGGTAAAGTAGAGGTGCAAGAATATATAAAAGGAAATGCAGATAGAGGCGATGGGTTATACACGTATAATTATATCAATGATTTACAAAGACGTAATTAGTCTGTAGTCATTTTTAATATAACGTGTACATACAAAACTTTTTAACAGCAAGAGACAAGCTATTTTGTGGCCTTTATGCTTTACAGCATTCATGTTAATTAAATTATTACACACTTTTAGAGCTGAGGAAACGGGATAAATCTATTGCATATTTGTACAATCATAACACAGTGATACTATAATACTTTCTGACACTGTTGGCTGCACTGAGGAAGAATTACTATACATTACATTAATCTTTCCACTTCCACAATCCATGGTGTTGACATTACGTATTATTATGTACTATAACTCTCGTACCATAAGAGTTTTGCTCGATGTATTTGGTTAGATTCAGAGTCCACACCCCCAAGGTTCATTGGTTTGGGCACATTTTTGAAATCCACATATAACCACAAGGAGAAGGAGCAAGTGTGGCAATGTCATTGGGAGGGTTAGCACCATTACTTATGACTGATTTCAGTGACAGATGACTACCACTACAGTAGTGACAAGTTACGACTCTCAGACACAACTGGTACTCAGCAAAGCATTAGTTAAGTCTAATGGAAAACAAAGTCACTGACTAAGTTAGTTTTCAGTTTAGTTAGTTATAAAGGCTCTTCTCCCTCTGCCCTACTAATCTGCATCATGGAGTAGACTTGAGGATCTAAGTTTTAGTCATCTCTCCTAAGACCTTGGTTCATCATGATGATGGCAGTAATCTATCTATTTGGTGTTTTCTAGTGAATTTTTCAATTTACCCTGCTTTAATTTTGTTTAGCAAATTAGTCACCTTTCTTAATCTGATGTCCTACGAGCACTGACATTAAAGTAAATTATCATCTGCATTCCAGATTTTCCTGACAACTCAGCCCTTCAATTGAAAATTCAACTGCAGGAGATACATGCTCTCCGAATCATATTCTAATGAGGGTCTGAAAATAATAGGCCAATTTTTATGGGAACACACTATGTGGGGATATTTATTGGATGATAATATTAAACAGTCGAGAATTGCCCACTATTTCAATTCTCTTAGATCTTAGAGATCGTTTATCATGTAAGTGAAATGTATTCCATACAAATAAAAATCACAATTTGCTATAAAAATAGATATCATTTATTGTGAAAAATAAAATAATAATATTAGGCAGCATGCATGATAATAATCAGTGAATATTTAGTATAACATAAGTATGCAATACAATGGAATGGCTATACACGTTCCAATGGCTAACAGCATCACCTGTCACTTAATAAGATTTACGAGGGCATCTTTACAGACAAAAAGTAAAGCTTCACACAGCGAAAAGCCATAAAACCTTGGCTAACAGTTAAATCAACTGAGTAACCCTTTCAATGCTGGCTAGATCCTCCTAGGCATATAGTATCCTATTCTCCAGTGATTTTCAATTAAAATAACATTTGAACCAACTCATTAGTCATTTCCTGGAACCATCCAATAAGAATAATCTACCAGATTTTTACAAAAGCCGAATTTTAATTTGCCTAAAAAGATATCTTATCTTATATTAGAGCAAATCAATACACCTGGATAAAAACAGCGGTATGCTAACACGTGATACTATCACATTAATATATAATTATTCTTAATTCCACCTGCAGAATGGAATGTTTATAACTATATATTCTTTAGTTAACTAAGATTTCTAAATATTGAAATCTGACCGTGATTTATCCAGTCATATATCATGCTATTAGTAAATTTAAATTAATTTAAATTAATTAAATAAAACCAGCATAATTACCAGTTATGTAGATATTCTCATCAGATGAGTAGGTAGTCCCAGAAACTTGATTGGTTGTATGGAGGTGCATGAGTGATAGAGAAAAGTGGTGTTGGTTAGAAAGTCAGAGTAAAATTCTAAGTGTCAAGGAGCTGTGTCCAAGAGAGTTTAAGAGTAGAGTGTTAGTCCCAGAGAGTGTCCTGGATCTCTCTGCATGTCCGAATCTGATTGCCCAAACTTCAACTCCCTCTCTCTACCAACTACCCTCTCTCTTCCCTTTGTCCTAACTTTTAAAGGGCCAGACTCTCTGTTCATCATTAGTTGATAAGCCAATAGGAAACTGTAGATGGGTTCAATAGATGGATCGCAATTTAGGTATTTGATCCATAGAGGGCAGTCTCATCTTACTAAACCTTCCTATCCAGGAGAGAGTTAACTTTTCCTGATGACGATTTTGACGTCATTTGGCTTATCTAAAATGACTACCATAACTTAGATTTGCTGTCAGTTCAAAGTGTTTGTCTCAGTGGCAACTACTTTGATCGTAATTTCTAAAATTGACAGTTCTAAACTCAATTTCACCCCTTCCTTACAATGAGACCTTGTAAAATTTAGAAAGTAAAATTAATTACTTAGTCTTCTCTGTCACTAGTGTCTGTGTTTATATAATGCATTCCTTAGCTCAGGCTCAGTGGTTAGTGAAAGCAAGGAAATTATGTGTCTTTGTTATCCTGATGATAGCAAAATGGAGTCCGCTCTGTTCTGAGTGACTCTGGCAATATACACTTTTAATTTCTTTCTTAGCACAAAATGTCTGCCGATATAAATATCCTGACAACTACAAAACCTGCTTTATAAAATCATAAACACTCATGCACATACATACAAACAAACAAACACATTTTAGTTAATTTAACAGAAAATTCTATTAATTGATTGGCTGATTTTGAACTCCATGTACAGCTCAATTACCCAGGGAACTTAAAATAGATATGATAATATACGCAAGATTGAAGTCACTGAAAAGTCTTCCCTGTACTAATTCTTGAAAGAGAAAATTGTATCTGTCAACTGCATTTGTACCATGGGTGATTGTAACCTAGCTAAACTCTGACAGAATCTGCGATATCACACTGTGAATAATTATCATTCAAACATAAAATCTTGACATTTGTCAAGCCTTGTTTAAAAAAATAAAATAAAAATAATATATATATATATATATATATATATATATATATATATATATACAAATCTACAATTGGCTGGTCCTATTTACATTCATAATTGCAAGAAAAAGAATACAGTTAACCATTTAAAAGATATTCCTTGCATAAATGCCAGTTTTAAGCTCCTAATTAAAAGGTTAATTAACAAACCAGTTTAACTAGTTCAGAGTCAGAAAGCAGGCTGATGCCCATATGCGCTCTAGGCCCATATGCTGGCAGGAGGGACATGTTACTATGGTTATTGTGAAACTGTTTTGTGGAAGTTTGACAGTTGGTTTTGGGAGTTCTTTAGGAATAGCAGCGATGTAGCAGCACAGGGGCACAGGCAGCCTTACTAATGTTTTTTCTAAGGCTGCAAGTATGCGCTCTAGGCTCATATTTTTTATCCTGGGACAGAATGAGCACTTCTAGTGGGGAAAGCCCTTATATAGGCTTCCCACGCTATCACAGGTATCACAAAATGTGAGAAAATTTCTCATACTTTGCATTATGACTAAGAGCGCTCTGATTGGTTGGCTAGTAACCAGCCAATCAGAGCGCTCAGACAGCCAAGTCTCAAGGGAAGTGAACTTTCATATGTTACACAACATATATGAGCAAAGATATATGTGCATAGAGGACACAAGGCAGTTATATAATCCTCTTTTTATCTTGTGTTTATACCTTTACTGGTTTGAAATGTTGTGTCTTCCAGAACTCTCAATTTCTCTATGTGAAATGGAGAGCTATCTGTAAGTTTTCTGGTAAGTTGTCAGGTTATCTGCCGATTTCACACCTAAGTGACATTTGTTGTCAAAATCATTAATTTCCCATCAATTCTCATTCTAGACACTTCATTCTCACCCTAATTTATAATAATGAATCCTCATTTCATTGTGCACACAATCAGACCAAATTGATGAATCGATGCATCAGTTTGACGAATAAGTGCACCTTCTGGCGACACAAGACTGATGCAGTGGCTTGTCTCTCATGGTTTCTGATCACTAGTATTATTTGACTGGCTTGTATGAATGTTTCATTATTTTCCCTGACCTCAGCGCACGTCTGACTCTGCCAGACTCAGTAATACACATCTATCCTACAATACTGTGTCTATTCTATATATCACTCCTTCCTACATTTTCTATGAGAGTTTGGGTTATGGTTATCCAGACAAAAGCAAAAAAAACAAACCTGTTTCAAGGACTTTTGTAGCTTAGTGGAGAATTAGGTTAATGTGGCAGAAAAAAGTCCTCAGGGGACTAGGCACAATTTGATACCTGCTTTCCTAACACAGCAGGCCCGCTGTGTGAATGTGAGTGTAATTTCAGGCATAAGTCGTGTGTTGGTGTTTGCTAGGTAAGATATTACAGTCTTAACAGGATATTATTTCTCAAGAACAAAAAACGGGTCGCAAGAGTATTCTGAGAACGGACAGCAACTGAAATAGCCTGCCTTTCGGTGGGTCCCCGCTCAGAACTCAAGCTGGTTTTAGCTCATCTTGTGCCATTACAGAGATAACATATCTGAAGCATATCAGACTGGTCCCACCCATACGGGCAGTCCAGATCCGAAATGCAAGCAAGTTCTCTCTGCACGAGAGACACAGCAACCCCAGACGATCATTTCAGCCTTGTTAGGCATCATCAGTGAGGCAAAGCTGATATCTCGCTAGGCACCGTGAGCAAGGGGTCCACATCTGGATTACCCTTTAAACTTATGGAGAGCAAAAAACGGGTCTCAAGAGTAAAATAGCCTGCCCTTTGGTGGGTCCCCGCTCAGAACTTAAGCTGGTTTTAGCTCATCTTGTGCCATTACAGAGAGAACATATTATTTCTCAACAGAGGGCTGTGGATACATTTGGGTCTGGCAGGCAAGTGGCAGATGAGATTTAATAGAGATAAATTCAAAGTCATGCATTTTGGAATAAGGAACCCACAAGCCACTTATACATTAAACGCGGTTGAATTAGTGATAACATTAAATTAAAAGGACTTGGGAACAATTATAGATCACAAACTTGGCAACAGTATGCAAGACTGGCATGCCATTGCAAAGGCAAACAAGGTGCTGTCATGTATACAAAGGGGTATTTATTCACATGGGCAAAATATAATTTATAAGATTTTCTCTAGAAAAAAAGGGTCTCAAAAGGAATAAGGTAGCGGTAAACAACAGACAAGAGGTCATCCATTGAGTTTATAGCAGAGGAAAGAGTTTTTGCAAGAACAATAAACATGTAAAAGTCATATCCAGAGAGGTAGACATATTTTTTAAAAGCCTGGATGTGTTTTTTTTTTTTTTTATAAACATAGTATTCAAAGTTAGAATTATCACGTATATGAACAGGTTGTGGATCCAATGAGAATCCGATTGCCACTATGGAGAAAAAATATTTTTTTCCTTCTTATGTGAAATAATCTGCCATTGCTTCAAATTTTGGTTATTTTTTGGGATGAATAGAATAAAACGCTGGGCTATATTTGCATTCAGTCCCTAGCTGAATAAAACCCTACTCTCAGATTGCACACATGATTGCACTTATTACAATACCCTCTTAAAATATTAGCAAAACAAGCATGCATTCTATGCAAATGCACAACTGCTCAGATGGCTGTCCAAGTCTGGTGTAAACGAGAAAATATATTCTATGTAGTCATTACTTCTACTCTGGGGATCAGCAGGCTCTGTAATTTGCACAATAATGTTTTGTTTTTTCCCACCACTCTATTCCTTCTTGCTCTGGACAAAACATCACTGGCAATAACACTTGAAATATTGCCACCATCATTAACAAATAGCGAGTGTACTCAGAAACCAGATAATAACAGCCAGTCCAAGTGAATGTAAAGTTCCTTAAGACCTGAGCACAAAAATTGCGAATGGCAAGTACTTGAGTTTTCCTCCCGTCACAGTGTTCTTTTGCACAATGTTTTGCAGAGGCAAATGTAATGGGGGAATTGTAGACTTTTTTTTTTTTGTAGGCATAAAGAAAATTATGCATTATGCTTTGCCTCAAAACAACCTTTGCTGGAATGTAGACTTGTAATTTTGCTAAAATAAGTTTTAATAACAAAACCTGGTCTAGTTAACTTACTTTTTTGATCTCCATTAGCACACAGTTTACAAATATTATGTGTATGACCATGAAATTATCCAAAAAACAAATATAAGCAATTCCCTTTAAAATAAAACTAACATAATATTCTCGCCATACAAACCTGCTGAACAATTGTTGTTAATTCCAAGCACAGCTGAATAACATTATTTCTTGTAACAGAGTAATCAGTCACAGCAGCAAAAGGTGATCTGGAAAATAAAAACCCATTTTAGCATGTTATGTTCACTTTCTTTTTGGAAGTACATTTTGCATAACCAGTAAAATGTATCAGCTATGAATACTAATGTTTTCTGATAAGCAAAATACATGAGCTGCACATTGTCGTGCTTACGGATGCCCATAGAGGACATGTATTTTTAATACAACTTGTTATATACGCAGTGTAACCCAGTCCTCAAGTACCCCCTAACAGTCCAGGATTTAGGGATTACCCAGTTGTGTCTTTAGGAAAAAACAAACCAAAACAAAAAACACTTTCCACACAACAGGGTAATCCATAAATCCTGGACTGGTAGGGGGTACTTAACGACTGGGTTGTGAAACCCTGATCTAGCGAAAACAAGTTGTTTTTCAAGATAACTTGTTTTTTTTTTTATGAGAAAACAAGTTGTGTTCTCAAGATAAGGCAGAAAATTATTAATCTCTGGGTTTCCGTAATGCTATCACAAATTTTACTAGTATTTGCAGTATGAATTGTTGACTATAAATCGGTTATTGCTTACTTTGATGGCCACATGAAAATGTCTATATATTGCTATTGTGAAAATTCTCTACATGCATAAAATATTTTTAAGCTGATCATTCGGTGTAAGAGAAAATATCTTATTCCAATAATTATTCCAAAACAGGAAGAAAAGTTTAATCCTTTCATAATACAAATGATACACCTTTTAGTGCTTTTCCTATTTGTGCCTATATATTCCTATACTATATAAAATATTCCTCACTGCACCTCTGCCTCATTTTATTTTTCTGTTCAATTGCTTTTTTTTTTTTTTTCATATATTTGTCGCTTCCAGTGTCTAAGAAAAAGAGAAGCAAAACTACACATTTTTTTTTCGGATAAAAAAAATTCATTTTACAACATGACAGGAGGCTTCATATTTGCATAACTTTCTTTACTGAAATCTCCAGCAGCATAGAAACAGAACAACCAATCAGAAAAAGTTAGAATGCCCATAAAAGGCCCTGTCTATGACATCACTTCCTCTTTCTTTGCTGCTCCAGCCTACACAGGTCAGAGTATTTTGCCTCCCCTGAATAACCTCATTTTACACATTATTTATATTTATTATTCTTTGTCTATTTTCTTGTTGCAATTACTCCTGGCTCTCCTATACCTGTCTCTTCTCAGATTCATGCTGTTTTCCACGATTGTTTTCACTGTCCCCTTGTATTTTAAGTATCAGTGCTGGCACAGTTTGTTCCCTGGCTGCGGTCCGGGGTCGTCACGGCTGCCCGTGCCGCGCCCACTCCGCGGACCTGCCCTCATTGTATTTATTTTACGGCACTTGTGGGGACGGGTGGAGGGAGTCCGGGATATTTTTCACCACGCGACGGTCCGCGACAAGCGAGTCCATCGCGGACATTTGTGCGCGAACGGCGGCCATCTTGGATCTCGCCTCTCAGAAGATCCACGATGGCCGCCTTACCCTTTGCTTTACAGATCGAGAATCACTCGATCTGCACTGTTATAATTGCCTTTTTCCTCAGGATTACTACACAATGTTAATGAAGCTATCATCACGAAACACACTTATGATAAATGTGTAATACTGCCTGTCAGTTTTTTCAATACACTTTCCCTCAGGATTGCCCTCACTATATCCAACAGCTCCATTTACTGGTGATGAGTGTTTTATACTGCCTGTCAGTTTCACAGATATGAACTAATTACCAATCCACTTGCTGGATATTTGAGCATGTAAATCCTTAAAAAAGAGTGTATTAAAGATTGCCCTGCACAAGGATACATATATATTTACTGTACCTAACGTACATTCTACATGGGTGTCCTCTGCGTATTTTTTCATGGCACACCTCCTGGGGTGACCCCCCAGATATGCATGCAATACCTGTCATATGCCAATAATTAACGTGGGTGTCCTCTGGGTTAACATGGCCCACCACCTGGGGTGAACCCCAGCCATATGCACGAGGGTCCTACGACTGCAGACCTGGAGGGGACATGCCCCACAACTTTTTCCAGTATATTCTATGATTGCTAATAACCGTGCATACAGCTCTGGCGTATAACTGTGGTGAACCCGGCTCACCAATACCAGATTTCACGTTGGCATCATACATTAGCCAGATTAAACTAATAGAGGTGAACTCTAAACTTGGCACCCAATTTATACACTCAGGCAATTTTAAAACAGGCAATTCAAGCCGATAAACCTGGGCGATCCCCAGTTGTACCAGGAGTCTGGAAAAAAATTTGCTGACCCTTTACCACTACACCAATAACTCTCACTATCGCCCAACAGGACAAAAGAAACGAGTCATGGAAGATACTCAACCCAGCCAAGAATTCCAGGCAATGATAAATGCCGCAGTAGCGGCCTCAGTGGAAAAAGCTCTACCCCAAAGCCAGGGCAACGCAAGCCCCTCAGATTTGATGGAGGCCTCAGGTCCAGAAGTCTCCAAAACAAAACGACAATGGAGGGGCCCCAGCCCTCCTTCCACTAAGGTCAAAGACAAGCTACCCGTTAAACGGATCAAATGTACGGAACACCGGGAACCCAAACCCAGTCCACTAAAATCTTCAGATGAGGAAGACTATTGGGCACCACGCACTTTGGACGTGGTAGATCAGTGGCAAGAGGACGGATCACCATCAGAGGAGGAAGAGTGGCAGGACCTACCCCCCACCTTTTCGAGGTACGTCAGAGAGACTATACTCGACGATAGCGACCATTACGGAGAGAGCCCCAGTGGCACCAGCACCGGAACTACAGAGGATGGAATGTTCATGGACGAACAAGGGATCCCACTCCTTGATCCCCGCAACATCCGACACCCACGATCTTCAGAGTGGAGCCTCCTGGAACATCTGACACGTTTTGTGCACTATCGGCTGTGCAAACCTCTGGAGAAGGAGGTACGCGTCCGCCTCAAGGCGGAATGTCCCAGACCACTGCTACCAGACAAAGTGGCACTTACAACCGAGTTCGACAACATGGTAGTGGTCTTTATGTCATGATCAGGACGAGACCCCCGAAAGGGTGTGGAGAAAGGCCTGAAGGCGGCACAAGACAAAGTGCTCGACTTGCTCGGCCCCATCATATCTATGCCCCCAAAACGTAAGTGTATGGGGAATGTGGAATGACATGGGCCAATGGGAGACCGTTTTACATTTCGGCTCCCACTGTCCCTTTAAGAGTGCGCCCGAGACGCGCGGCGTGCTCCCAGAGCCAGGCGAGTCACGTGACCGCGTCTCGCGGTCAGTGCAAGCCTTCGTGATTTCTCCATCAGACGAGCCGCGCGCAGATGCAGGACCGCGCGCGGCAGGAACAGAGGACCTCGGGTGATTTTAACAATACAAGACTCTTGGCAGGATTAACTTATGTAAGATACTAAAAGGACCGATAAAACGGGGAGGCAGCTTCATAGAAGGCACACAAAGGCGGATATTGCGAGTGGAAAGCCAAATCCTATCCCCCACAACATAGGATGGAGCCGCCCTGTGATTTTTGTCAGCCTGAACCTTTTCGCGAGCAGCAGAACCCACCAAAGAACGCTGAACCTGCTCCCAGGTTGTACGTAAACCAGCCAAATGGTCATCCAGAACTGGCATGCCCTGTAAGGAGAATGCAGAATATTCTAACGCATATTCTACAAGAGTTTTATTCTGTTGTTTAAGGCGTAACAGAGATCTGGCAGCATTAATCTTCCTTCCTGGGGGGTCAAATCTCCTTATAAACCCCTTTTGTAAAGATTCTTTGATATTTTCCTCCATGACAAGGTATTCTTGAGGAGACAAAGGATACACTCTCCCTTTGGGAGGCATAGCGCCAGGTAGCAAATCAATAGCACAGTCGTAGGGTCTATGAGGCGGTAACTTTTCAGCCTCCCTTTTATCGAAAACAGACTTAAGAGACATGTACTGAGGTGGTATAACAGTAGACAAAGGAGGAGTAGTAGGAACGTTAATAGAATTCAAAGGGGTGATTTTAACAATACAAAACTCTTGGCAAGCATCACTCCAAGATACTATTTGTCCTGACTCCCAGTCAAAAGTGGGATTATGAGAACGCAGCCATGGGTACCCTAACACGAGGTGAGAGGAAGGAGAAGTGATGATTTGAAACCGAATTGTTTCTGAGTTTAACAACCCTGTAGACATATGCAACGGTTTCCCTGCATTATGGATGCCGGCCATAAACAACGTAGAAAGGGCTATTACCGGAAGATTCATGAGGAGCGTTATTACTAGCAAACTCAGCCCAAGGAAGCAGGTCAGCCCAATTCTTCTGATGGTGGGATACAAAACAACGAAGATACTGCTCTAGGAATTGGTTGGCACGTTCAGCAGCTCCATTAAACTGGGGGTGGTAAGCAGAGGAAAACAAGAGAGAAATACCCATCTCTGAACAAAAGGCTCTCCAGAACCTGGAAATAAACTGGCTGCCCCTATCTGACACTATAGACTCAGGTAAACCGTGTAACCTAAACACCTCCCTGGTGAAGATAGAAGCAAGTTCCTTGGATGAGGGCAATTTGACAAGAGATACAAAATGAGCCATCTTAGAAAATCTATCCACTATCATCAGGATGACTGTTTTACCATTCAAAGGAGGCAACTCAACAATAAAATCCATGGACAGATTGGACCAAGGCCTCTCTGGTATGGGTAACGGGTGCAACAACCCACAAGGAACTCTATGAGAAGACTTCATACTGGCACAAGTAACACATGCCTGTCCGTAATCGGTGACATCCTTGCGTAAGGAGGCCCACCAGAAATATCTAGAAACTGCTGTTAAGGTTTTAGTGATACCAGGATGCCCAGCAGTTTTGGTGTCATGATAGAGTGACATGATCTCCTGTCTTTCAGGAACATCGACGAACAATTTATCAGCAGGTCTCTCTCTAGGTGCCTTGTGTTGTTTAGCCTGTATGACTTGCAAGAGGGATGAAGAAATAGAGAGAACTGTAGCTGTTATTCTGTCTGGGGGAATGACAGGGGTATCATCAAGCTCCTGTTTGTCGATAGTGTCAAATTGTCTGGACAGAGCATCAGCTTTAGTGTTACGATCACCTGGTCTGTAGGTGATGATATAATTAAAGCGAGATAAAAACAGTGACCACCTGGCCTGCCTAGAAGACAATCTCTTGGCTTCACTAAGGTAGGAAAGGTTCTTATGATCAGTAAATATGAGGATGGGATCCTTAGTGCCTTAGTGCACTTCCTTAAGTGCTACAACAATTGCAAGGAGTGCTCGATTGCCTATGTCATAATTCTTTTCGGCCTTGGACCTCTGTTTGGAAAAGAAACCACAAGGATGTAATGGCTTATCTGGTGATTCTCTTTGAGACAAGACAGCACCCACCCCAATATCTGAAGCATCAAAGTCAAGAATAAAAGGCAAAGAAGGGACAGGATGCTGTAAAATAGGAGCAGAAGCGAACGCAGTCTTAAGAAATTCAAAAGCCTCAAGCGCTTCTGGGGTCCAGACACGAGTATTACCATCCTTTTTAGTCATTCAGGTTATAGGCGCTACAATGGAAGAAAAACCTTTACTAAAGCGCCTATAATAGTTTGAAAAACCAAGAAAACGCTGAATGGCTTTGAAACCCTGAGGTAGAGGCCATTCTATGACAGCAGAAACTTTCTTGGGATCCATACGAAAACCCCTAGCATAAATTAGATACCCCAAGAACTGGACTTCAGATTGATCAAACAAACACTTTTCGAGTTTACAATAGAGACCATTAACAAGAAGGGTTTTCAAAACTAATTTAACATGCATGTGATGAGTATGCAAATCGGGTGAATATATTTATACGTCGTCCAAGTACACTATTACAAATGTGTGTATGTACTCTAGTAAGACATCATTAATAAACTCTTGAAACACTGCTGGGGCGTTACAAAGACCAAAGGGCATCACAGAGTATTCGTAATGACCACTCATAGTATTGAATGCAGTTTTCCATTCATGGTCCTTTTTGATACGTATGAGATTGTATGCACCCCTAAGGTCCAGTTTAGTAAACACAGTAGCATGTTTAGGCCTGTCAAATAATTCCGCGATTAAAGGTATAGGGTAAGCATTTTTGATGGTGATTTTATTAAGGCCCCTATAGTCAATACAGGGTCTTAAATCGCCCTCCTTCTTCGACACAAAGAAGAAACCAGCCCCTGCCAGAGAAGAGGATCTCCTTATAAACCCCTTTTGTAAAGATTCTTTGATATTTTCCTCCATGACAAGGTATTCTTGAGGAGACAAAGGATACACTCTCCCTTTGGGAGGCATAGCGCCAGGTAGCAAATCAATAGCACAGTCGTAGGGTCTATGAGGCGGTAACTTTTCAGCCTCCCTTTTATCGAAAACAGACTTAAGAGACATGTACTGAGGTGGTATAACAGTAGACAAAGGAGGAGTAGTAGGAACGTTAATAGAATTCAAAGGGGTGATTTTAACAATACAAAACTCTTGGCAAGCATCACTCCAAGATACTATTTGTCCTGACTCCCAGTCAAAAGTGGGATTATGAGAACGCAGCCATGGGTACCCTAACACGAGGTGAGAGGAAGGAAAAGTGATGATTTGAAACCGAATTGTTTCTGAGTTTAACAACCCTGTAGACATATGCAACGGTTCCGCTTCATGTGTGATAACTGGGGAGCATAATGGTCTACCATCTATGGCCTCAACGGCCAAGGGTGTCTTTTTCTCTCTAGTGGGTATGTTGTGTTCTTTAACAAAGCCGGAATCTATGAAGTTCTCAGCCGCACCGGAATCAATGCTAGGCTGTTTTTCCCAAAATGCAGGGAAACCGGGAGAAGTAATCTATTAAGAGGCAAATGTGGGGACTCAGATGTCACACCCAAGGCCAGTCCCCTATACGGTCTTAGGTGTGATAGTTTTCCGGACGCACGTGACATTTCTGTCGCATATGGCCCTTCCTACCACAGTAAAGGCAAAGTCCCTCTTTTCTCCTATACAATTTTTCAGCATCAGTGAGTTTAGCAACCCCAAACTGCATGGGTTCCTCCTCTGATGCTTTAGAACCCTCAGGATTTACAGCTCTAGGTGTATTAAATGTAACAAGGCGTCTATGCCTAGTCTTGGTATGTAGCCTGTCACGAATCCTATTATCTATATCGATGAGATAGTCGATAAGGTCTTCTTAGGGTACAGGAAGATCTCTAGCCGCTACCTCATCCAATATAGTTTCAGATGGACCTTCCATGGACGCCGTAGTCAGCCCATTGTTGGTCCAATCTACCTGTGAAGCAACGGTACGGAACTGAATAGCATAATCGGCAACAGACTTAGATCCCTGTTTAATTCTCATTAACGCCCTGGTGGCATTCTTCGACCTTTTAGTTGTGTCAAAGGTTCTACGAAAAGCCGTAAGGTAGCTATTGAAATCATGCACCATAGGTTCATTAGCCTCCCAAATAGGATTTGCCCACTCAAGTGCTTTATCTGTAAGTTGGTGCATAAGGAAACCCACCTTAGACCTATCAGTGGGAAATGAACGTGGATACATTTCAAAGTGGAATTCCAGTTGATTAAGGAATCCCCTGCATGTCTTAGCATCCCCTCCATACCTAGGTGGAGGGGTTAGATGTGCAGAAGCATGGTAGATGTGTCTGGTACAGGGGTTGCAGGAGAAGCTGGTACAGGTACCGGAGCCGTTCTGGATAAGAGTGTCTGGAAGTCCTGAGCCATCTGATCCATACGGTGATCTTGCTCTTCAAATCTAGCCTCATGAGTAGCCATCTGCTGTCCTAAACCTGGGGGGTCCATGGCTCTATCGTAATGTCACGGTAGTGTACCCCAACACGCAAGATTTAGTCCAACAAGAGACAAGATAAAGAAGATACGTCTTAGCGGGCCTTAGAATGGCCGGACTCAACGTAGTACAGAGGAGTGACAGAGTCAGGAACGAGCCGAGGTCAAGGGAACAGAGAGACAGCGAAAACAAGAACTTGCCAAGTCAAGGTCTGGTACACAGGAGTCAGGAAGCCGGAAAACAAGACAAAGCAGGGATAAAGAGAAAAACAGAGTCAGGTACAAAGCCAAGGTCAAGCACGAAAACACCACTACTGAACGAGCACTAAAGGGAACTGAGGCAGAAACCTCGATAGGGCAGGGAGCTAAGGGAAAGGTGAGTATAAATACCCTAGTGTTCAATTTGATTGGCCCCTGTCATATCCACGCCCCCAAAACGTAAGTGTATGGGGAATGTGGAATGGCATGGGCCAATGGGAGACCGTTTTAAATTTCGGATCACAAATATGCCAGTTTACATGTCTGCCATTCGGCCTCAGTTCGGCTCTGTGGTGCTTCACGAAGCTGCTGAAGCCAGTGATGGCTCACATCCGAACCTTCAGCGTACGATGTCTCGTATACCTGGACGATTTGCTAATCTTTTGCGAATCCACTTCCAGGCTACGATTGCAGACAAAATTTGTTGTCCACTTTCTACAATCTTTGGGTTTCGGTCCAATCCCTCGGCTTTGACATCGATTCATAGAACTGTGTCCTACGGCTACCTTTGGCAAAGATAGCCTCCACACGGAAGGAAATCAGACGGGTACTGAAGTTGGATACGATCCCCCTCAAGATGCTTTCCCGGATTGTGGGAATCCTCTCGTCCTCCATCCAAGCGATATTCCTGGGCCCACTACACTACAGGGCCATGCAACAGTGAGATATCTACACACCGGTCACTCATACGGCCACTGGATCCCACTGTCATCAGAAGTGAGAACGGAATTTCGATGGTGGTTACTTCACATACAAGCTTGGAATGGCAAGGCGATCTTTGGCTCTTCCCTGGACTTCATCGTGGAGTCAGACACCAGCCTATGGGGCTGGGGAGCCCATGGCATGGACGCCTCCACAGGAGGCCCATGGCAAGGGGAGGAGACTGACCTACACATCAACTGCCTGGAACTGATCGCTGGGTCCTTCGCCATCCGCAGCCTGGCCAAAGACAGGTCGAACTGCTGCATCCTGCTCCACATGAACAATGTCTCAGCGGTACAATACATCAACCGCCTGGGAAGAGCCAGGTCACGAGCTCTGACATAAACCACGAAGGACATTTACATTTACAGATTTTGCCAATCAGGCCTAACATCACACTACAGGCGGAATACCTACCGGGAATCTCCAATCTGACGGTGGACTGGTTCTACTTGCGAGACAACAGCGATTGGCAACTCAACAAAGAGATATTCCAGGAACTGAGACAATGGAAAGACCCTCTACGACTAGACCTATTCGCCTCCAGGACCAACCACCAACTACCAAGATACTACAGTTGGCTCCCAGATCCGAAATGCAGCGGACGCATTTCTACAGACATGGCCCAACCACGGCACATATGCGTTCCCACCGTTTTCCATGATTCCGAGGGTGCTTCGGTATACACGCACCCACCCACAGAATATTGCTCCTTCTCATAACACCTCTCTGGCAGAGTCAGCCATGGTTTCCGGATCTTCTGGAGATGTCTCACGAAGCCCCACTACTACTACCAACCTTCCCTCTACTTCTGACAGGACCTCGAGGGGAAGCCCACACCCTCGTCCTGGAAGGGCAGCTGAACCTAGTGGCCTGGACGATTTCAGGGGATCCTGGTCAGTCCATGGCCTATCGCAATCAGCTAAAGACTCATGGGCTCCTGGCACCAGGATATGCTATATGTCCGTATAGTCAGCCTGGTGTAATTAGTGTTTGGAAAGGGACTCCGATCCCTTTACTGCCCCTGTTCCACTAATCCTTAACTACCTGTCTCATCTGTTCTCGTTGGGTCGATCATATCGATCCCTCAACATGGTCAGATCAGCCATATCGGCGGCACATGTTCTGGTACAAGGCATTCCAGTGGGTCAAGATCCACTGGTTTGTCGGCTACTGCGAGGTGCCAAACTAACAAGGCCTCCGGCACAAAAATATTCATGTGGATGTAGTGCTGAACTTCCTTAGGGAATGGCCGGAAAACCCTTACCTTTCGCTGAAACAACTTTCAGCCAAACTGACCCTCTTGCTATGCCTCGTCTCGTTTCGACGGGTGGCAGATGTGGACGGTTCGATGTGGACGGTTTCTCCCTCACACCGGAAGGGGTTACCTTTTCCATATCGCGACGGACTAAGTCAGACTCTTCTTCAGTGTCCTACCCGTATTTTGGGACAGACCCCAAGCTATGTGTCAGGGCACTGATGAGATATACCGAAATCTCAGCTCCCCTCCGAACTACTTTGGCAGGTCAGCTTCTGATAGCATAAGTAAAGCCTCCATAGCCGATATTATGCGTTGTGCGGATTGGACACGCAAGAGTACATTTATGACGTTTTATTTTCGTCAGACGTCTCATGCTTCCTTCACACTGGTTAATTCTCAGTTTTAAAAATGCAAATATGAAGCCTCCTGTCATGTTGTAAAATGAAAGATTATATTAGCTTTAGTGTACTAATAATCTTAATTTTAATAATGACAGGAGGCGAATATTTCCCACCCTAGTGGGCCCTCCCATATTATAGACAAGGTTAATCTAGAGTACATCCTTTGTGTTCAGGAAGACAAATATCTGTATTTTGTTGTATAGTTAAATAACATCATTCTTAACATCATAATTCATATCTATTAATTACATATCGGCTCATGCATTCAATGTTATTTCATGTGCATACTGTTCATTATATGCGGGCAACTTGCCACTTCGAAGCTCTTTCACCTTTTTCCTTTTCTTTCAGTATGAATGGATTATTGTCAAGACAAAGATTCATTTCCTGTGTCTCTACATCAAGGATCTACTTGAGATTGGAACACTACTGTTGCATTGAACTTTATTACGATTACGTTGAATATGTTTATTATCTCTTGTTTTTTTCGCTTCAAAGAAAGAGGAAGTGATGTCATAGGGCCTTTTATGGGCATTCTAACCTTTTCTGATTGGTTGTTCTGTTTCTATGCTGCTGGAGATTTCAGTAAAGAAAGTTATGCAAATATTCACCTCCTGTCATTATTAAAATTAAGATTGTTAGTACACGTCATGTCATGTGTCCTTAAGGGGTTAAGGACTGAGCCAAATGTACACATTGTGAAGAAAACGAAACGTAAACAAAATCTGGCATTTGCGCTACATGTCTGTCCAACCGTAATTCACCTCTTTCATATTAAATGCACCCACACTTATTATAAATAATTTTATTCAGGGGAAACAGGGCTTTCATTTAATATCAAATATTTAGCTGTGAAACATAATTTAATATGAAAAAAATGGGAGAAAATAAGAAATTGTGTTACTTTTTTAGTTCTACGTGACATTTTAACTGTCAATGTCATAATACTGTTTGCTTTTACTGCAATAAAAGACACATATTTGTATTCCGCAAAGTCTCATGTGTATAACAGTACCCCCTATGTACAGGTATTATGGCGTTTTGGGAAGTTACAGGGTCAATTATAGCACGTTACATTTGAAATTGAAATTCGCCAGATTGGTTACGTTGCCTTTGAGACTGTATAGTAGCCCAGGAATGAAATGTACACCCATAATGGCATACCATTTACAATAGTAGAGAACCCAAGGTATTGCAAATGGGGTATGCCCAGTCTTTTTTAGTAGCAATTTGGTCACAAACATTGGCCAAAGTTAGCGTTAATATTTGTTTGTGTGTGAAAAATGCAAAAAACACCAATTTTAGCTAGTGTTTGTGACTAAGTGGCTACCAGAAAAGACTGGACATACCCCATTTGCAATACCTTGGGTTGTCTACTATTGCAAATGGTATGCCATCATAATTCATTTTCATTCTTGGGCTACCATAGGGTCTCAAAGCAACGTAACCAATCTGGCAAATTTTAATGTGAAAAAAATGAAACACAAGCTATATATTATACTCGGGAGACTTCGCTGAACACAAATATTTGTGTTTTTTTAAAACAGTAAAAAGTATCACAGCAATAATATCGTCCGTGTAAGTGCTGTTTGTGTGTGAAAAATGCAAAAAAACGTCACTTTTACTGGCAATATCATCGTTGTAATACATTTTACTGTTTTGAAACACTAATATTTGTGTTCAGCTAAGTCTCCCGAGTAAAACAGTACCCCCCATGTACAGGTTTTATGGTGTCTTGGAAAGTTATAGGGTTAAATATAGTGCTAGCAAATTAAATTCCCTATACTTTCGGCATGGGTCCCGCTAATTGTAATTAATGAAAATACCTTATTATGTAAAAATATTACATAAATATATATGTAGAATTAATATATGTATATATATATATATATATATATATATATATGTATGTGTATATATATATGTATATATATATATATATAATTTTTTTAAAATGTATTTATATATAGGTATATATATATAGTGATATATACGTATATATTTATGTATATAGATATATATATATTATTTTGTTCTACGTGTATTTTGATATAAATATATATATATTAATATCACAATACAGTTAGAACGAAATAACACACATCTATATATTTTTAATTATTTATTTTTTATCATTTTTTAATTTTTTTACGTATTTATATATTTATATTTTTATATTATATGTATATATATATATATATATAAATAACAATAATTATATATATTTAATCAGTGTCAGTCTACCTGTAATTTGATATTAATATATATATATATAATTATATATATATTAATAGTAAAATACACTTAGTGTATGTGTGTGTATGTATATGTGTATATATATACTTAGATTAACATTATTTTATTTCATTTCCAGCCAGCAGGGGGACTAACTGTCATTACAGGCAGTCCCCCTGCTGGCAATGCAGCAGCCAGCTAACCCGGCCAAGTGATTGTGAGGTCCTCGAAAGGACCTCACTCTCACATGGCTGGGGGGCCGGAGGAGGCAGGATCCGACTCGGGGGACTCCCAGGGATCCCAGGTGAGTCTCCCCATCCGCGATCGCCGGCGTGGGATCGCCGGCGACTGGGTAAGTAAAAAAAAAAAACGGTGGGCATACTATTACGCCCTGCAGCGTTTAGAGCCACTTAGATTAGGGCATAATAGTACACCCTACTGTTTTAAGGGGTTAATGAGGAATAAAAAGATTTGGAATGCAGATTATTTTGGAGCTCTACAGAAAAGAGAAAAAGGCACTAATGTATAAAGGCTGGAATGAGAGTTTATGCATGTAAAATGACACAAATCTATTCTCAATGAGAAGGTTCGTTAACCTGACACTTTTCATACATAAACACCATTGTATGGTCAAAAACTATACTTACTATGTTAACCAAATCTGTTTTTATTTTCAAGTAATGCTAAAAAAGTGTAATACTTGTTTTGTATTTCTAGAGAGAATTCAGATGACTTGACAGATTAATAATGCATTTTTCACATCACATTACAATCCACTTAGAAAGGAATTTATTATATCATGGTTTTAAATAAAGGTGAATTTTTGAAACTCTGCTTCTAATAAGCAAAGAGCTATTAATGCATTATGTTATATTAAAAATATAAGTAGTTGATCTGGTATATTAAAACAAAACATCCCAATTATTAACATAGCATTAAAATTATAATGTGTTTCAAGCTGCCTGATGCAAAGCAATAATTATGCATTTTGGCACTTGTGAAAACTTCCTTTTATATGCAGCTTTCCCTCACTATTAGAGAACCTCATACATAGTTGTAATAGAACAGACCAAGCCTGACAAATCACATAGAAACATAGTGAAGAACCATTCGGCCCATCTAGTCTGCCCAATTTTCATTAGTCCCTGGCCTTATTTTATAGTTAGGATAGCCTTATGCCTATCCCACAGATGCTTAAACTCATTTACTGTGTTAACCGCTACGAAGTCAGCTGGATTGCTATTCCATGCATCCACTACCCTCTCAGTAAAGTAATACTTCCTGATATTATTTTTAAACATTTGCCCCTCTAATTTAAGACTATGTCCTGTTGTTGTGGTCGTTTTTCTTTATTTAAATATAGTCTCCTCCTTTACTGTGCTGATTCTCTGTATGTATTTAAATGTTTCTATCATATCCCCCTGTCTCATCTTTCCTCCAAGCTATACATGTTAAGTTCCTTTAACCTTTCCTTGTAAGTTTTATCCTGCAATCCATGAACCAGTTTAGTAGCCCTTCTCTGAACTCTCTCTAAAGTGTAAATATCCTTCTGGAGATACGTTCTCCAGTATTGCGTACAATCAGGGCCGGTGCAAGGATTCTTGCCGCCCTATGCAACAATCCATTTTAATAAAGGGAGTGGAGCGCTATACAAAGTACACAAAATAATGCACTTACCCCAAATTAGGGTGTAAGGTTCACATTGACATTCAGTGCATGTAAGGAAACACAAATTAAAGTAGTATAGTGTAAATCCATGAGATGGTATAGATACACAATATAGTTGTAAATGTATCAAACTCACATTGATGAGAGCCTCTAAGGACACTGAACCCTTTAGCGTAGCATATATCCTCCAGAAACAAGATAATAAGAGAGATCTCAGCTGCATTATGTACACAGATATATAGCAGACAGTGGTGTTGGTTGTGCTCACCTGATTAGGAGCCAATAAAACCTGGCTCTGGATAGCAGACCTGGGTGTCTATTGAGGGGGCATTTTACCTTCTTTGTAGCAGGAACTGGACAAAGCCAATAAAAAAGTATATTTACTTTATTGGAGCTAAATAGATAAAATATCTATAGATATAATAGATCTATTTATCTATTTAGCTCCAGGCTGCTTCCTGTTCCCCTCAGAGTGCTATCTGTATTCACAGGCAGGGGGCAGCCAGGATACCAGGTCACATCCCGGCTTCCCCCTGCCTGCAGGAAGCAGAGTGCTTTGCTCGGGTGCTGGGGATACAGCGCATTCAGCTCCCCAAGCAGGTAATTTACCATTGAGGGAGCCCAGCAGCTGAATGGCTGCGCTGGGGGGTTGCTAAGGAGCCGCTCGCCCAGAACAGCATCCCCAGACAGCAGCAGGGCAGCCCACCGGGAAACCACCCGAGGGCGCCCCTCAGCGGCCGGCGCCCCAGGCAAGTGCCTTATTCGCCTTAATGGTAGCGCCGGCCCTGCGTACAATACTCCAAGTGAGGTCTCACCAGTGTTCTGCTAGCATTTCCTGCTGCTCTATTGCAGTCTGCCTACCTTTAAGTCATCTAAAATAATCACCCCTAAATCCCTTTCCTCAGGACTCTATCAAATATTCTGTACTCTGCCATTGGGTTTTTACTTCCAAGATGCATTATCTTGCACTTATCCACATTAAAAGTCACCTGCCACAACTCTGACCATTTTTCTAGTTTACCTAAATCATTTGCCATTTTGGTTAATCCTCCCGGAACATCAACCCTGTTACATATTTTAGTATCTTCAGCAAAAAGACACACCTTACCATCAAGACCTTCTGCAATATCACTAATAAAAATATTAAAGAGAATTGGTAAGAGTACAGATCCCTGAGGTACCCCACTGGTGACAAGACCATGCTTTGAATATACTCCATTAACTACAATCCTCTGTTGCTGTGACTCAGCCACTGCCTTATTCATTCAACAATATTGGAATCTAAACTTAAAGATTGCAGTTTATTGATAAGCCTTCTATGCGCAAGAGTGTCAAAAGCCTTACTGAAATCTAGGTAAGCAATATCTACTGCACCACTCTGATGTATTATTTTAGTTACCCAATCAAAAAAATCTATAAGATTAGTTTGGCATGATCTCTCTGAAGTAAACCCATGTTGTCTATGATCTTGAAATCCATGTGATTTTAGATGTTTGTCAATCCTATCCTTTAACATGGTTTCCATTACTTTTCCACTACTGAACTAAGGCTTACTGGCCTATAGTTGCCCGACTCCTCCCTACTACCTTTCTTGTGAATGGGCACAACATTTGCTAACTTCCAATCTTCTGGGACTATTGCTGTTAACAATGATTGGGTAAATAAATCTGTTAATGGTTTTGCTAGTACACCACTAAGCTCTTTTAATAACGTTGGGTGTATGCCATCAGGTTCCATTGACTTATTTATCTTTACTTTTGACAGTTAAAATAGAACTTCTTCCTCTGTAAACTCACGTGTAACAAATAACTAATTTGTCTTTTTTCCTAACTGAGGCCCCTTTCCTTGCATCTGTAAATACTGAACAAAAATATTAATTGAGGCAGTCAGCTAGACCTTTATCCTCTTCTACATGCCTTCCTCCTTTTGTTTTTAATCTAACTAATCCATGTTTTAACTTCCTTTTTTTCATTTATGTATCTTAAAAAATGTTTTGTCCCCTTTTTTAACTTACTGTGCTATTTTCTCTTCTGTGTGTAATTTGGAAGCTCTTATAACTTGCTTTGCCTCTTTCTGCCTAATCTTATAGATCTGTCTATCTTCCTCACTCTGGTTTTTTTTATAATTACTAAATGCTAACTTTTTGATTTTTTACTATTTTGGCCACATCTGTGGAGTACCACATTGGTTTCTTAATTTTTTGCTTTTACTGACAAGCCAATGCAATTTTCTGTTGCCTTCAGCAGTGCAATTTTTAAATAATCCAATTTCTCTTGGACTCCATTTAAATTGCTCCAGTCTGATAATGACTCCTTTACACATATTCTAATTTTATAAAAGTCTGTTTTTCTAAAGTCTAAAACTTTTGGTTTTGTGTGGTGTGACTCAGTCACTGTTCTTATATTAAACCACACTGATGATCACTGGATCCTAAAATTTCACCTACAGTACTATCTGATACCAAATCTCCATTTGTTAACACTAAATCTAGTACGGCCTCTTTACGAGTTGGCTCCTCAACGACTTGTTTTAGAGACAATCCCAATCTGAATGACTCCTATGTTTAAATCACCCTGTGTCCATTGTGGGTGCAGGGTGTGTGTGTGTAATGCGGTTGTTTGGGGTTAAATGTTAGTGTGCTCTCCTGTCTTGCTAATGCTTGCAATCAACTAGTTGGATTTGGCTGTGGAGCCTGTACAGCTCAACCTGTTGGTTGCAAGGATCTAGCAACAGCGATATGCACTACTTGAATAGCTAGACTTGCTAATTTGCATATTTGGGTAGATTTGCATATTGCTAACTCTGCAGGCAGCAGAAATATTTTCTGTTAATTGTTGTCTTCCCACCCCTTTATAGATATGTTATTGTGTTATAATAACTTGCTGTATGTTGTCTGCTATATTTTGACTGTTTATATTTTTATTGAGTTGTCACAGCAATCTTTATGTAATAATCATATGGGCTAGTCCCAAGTAAAAAATAAAGCTTTGCATGTTAGTTCCTTTTGGAACTTTTGTCCTGTGTGCATTTTTAGGGATCCCAGTTACAGAATCTTCGGACCTGTCTGCTGGCTGGAGGATCCCTCTAGCCCTGGGATAAGTCTTTGTAAAGGCAATAGCAAGCACTATAAGCAGAGCTTTAGAGCAATAGACAGAGGGGACAATACCTGCCTGGAAGGAAAGCTGCAGAGGAATAGGCAGAGGGGACGATCTCTGCCTGGAAGAAGGGCTGCAGAGGAATAGGTAGAGGGAACAATCCCTGCATGGAAGAAGGGCTACAGTGGAATAGGCTGGGGGGACGATACCTGCCTGGAAGGAAAGCAGTCTGGTCGGGGTGGAAGAGCTCCAGAGACACCCCAGTCAAGTTTCGGCGACTGGGGCTGAAGTGTTCAAGGGTCCCTGCAAGCGGCTAGGAAGTGGACCGGGCAGAAGTACTGGGTCGAAGTACAGGGGCTCCGCCACAAAAAACATTTTTTTTAATGGATCATGCAGGGAGATGGAGGTCCTGCTTGAATTCGAGGAGGGACTGCTCAGAACAAAAGCTCAAGGCTCAAACAGGAGCCCACTGGGCCCACCAGGAAAGAGTATGTGTTTTTTCTGTGAATATGACTGTTGACACCATAAAAGGGGTGTAGTTGTCAAAAACGTGTGATTTAACTTATAGTTGCATATGATTAATTGATTAGAGGCAGAGAACGACTAGTAGCAGGAGCAGCTACTTGCAACTAGCCCATGTCCAGGTATTTACCCTTCAGATTGAATCAAACCCTTCAAATAACACACAATATGTATCAGTAGTTGTTATACTTTATGCAATCCAGAGTGCATTTTTTAACAACAGGACAGAGCTGTGTATATTCCAATCAATTGAATTCCAAGATGTGGAAAACATACATAAGCTGCAGTGAGATCACAGCCATAGCTACATTATTTCCTCCAGCTTATGAATTCTACTTACACCTACACCAACCTTACCCTAAACATATACATTGAGATTATGTCTACTAGCTTATGTGTATATGTGTATTTAATATATTCCACACACGTATGTCACGTATGTATACACTGAACATGATACAGAAACACAAACAAGTTGAAAGCCCAGAATAAATTATTAATGTTAAGTACAGTTATTTGCTCACATGAACTGGATGTCTTGGACTGATCTGAAACTACTTATTTAACTAAATTTCATTGTAATAAAAATCAGGATATTAGTAAATAGATCCCTAAGAGTCAGAAGGTCCAAACCAGATGAACTAAGCCTGTATTCCAAATACATGGAGCAAGTTTGGACTCAAGAAAATCATATGCTTGCTTCTTTTTGCTCCTTAAGGTGAGTTTATTTCGCTACTGAACACTCAATAAAAGCTAAACAATTTGGAATAAAGACTTGGCATCTAGAATATGGACTATATGGAATGGAATTGGCATATTAACATCTGCACAGAAAATATTGAAGTCTTTAAAAGAGACACTATAGTCACCAGAACGACTACAGCTTATTGGATTTGTTCTGGTGAGTAGAATCTTTACCTTCAGGCTTTTTGCGGTAAACCCTCTTTCTTTTAGAGAAAATGCAGTGTTTACATTACAGCCTAGTGATAACCTCACTGGCCACTCCTCAGATGGCTATTAGAGGTGCTTTCTGGCTGAGTGCTGCCTAGAATGCATCACAACATTCAGTATCTCCACCATCTGCATGCAGACACTGAACTTTCCTCATATTTTTCCTCATTGAGATCCACTGATTCAATTAATCTATATGAGGAGATGCTGATTGACCAGGGCTTTGTTTGAATTGTGCTGGCTCTGCCCCTGATCTGCCTCCTTGTCAGTCTCAGCCAATCCTACAGGGAAGCATTGTGATTGGATCAGGCCACCACTTCTGATGATGTCAGCAGGCAGTGGGCAGGTCAAAGGGAAACAGGAACAAAGCAAGCAGCTCCAGACTTGAATACAAGTAAGATTTTACTATATTTAGGGAGGCATAAGGGCATCGGGAGGGGGGGTTAGATGGTGGTTTTAATACTATAGGGTCAGGAATACATGTTTGTGTTCCTGACCGTATAGTGTTCCTTTAAGGAGTCAGTGAAAACACATCTCTAAAAGACATCTCTACAGGTCAGCCAGCTCTCTCTCCTTCCACTGTTCAGTTCCTCCACACACCACGTTTTCTAGCTGATTTTGACACATCCATCATATGCACCAATCCCTACCCCCTCTGACATGGTGTTTCTTTACCCCTTCCTCATAGAGTGTAAGTTTGTTTGAGCGGGACCTTCTTCAACTCTGTTGACTCTGTTATTTTCTGTCTGTCAATTACTTTTTTTCCATTATATCCATTCTATTATTGTAGAGTTCTGCAGAATATTTTGAAACTATATTTTTGCTAATAATAATAATACCTGGTAAATCTCTACATTTTAAGATGTTTACTACACAAATAGACATAATTATAAACATTTTAGATGCCTTTTACTGCAGTCCTCAACCTAGGACAATTAAAAGGCTTGCTTTGGCATAAGAGGTGTTCCTGTCTATATAAGGAGACTGACAATAATGGTAACTAGCCAGCACCTACACAATTATTGTATTCACTCTCCTGTGAGTGCACAATGACCTTGCTCCTTCGATTCAGGGTAAATAACAATCCAAATGAACACGTCAAGCACACACAAAACACAACACAGATTATGTTTTACTTTTTTAATGAATTTAGAGTTGTAATATAGTGTGCTGGGCTTTGTTTCATTTTGTACAGTAGTGATAGAGAAATGCACAGATAGTGAGTATTTGTGGTAACACTTAATGTTACAAACCACCTGAGTGGAAACCCCTTACACCACACTTAACAGGACGTCCCCATCCCTCTTCTAGCTGATCCTTATCTGATCTGCAGGGTTGCTGATATAATGACAGATCCAGAGATGTCTCTGTGGTATAAGGATTTTATTGAGCAAAAGTAATAAAAATTGAGTGCACTAAGTGCATTAAATGGAATTTCCAAAAAAATAGAATAAAAAAAAAGTAAAACCGGGTTACATACAATACAATGCAGATCAGATAAGAATCAGCTAGAAGAGGGATGGGGACATCCTGTTAACGAGTCCCACTGCGCTACCCATGAGAGCCATATGTTAAGATTTGGCTCCATGTTTAGCCAAAGACTTGTGTTCCACCTATTGTATGTATTATGTTTGTTTCATTTTGATTGTCAATAATTCGGATTTCTATAAAAGAATATAAAAGGTGAAACTGTAAAAATTGTAGATTTAGCAGGACAGGTGATATTTCAACTTCTGAATTGAAAAGTTTCCTGATTTATGGTTGGAGTGGATTGTGTTTTAAAATAAAGTGAAATAAGTCCTCCAGCCATCTTCACAGAATCTGAAGTATTTGTTAAACAAAATAAACATGGAAATAACTAGCTAGGATTCATAAAATCATTCAAAAATGATTCATTTTGTGCTTATTACAGACATAATCATAGATGATTGATTAGTAGATGGAGTGGACAGTCATACTTTCTGTGCCCATGCCCAGAGTACAGTTATTTTACCATTTGAAAAAACCATAAGCTCCTAGTGAAACTCATTATGCTTGAAGCATGTCTTCAGAACATTCAAAAATAATGACTTTTTAATTAACGTCTTTCTACATAAATATCAGAGATGTAAAATGCGCTCTCAGAGTCACATTAGACATAATTTATTCCACAGTTACCTACTTGACGTATTTAGCTATATGAAACCATGTATAAGCTTTGAACTGTCTTTGTATTTATGTCTGTAGTTTAAGGTAGTCGCACAGATGAGTTTGGGCAGAACTGAGAGCGTTAAGCTAGCTGCCCGATTCCCTAGATGTTGGGATCATGCTTTTGTAGTAAAGGTTTAAGAAGATATTGCCTACTCTAAACACATGTCCTAACCATCCTTATATAACACTCATTGATATGTGATTGAACAGCTTAAAGGGACACTCCAGGCACCCAGACCACTTCTGCCCACTGGGTGCCAACTCCCACTACCCTTAACTCTGCAACTGTAATTATTGCAGTTTTCATAAACTGCAATAATTACCTTGCAGGGTTAAGTCCTCCCCTAGTGGCTGTCTAATAGACAGCCACTAGAGGGACTTCCTGGTCCATAGCTTCCTGGTCCATTGCTACCTCCAGCGTCGCTAAAACCCCCATAGGAAGCATTGAAAAGCATGGAGAGGTCTAATGCGCATGCACATTAGGTCTGCCCAGCCGGCGGGTGGGATCAGTCTTCCCCGCCAGCTGACGTAATGAAGGGGAGGAGTGGCGGCAGAGGAAGAAGCAAGTGACTGAAGTGACAGAGGAAGTAAGTGACTGAAGGGGTTTTCACCCCTTCAGCAACCGGGGATGGGAGGTGGGAGGGAGAGGGGACCTGCAGTGCCAGGAAAACAGATTGTTTTCCTGGCACTGGAGAGTCCCTTTAAGTATAATTTTACTTTTAAAGCTAGATCGTGGTTAATAGAGCATTGTCATGAAGATAAGAAGGATGGGTGTGGAGGCAGCAGAGTTTTGTGTCTGCTACTTTACAAACTAAACAAAAACATTTATGCGGAATTTAGTAGCATTACAACAACACTACAATAATGACTAAACACGACAATAATGACTATAAAGATACTGGGATTCCATCAGTTCTAAATACAAGTATACTTTTCATTATGTGATTAATATAACTATTCATTCAGGGGAGGGCTGGATACATTTGACTGGGGTCAACAATAAACAAATAGCACAGCTTGACACCAAACCAGCAAACTCTATTCCCTTTCTTCAATTTAAAATAAGGGTTTTATGAAGCGGCAGTCCACAATACTTTATTCTGAATTTGTTTTCACATAATTTAATTTAACATTATATTTTTCATCTTGGTGCAATTTAATTTGGAGGAAAAATATGTCAAATATTTGTGAATCAGAATTTGTTTTTCACTTCTTTTTCCTACACTGTTTTATTGTGTAGTCAGAGAATTTTAGGGTTGTTTTGGATATTTCTATAATTGTTTTTTTCAGGTCTACTGTGAAGATGACATGACTTCATAACTATGACCATGTATGACAAACACACTAAGGACAAAATTGGAAGAATGTTGTATCATAATTTGTAACATTCTAACCAAACACGAAAACAACTATATAAGTGGTAAAACTAATTTCATAGATTTACAATTGGAGAACTTTTTTAACACAAATTATGAAAATTGTCTAGGACATCAACTGATACAAAACCTGGCTAGAACTTTATGAGCACATCAGAGTCACTTCCCAATATCATTCATCTCTTTGATTACAAAATATTTATAATTAAACAATAATTTCAGATATGTTTCAAACATGCCATTTAAATGTTTGAAATGACATCAGGGAAGAAACTTTAAAATATATATTAAATGTGTTACATTGCGTAAAATGTACACAACACATGCAGATATTTGAGATGTTGAATATACACTTAACTTATAAAAAATAATAATAATATATTAACAGCTGTTTAAGCTAGCAATTTAATTCTGCAAAAATTATAAATGAAAAATTATTTGCAGTTCTTAATTGAACTTAAATACATGACTTATTAGAGATTTCTAAAGGAATGGGTTTTCACTTACTTATCCAGTTTATGCCCTATCCATCTTTTTTTTAGGTTATCAATGTCATCCTGATCAGCGTGGCAATACCTATGGCAAGAGAAGGACTTAAAATATAGCAGAAAGGTTCCAAATAACAAAAAATAAATAAAACAATTCATTTGCTGGTTTTCACAACATTTTCTAGACATATTTCTCAAAGTGCAATGCGCGATGTTTACATTAAATCAATACTATTGGCTAGAAATCCATGAAACTAAATGAGGTTTTTATCGAAAAAATATACTAAAATTATGAACTGGAGTGATTATCTGGAACAATTCAACATTAAATAAAGTGTACCTACTCAGGCAGTTAAAAGAGACGGAGAATTAAATAATTCTTTCAGAAATTATTGGATTTTAGAAAACTGTCCACACAGTGGACTTACTGTCTCTGCATTACACTATATTATTAATATAATATATACATATAAAGTACACAAGAAAATGTTCATAATATTCATAATAATAATGACAATTCAGTAAATGGCTTATTTTTTCAGTATATCGCTGAACAAACTTTAATAATTTGAATAGTAATAATTTGCAAATTGAACAAAGATTTTAAAATAATTTTAAAATAAAAGCTTGGATCTGTTCATTTAGTGAGTTCACACACAATTTCACAAAAAGTGCACAGTACATTTGATGTACGCGGTGGATATTTTTATATAGCAAACCAACATTCATTGTAAATTATCAAGAATTTCTTCATACAGTATTGAATGTGTTTTTTTTTTTTTTTTAAACAAAAAGATTATTCAAAATTCTAAATTTGCTTGAGGAAGGAAAATAATATTTAAATTAGGTTGTGCCAATCACAATTGGGACACCCCTCATGACCGTCTATTGGCACAATTTAAAAAAACTGAAAGATAATAATGAGTAACATCAGAAAAATCCAAGGCTGCTACTATTTTTGTTTTTAAAATCGTCTAGTTTAAAATAGATATTGTAATGTACTTTTCAATGTGTCACTTGTCTCATTAAAGGAGAATATGTGTATATTATCTGTGGTGGTTAAATATATACTATATCATTAGCATAGATGATATAGTTAATAATTTAGTGAAATAAAATGTCCTGTATTTATTTACTAGCATACTTCATGGGTATAGATACAGTTTTAATATCATTACCTGAGGAAATTACACACCTCTCTTGTTATGTACTGGGTAGATATAGGCTTCAGAGACTTTAATCTGGAGATTAGCTGACCATGATTATCACATTCAATAATTTACAAAGATGTTCTAGAATGCAACTGCACAAACATGTCACCAAAGAAAAAGTTAGAAAAAGATAACAGGGCATCTGTTATTCTTACCCACTAAAAACAAATACAGTATACGATAATATATTAACATACTGAAGTTTCAGTTTGTAATATTACCTGAGACAATCTTTATCATAGTATTTTTGATATGGAGAGTAAGGCTTACCTATCCAACCAGGCAAGTAGGCTTTTGGCAGACCCAATCAGATCCACTACAGAGGTCAGGAAGTCATTTGGTAACTTCCTGCTACTTTTGCCATCATAATGGCCACTTCTCCTTCTTCCTGTTATAAAATTCTGCAGGTTTTTGGCAGAAGAATTTAATTTGTGAGAAAGTGTTTTCAGGTTTTCTGTTTCTAGACCATAATTCTGTTTGGGAAAAAAAGATAAAATGGCAGAAATTAAATTTCATTTCAATTATGGAACTAAATACATTTCCTTTGGGAATTTTTTTTTTTTTTTTATTAAAGATAGAATACATCTTTATAATTCATGCACATGCAATATAGCATTTAAATAGGATGTACAATTGTTGGAAGACTGTCAGTGTTTTTAAAAGTGTGAATGAATTACCAGGGATTCTAGTTTTAACTTTTTTTTTTTTTTTTTAATTCATATTGAATTCACATTGAAATCACTGCAATTCACACTTTGGTGAATAATTCTGTGAAACATATACTGCTACTATGACATCATGGTGTCGCAGCCTCTAAAAGTGAAACCTCACTTCCAAGGTTTTAATTTAGTGAGGTCTGAAAATAAAATTAAATTAAAAATTCCACATCACTGTATTTACCTCTGTCCTGGATTTGAATACCTCCATCTTGGTACCCTTTTAACCATTGTTATAATTTGAATTTGCCAGTTAGGAGGCATCACAAAAAAGGTCAACACAAGTTATATGTGAGTTTCAATGTTTTACTGAATGGTGTAATTACCAAGAGACATGACGGCTACCCTTTCAAATTACTTTCATTCATTGTTTCAAAATTATTTTATCATATAGCAAATGTGGACTTTTGTATATCTCCATTTTTTTTTTATCTTACTATAGAAATTGGAAGAGAGTATGATGTGGAAGCTAAAGGGATACACTCATAGTGGGATTAACCCATACAAAACTACCAAAGTAGTAAAAAAAAGACGAAGAGAAATCTGAGTGCCCTAATTAGATAAAATATAACTTTTAATAATAAAGGTTAAAAAATAGATACGTGGGTAGCCAGGCATTAATACGCAAAAATGGTCAGCATATACATATAATAGGCTGTACACTAATAGATCGCTAAGTACAAAAACAATGAGCCTAAGAAAGAAAGTAACTATAATAGGCTAAACCAATGATAATTGTAATATAAATCATTGGGCTGTCCACTAAATAAGAGCCCTGAATGCTGAGCTATTACCTGTGGACTGAGCACTGAGAGAAAAACTAGTATAACACGTTAAACTATCATGCCATCAAATAGCATCTCCAAATATGGGAGATGTGACACTGCATCTAATAATAAGAGCAAAGAGGACCTGTCCAAAAGTTTTCAGTGTCCTCTGCTAGGTCTTAACTGCAAAAGACAATGTTGCAGTTTGTCTAAATGGCCATACTGTTACAAACAGGGATACAAGCTGATCTGTTATTGCTCGATCTAAATATAGCTCTCTAGTTTTTCTCTCAGTGTTCAGTCCACAGGTAATAGCTCTTATTTAGTGGACAGCCCAATGATTTATATAACAATTATCATTGGTTTAGCCTATTATAGTTACTTTCTTTCTTAGGCTCATTGTTTTTGTACATAGCGATCTATTAGTGTACAGCCTATTATATGTATATGCTGACCATTTTTGCACATTTTTGCATGGGTACCCACGTATCTATTTTTTAATCTTTATTATTAAAAGTTATATTTTATCTAATTAGGGCACTCAGATTTCTCTTACTATAGAAATTGTGTTGACTCCGCTGGATTAAAGTTTATGGAACAGATTAGACACAGAGATTAATTTTGGTTCGAACTGCAATTCATTTGATTCAGGGCAGGTCGGGTTATCAATTGAATTCTCGAGTCCAATATAGGTGTCTATTTTCTTTGGTTCTGCCAGTCATGGTGTTGGGTAAAGATGTCATGTTCTGGTGCCTCTCATGACTTAATGGAGAATTTTGAGATGCACAAGAGAGGTCAGTCTGTTCCCACTCCTGTGTTTGGAACCCAGTCGGCCTGGTTTGCCACCAGTGTTCCTTAAAGAAAAGCTACACAGAACCTGGATGTATGTTTGATGAAATGTTTTCACTGATTTTGTTTTCAGTACAATCTTCACATTAGCAATGATGTTTACAAATTAATTTATAAAGTAAGTTTCCATAAAAACTTTAACACTTAGTGAAAACATGAATGTTCTGAAATGACTGAGGCTTTTGATGAAGCCACGCAGCAAAAATATGTTCAGCCATGCATGGATGGGAGATTAAGTCATTTAACAATGTCAAAAAGTCACTGACCAAAAATAATGGACAAGGGAAGAAAAGCAGTGACAGGATAAAAAGCAGAGTAGAAATTTTATGTTTTGATGCAGGAATTCTCCATAGACAAATTAAGTAATATTTAATTAACATCAATCACGCTATACATTTACAATTTGCTAGGGGGGAACTATGACAATTTTTTGTAATGGAAAACACTAAGAGGAAAATACCACTTCTCTAGAATGCAATAAAACGTATTATTGAAAATCATTTATAATGTGATGCACGGTTTTCATTTAAATGGCTATGTAAGATTTAGCAATTATCATCACAATCCAGTTCAGTCCTGGCACAGACTCAGCACACATTGCAAAAAGCAGATACAGAAACATTGTTTGTGTTTCTCCTACACTTTCTGTGCTCTCTCTATAGCTACGCTAACTAATAGGTTGTAAAGGTTATAGCAATGATTGACAGGGAGCTATGATGGAGGGAATACGATCCAGGATAATGTTGTTGAAATTTGAGATTTACAAGGAAACTATGTTCCAAATTACTATAATTAATATTTAATGCATATATTTAATTGTTGTAAAAACAAATGCAATATCTAAAATTCCTATTAACATGTCTCAAGTCCTATAAACATACCTTTTCTTAGACTGGCCTCTGCAGCAAATGAAGTTCACCCATCTTACTTACTTTCCTTTCAGTGCCATGAACTGTTCAAAGGGACACTAAAGGCACCCAGACCACTTCAGCTCATTGAAGGGGTCTGGGTGCAGTGCCCCAGTTACCTTAGCCCTGCAAAGCTAATTATTGCTGTTTTTGATAAACTGCAATAATTGCCTTGGAGGGTTAAAATTTTGGTTTCCTAAGTGACGTTAGACATCCTTACGCTCTGCATGAAAACATTAAGTGTTACCTAAAACCCCATAGGAATGCATTATACAATGCTTTCATATGAATGAAGTCCTAATGTGAGTGCGGCGCTCGACGCACATGCACATTTGGTCCCTCACAACTTTGTTTTCCTGGCACTATAGTTTCCCTTTAATCAAATGCTTCTCATAGAAAAGCATTGATAATAAAACTTCACTCCAAAACTTCTCATAAAGATGCATGGCTGGATTACTGAGATTTAGGAGTTCTTCATTAGGTGAAGTGTTACTTTTTTAAGTATTCATTTTTCTGTGTCTGACTCACTATATAAAGCTATTGGAAACAAAAATTCTCATTATGCTTAGCCAAACACTGGATGAGGTTTATTGGAGATATATTCCACATGTGCTTTTTTTAGCAAGTGGTTGCCTCGCAATGCCATTGCATTAGCTGTACCTTTTTAAACTCCCACCATCCTCACCCAGCATTATGTGCGTACTAATGCCAGACACAAAAGTTCATAAAACTGATTTTGCCAGCCAGGAAAAGAGTATATTGGCTGAATGATTGACAGCCCAGGGAAGCTGACCTGCACATAGAAAAAAAAAGGTTTTTATCACCAGACTGAAAATGATACAGGTACAGTGTATTTGCACCATAACCACTTTAGTAGGATGAAGCATTATGGTGGTTAAAGTGACTATTTAATCTTTTTTTTCACACATCGTTAGCGGATATTTTTTAAATATATAGACAAAAAGCTAAGCATAAAATGATGAATCCTGTGAAGTGATGGTTTCCCTTTAAATTTTGCCATGATAAACAGCATTCTTCGCTAAAAGTATTTACCAGGGCACAGAGCAAGTCTACAGCTTCCAGAATGAGTTCTTGGTGCCCAATCCTGGTGACCCCCAGCTCTTCTAACTCCTGGTGGGTAATTCGCAGTAACTGGTCTCCTGCAATCTTTTCCCGCTCAAAATTTTTTATATACTGTTGCAAGCAGTCATCCAGCCCTGAAGGAAAATAATCAAACAACTAAGTTATACACAATGTAAAATCAATATGAGCTCTCATCTTAGGACAGTGTATTGATTTGTTATTGTTGAAAAGTAGTGTTTTTTATTGTGTTTAACTTTGCTAAAATTAATCGTTTAAACACTAAGCAGGAATCCGAGAGTACATTGTGAATGGAAGTTGACAACAGCCGATAGTAATGTACATTTGTGAATAAACTGATTAGATAAACTAAATAAATTAAACAATATACATTTAAAAAAAAAAGCATATTAATCAAATTTTAAGCTCAATGGAAACATGCAAACTAAATACAGTGTGAGTTCTCAAGACTCTGATGATTGATGGCTATTATCTGTGCAATAAAGTAAGATTTTAAATATTTCACAAAATAATACGTTTTCAGCTAGACCTAGTAGATGCCTACAACAAAATGGAATTAATTCTTCTTTTAGCATTACTTCTGAGGAAGATACTCACACTGTCACATTTTCTTATAGTTCATTGCAATAGTTGTTTTATCAAGTGAAAAATAAGTAGCATACGTGCAAATGAATGCCAAAGTAAAAAATGCGCTTAACATGTTTGCAAATTCTAGGCATGTGATAATCCTGTCATATTTTCTTTTGAAATGGTTTAAAACACATTACTCCTGTACAACTGCTGTAGTATTATCCAGAAATTATCCACCCCATCTGTACGGTTTATAACACATAATGTCTAAGTTATACATGCTTAGAAATGTAGCCTTTCTTTTTTTATTGTTTTTGTTTATCCATGGTATTACAGCAGTAAATTGCACATCTGCAAAATATATCAAATCAATAAGCACACAAAGTTGCTTTAATTTTAACAAAAAGACTTAAAAAGAAAGAAACCATCCTCAACATTAACATTCCTAGACATAGAGTCAACCTGACCCACTAGACTTTCCTTTCCAATGGTCTGACGGGAAGATCAAGTACCTGGGGATTTGGCTAACTAGGGATCTGTCTCATCTTTACCAATCCAACTTTTTTCCAATTCTCACCTCTTTCAATAAGAAACTGAAGAACCTGTGTCACATATCTCTTGATTGGGCCGTGTTGCAGTAACAAAAATTAACTTACAACCGAGACACCAGTACCTTTTCCAGGCTCTCCCCATGACTAAAGCTGTGCAATGCATTTACTATGCACTCCCTTGCCTTCAAATTAGGTATCTCCTGCTGCCCACCACCCCTCAGGGTGTTGGCACACTACACAGACTTTCCCTTTGGACTAGAGGGTTGGTCCTTGCATATCCCATCATCACCCCAACACCACAAATCCATTATGTAGTCTCTGAGGGCAAGATTGTACCAATGCAGACCTTATTAGTGTCTCTCCAATAGTGATGTTGTTCCCGGCGAACATAGCATGTTCGCGTTCGCCACGGCGGGCGAACGTATGCGCAGTTCGACCCGCCCCTATTCGTCATCATTGAGTAAACTTTGACCCTGTACCTCACAGTCAGCAGACACATTCCAGCCAATTAGCAGCACACCCTCCCTAGCAGACCCTCCCACCTCCTGGAAGGCATCCATTTTAGATTCATCTTTGGGAAATGGGAAATGACTATAGGTGAATTTGTACACACCTAAAAATCTACATAATAAATGCAATCTAGTGCATTATTGTTCTCTCGCCAACAAGACACAGGAAACAGCTTGCAAAATACTGATCATGTGTTATACAACACAACAACTGATGAAAGGAACTGATCCAGCACACATAGTCTTTGCTGAAGATGCCATGCTGCTCCAGATCCCTTTATTCAAATATGGTGGGATTTCTCCTGAATAAAAAGATTTTGGAAAACCATTCATGTCATTCTCCAGAGGTTATCACTGAAAATCCCCAATCCTTCTAGCCTAGCAGCTCTCCTTCACAACAAAACAACACCTACTTCCAGGTCAAAGAAGTTCCTTGCCATCTGAATCCTTAACATAGCATTTCACCTTAAACTGATGACAGGACATTACTTTTCCCCTTTGTCTACGGTATAAGAAGATGGAGAAACGCATCTTTTCGGTGCAGAATAGAATACAGTTGTATGAAGGAATTTTGGTTCAATGGTTGATCTGGTTTCTCTGGCAAGCCTTCTTTCCTGATATGATTTTAAGTAGCATGATGCCGAGCATTCTTTCCTTTTCCTTTGCAGGTTACGGACCACCAGGTCCCTCCCTTTTGTTAGTTGTCAATTTAGTTTTACTCTGTAGCCAGAATGTCCTTTTGTGTGGGTATGGTGGAAACACATCTATGGGGAGCATTTACCATCACCATGCAGAATGTGGAGAAGCTGAACGTAGATCGGACTAGGAAGCACCTCTAGTGGCCGTCTCTGAAAAGTCACATTAAGCTGCAGTGATTCTGGTGTCTAGAATGTCCCTTTAAGCTCAAAAAGTAAAATTATAAGAGCTGAAAACAGGAGCCCCCTAGTGACCTGGCTCCTGTAAGCAGGTGCCTGCTCTACCTAATTGGAAATCAATGTGTTAAGCCTTTCTTGGAGGGTTTAATCTCAAAGTTGCCTCCAGTGCCGGTCTCCACTTTCCCCTGGAAGCTTCTGGCTTCTGAAATGTCAGATTTAGGAAGCTCAAAGTGCCACAGAGAAGGGGTGCCGCTAATTGGCTGACGCTCTCAGCCAATCAATGACTCCCTATTCACTAAACTGGCTTGCATTATGTATGTTTTTTTGCTAGCCAATTTGGTGAATGGGGAGTGAGTGATTGGCTGTGAGCAGCAGCTGACCACTCTCAGCCAATCAGTGATTTCCCTGCCCGGCGGCACTCTGCACTTCCTAAATCTGAAAATTCAGATGCCGCCATGGGGGAGTGAAGACCAGAATGATTTAACCCCTTGAGGTAAGAGTCTCTCCAAGAGCCTCCTGGTACCATACCAACTTCATTAAGATAGAGTTGTTTTGGTGCCTGGAGGGTCCCTTTAAAGAATAGGCATTAGTAAGATGTGAAAAATAATATTAAATGTAGAACTCCATACCTCTGTACCCTTCAGCTGGGCACCTCCATCATAGCACCTTGTCAGTCATTGTTACAAACCCTGGCAGTCAGTACAGTAAAGGCATGCAGAGGAGATGAGAAATAAATAATATTTGCATCATTAGCAATGTTTGCCCTGGCTGTGTCTGGACTGGATTGGATTGTGATGTGATTTTTTAAAACTTTAATATCACTTTAAAAGAAAATGGAGGATCACATGAAGAAAAGACTAACACATGATATAGGTCATACATGATTAAGGCCCAAAGGCCAAAACATTGTATCTTTTTGTCCTTTGATCTTCAATAAAATACCTCCAACTTCACCCTACATTGTGACATTGTGACCCTGTGGACTTCAATTTTCATGCTTTATTCCTGATGGATGGCGGACCAACCTCCACAGGGCTCACAAAAGTACTTTGAACTTGTGTGCACTACTCACTGGACTTGTTACATGATAAAGGTTATTTTCCATGTTTTCTGCAATAGTGTGAATTCTAGAGAAGGGAATTCTTCCTTTTAATAAAGAAACTAATAAGTATGGGATTTTAATCAGTGACTCAGCAGACCAAATGAGTCAAATATCTCTTTTTACTCCTAATGACTTCTTACTGCATGGACTTAATAATTTATGGAATATTGGAAAGTGAAGATTGGGTTATTATGATTAACCCCTTCTGCACCCATACCCCGCAATCGTGTAAGTACAATTACAATCATTACAAATGAAATTTGTTCATTGCAAACACATTTCTTTTGCAATGGTTTTATTATATCAGAGCCAGCGCAACCTGAGCTTCCCCTCATCCCCCTCGCACAGCACAGCCGTAACGAAGTCTAGAGACCTTCTCACTGGCTCAGAGACAAATGCTCCCACACGGTCAAAGACTGGAAGGGGGCATACCAAAGGGGCTGTCCCCAATCCACCACACACTCTTTAGCATAGTGAGGGCAAGCCTACACCTCATAAACTATTAATGGACATGGTTAAAGATAAGCCAATTTAATCAAATGGAGTTTTGATTTCAATCATTTAATAGCTTTCCCGGGTTTAAATAAGTATATGTATGTATGTACCCTGTTCTGTCAGCGTTACAGGAAATGCACACCACAACTTTAGCATAATAATTATCCAAGAATGAAGTAAAGGGAATGTGGGACTAGCCCTTTATGCCGGCTTCAAGCGTGGTATGAAAAATTAATACACCATATAATTTAACAGACTCAAACACAGCTGTTAAGAAAAGCTATACCAGCAAACGCTTACAAAGGAGAGTAAATACCAAAAAGATTATTATAGCTCTTAGGCTCTGCCTTAATATTCTCTGTGGACAATTGCTGATTAAGGAATGTCATCTGTTTAACAGTTAGCTTAGAACTATTTGCATGTTATCTTGAATATTTGTGCTTGTCTGTGTGGAACGCATACTGAAATTTAAACAAACACATTTACCACAGAAACTTAAACTTAGGAAGCATGTTGCCACAGGTCAAATGTGTGGCGGAAATATTTCAAACATAAAGTTAATCAACCGTATTAATGTAATTAGCAACTGATATAACTGTATGCATTGGTTTTAAAGTTTCATTTAGAAAACAATAAAACCTTATTAAAACAAATAAACAACTTAAAGGATATTCCCGGTGCAAACATAACTTTGATTGTCACGGCCCCTGACCCCACAGTATTGGAGAGGTGAGACATGGGATACCTTGGAAGATAGTAATGCTATAATGGTATATATTAATACATAAGGCAATAAGTTGCATTGGGAAGTCTGTGATTGGACAGTAACAGAACGTCTGGGAGGGGTTAGAAGAGAAAGGCTTGCAAAGGCAGCAGACAAGAGTCAACAGTTGCTACGCTCTAGTGTTAGTGACAGCTACTTTAGTGATTTGCAACAGGTTTTTAAAACTTTTCGAGAACAAGTGGGTTCTCTGTCTCTAACTAGAAAATCGACTATGTAAGGTTTTTTTTAACATTTGCATTGATTTAAGCGTACCTTATTTACTATATCGCTTTTTTGTATAATAAATCTCTGCTTTTACTGTTCAATGCAACATCTGAAAAAATTTGCTTTTAGACCTCCTGATTGGAAGTCAATCTATATTCTCATAATCTAATTTGTAATGTAAAAGATATAGTGAAAGGATGGTGATACATTAAAGGTGATACATTAAAGGAACTGTAAAATAAAATGTATTTATTTAATTTAAAAAAAATTAAAGCAGTAGTTAACATGTACTGAGCAATTTTGAAGTTCTAAAAGTAGACATGTTAGTTTCCATGGTCATTACTCAATTTCTAGAACTTTGTCTAAGACATGTTCTTTATACACAACCTCAAAATTTAGGAGGGGAAAAATTGTGTTTTTTCCTTCATGGCTTTACAGAAACAGAAACTAAATATGAATACTGTACTCATCTTTTCTGGGAACAGATATTATTGCTTATTATTATTATTTCCAGCAATTCTGTAATTACACACTATAAAGCCTTAAGTAGAGGCAGGGGCGTACCTAGAGCATTTGGCACCCGGGGCGGATCCTGTGCTTGGCACCCCC
>OW240912.1:103566286-103592181 GCA_933207985.1 Pelobates cultripes | reverse complement strand
TCCCGCCCCCCTTTCTCTTTCTCTCCCCCTCCTTTCTCACCCCCCTCCTTTCTCTTTCTCATCCCCCCTTTCTCCTCTTTCTCACCCTCCCTCCTTTCTCACCCCCCTTTCTCCTCTTTCTCACCCCCTCTCTCACCCCCCCTTTCTCCTTTTTCACCCCCCCTTTCTCCTCTTTCACCCCCTCTCCTTTTTCACCCCCTTTTCTCCTTTTTCACCCCATCTTTTTCACCCCCCCCTTTCTCCTCTTTCACCCCTCAGCACCATACCCTCCTTCTTTCTCTCTCACCCCCCTTTCCTACCCCCCCCCACCCCACCCCCACCTTTTCTGTAGTGGCGAGCCCAAAGTATAATCCGGCGGGTACAGAGGCAGCTGTCTCCTGTACCCGGCCGGACTAACAGGAAGTGAACACTCAGTGTTCCCTTCCTGTTAGTCCGGCCGGGTACAGGAGACAGCTGCTCCCTGTACCGGTCGGACCATGCCATAGAGGGCTCGGCCACGCTGCAGCAAAGGAAGCTGACAGGAGGGAGCGCTCAGCGCTTTCCTCCTGTCAGCCCCCTTTCTCAGGCTGCGCCCGGGCGGTGCGGTCCGCCCTCATGGACGCACCGCCCGGGCAAAGCTGCAGCCGCCTGAGGCTCAATACAGAGCGCTCGGGCGGCTGCAGCATGGCGGGGGGGGGAGCTGGCCATGGCACCCCCCACCCGGCTGGTACCCGGGGCGGACCGCCCCCCCCGCCCCCCCCTTAGTACGCCACTGAGTAGAGGAGTATCCTGGCCCGTTCCCCTGTAATGAGGCAAACTGTTTAATGGTAACTTGGTCTCACCGAGTCTGCTCTAAAGCAGGGTGATAACATCCAACTTCTTCAGAGCTGCAGAAGTCAGATGTCGACTGGTCATTCATTGGCTAAGTATGCCAACTGATTGCTCTCAGCCAATGAGTGACCATCTGTCATTCTTATGATGCCCTAATGACGTTACTGGAGGTGAAGCTACACTTTTGGCAGCAAAGGAGTTAAACTCTTTATGTGCTGTGTTTCATAGCAAAATGCAACAAATGCAGTTTCATGGCCACGTCTTATCACTAATGTGACCATGGTGCTTGGAGTAACCTTTTAAAGCAACACATCAGATGCCTTCTGATAAGAGTGATGGGTGATGGGTTAAAGTCAGAGAGCTGGTGTTTGTTCATCAGCCCTCAAACAATACCATTGGGCAAACTGGGCAAATACCAATGCAGGGCCGGCGTTATCCAAGTGACGGCCTTGCTGTGTGCTGTGTGCCATAACGATGCTGCCCTCAGCATGATGATCTTTGATCTCCCCACTGGCCCACAGGCACTTTACTGTGACAGAGAGGGGAGAGAAGGATATGGGGGCTCTAGCCTGCAGCTCCTCTGGGAACATGTTCTTGCAAGCTTGGAGCATTGCCATGGTAACTGCTGCAGTGCCGAATCTCATGAGTGTAAACTTTAGCTGGTGGAGCTGCAGGCTAGAGTTCACTCAGTACCACCAGACAGGGCTTAACTAGAAACCACGGGGCACCGGTGCGAAAATTGCCATAGGCCCCTCACTCCCGCCACCCTCCTCCCATACATCTATCGTCCCCCTCCCATACGTTACCCCCTCCCCCCACATTTGCAAACAGACATGCACACACATATAGACATACACACAGTAAATAAAATGGAGACCCTTGAAACAAGGGGATGCCAAAAGTAGCTCTGAGCACACAGAAGAAACATATGTGATTACCCATGTAAATGGGTAAAAGGATGGTAAAGGTGGAAGGGAGTAGACAAAGTAAACCCTATCTTCACCTTATACCACCCACAGCTTACTATCTATTGGAGAGGGATAAAATATCCCCAAAATCCACAACAAAAAATGTCACAATGTATGGTGAGAGATAAAAAAGGGGTCCAACCACTCCTCCGAATATGAATGGTAAGGCCTCCTAGATCTCAGGATACACAGGCTGAGTGGACTGATAAAAGCTAGTAACCCCCCCCCAAAATAAATAAATATATATATATATATATATATATATATATATGTAGTGCCCCCACTAACGTTAGGCAGACAAATAGAATCCTGTAAACTAAATGGGGTAGACAGACCCAGTGTAGACAAACCCTGTGCCAAGTCCAGAGAAGCCCCACAGGACTAAAGCTGCCTGCCTAGAAATCCTATACAAGCTGGTAAACTAACTGACTTAACCCAACATACTGACTACCTAAGTGCTACCTAGTGTAAAATAAAAATAATAAATAAAGAAAGCGCTTGACGCGCGTTTCAGCATGAATACACGCTGTCGTCAGGAGCTATTACATGTGCATGTCCCACTGAGCCGGTTAAGTACCTGCTTAATCAGGGAAATCCTTCCAGCTGATCCAACATGCTAAAGGGGGTGGGCGAGTGTCGTAAAGTCACCACTCCCCCTTCCCGCGTCATATCTTATGGTGTGTGACCATTGGAGTATAGCTAAGTCAATCACTGCAGGGGGAGGGTGCACAGTCAGACACACCTCCCCCCGGCAAATCGTCTGTTGATTCAAGTTGATTGACATACACACAGACACACATACATATAGACACACAGACATCCAAACAGACCGGCACATATACATACAGACACAGAAACAGACATACACACACATAGACACACATACATACAATACACACAGACAGACATACTGACAGACACACAGACATACACACACACATAAAGACACACACAGATATACATACACATACACACATACATACAGATGCACACACAGACATACAGACATACACACACAGACATACATACACACACTCACACACAGACATACAGACACACACAGACAGACAGACATACACACACATACAGACACACAGACATATATACACACACTCACATACAGACACACAGACAGACACACACACACTTACAGACACACAGACACACACTCACATACAGACACACACAGACATACAGGCAGACATACACACACATACAGACACATAGACAAAACTCACATACAGACACACACACAGACATATACACAGCAAGACATACAGACAGACATACACACATACAGACACATAGACTGACACGCACTCACATACAGACACACGGCAAGACATACAGAGAGACATACACACAGACAGATATCCACACACTCACATACCGAAACACAGACAAACACACACTCACAGACACACAGACAGACATACACACATACAGACACACACAGACATGGACATACACACAGACATACACATACTCACATACAGACACACAAACAGACATACACAAACATACAACACAGAGACTGACACACAGACAGACAGAAAAACACTCACATACAGACACACACACAGACATACACACAGCAAGACATACAGACATACACACATACAGACACATAGACAGATCCACAGTAAGACATACAGACAGACATACACACATACAGACATACACTCACATAAATACACACATACTTTTCCCTGGGATCCAGTGGTGGCTCAGACTGATGGGAGTCAGAGTTCCCACTCTGACTCCACCTCCTTCTTCCCGTGCGACTCCCAGTGGTTGCTGGGAGGAAGTGACCGGGGCAGTCACTTCCTCCCAGCCTCTGACATCAGAGACTGACAACGGTGCGACCGGGCCCCCTGGAATAACATAGCATCGGGTGGCCCTAACAGCACAGGCCACACCGATGGGCCCCTTCCATGCGGCCCTGGCGGTTACACCGCACGGGCTGGGGCCGCATTACTTAGCTGACGGGACCTGCGGTCACAGAGGTTTGCAAAGGCAATAAGAAAGGAGGAGGGACATAAAGGTTATCATTATTTTTTTTAAATAAATTAATAATGAAAAAATGTAAATTTATACATCTATGCACACACTCTCTCTCACTCTCTGCAGCCCCTAGCCACATATATGACAAAACACAACTGAAACAGAGCTATTTGCACAATTCCACACCACAGTTTACTCTACACATAATCCCACAAGTAGCCTCCAAACACATGCAGAATATTCTTTCCTGGCCTTTTTATATCTGGTATCTAACTTATGGAGATGCCAGAGACAAGTCACAATCAAATTTGTTTGCACTGCGCAGAACAAACACAGGGCCTTTTTCTCATGCAAGAGCTCTACAGTGGGACTATGCGCATGGGCTACCCTGGAAGACATGCTCACTGCGAGGGAGGTGTGCTTGTCATTGTGGACCCCAGGTAAGTAGTCAAATCATTCAAGTCAAATAATTTGTAAACAGTTTAACTATTGGGGACACCTACGAACTCGTGGCACCATAACAACTACAGCATGCTGTAATCGTTATGGTACTTGATGTGTTCCTTTAATATCCTGATATTATATTTCAATTAAATTCACATGTTAAACAGAATTGTAAAGTCCCAGGTTCTCTACACTTGTAAAGAATCATCAACCACTTCACTCTTACTGAAATAATAAACAATTTTTAAGCTAGAGTCAAAATCTGATCTGTGAGAAACAAACATTTGGGGAGGGGGGAGACAAAAATATTGAAGTGGGTTGTATCAATGTAACTATTTTTAATTGTGAGCTGGCATGATAACAACCTTGTGTGGGAACGCAGATGGCAGGAGTTTTTTCTTTCTTGTAGGAGTAATCGTGATAGTGGATCTGCACTGAACACATGCTCAAAGTGCTTCCAGTCCTGTCCTATGACTAAAAGTTATGACTAAACCCATGACTTTAACCACTTAGAGGAAGCTTCTCTAACTGTGATTGCCAATGTAATCTAAGTCAGTTACCTGCTGCAATTAGACATTGTAGGGTTGCATATTATGGAAAACTAAAGAAATATTAAAATAGAAAAGATTTGACACTATAGTTACATACTGTGGACTTCACAAACAAAATACACAAAGTTTTTCAATCCCCATTTCAGATTACCTATAAAATTGTTAACTATTACATATAAAAGGGCTAATGAAATCCTAGGCAAGACAGTCATTACTATTGTCCTTGAAACTTTACATATTCACTAGATCAGTGACCAAAAGAGAAGTTGGTAAACTACATTTAAATACTAAGCCATCATTCAGGCTGGCTGAGCCCCATAGGAAATGTAGAATATAAACATCTATAGAGCCAAGGTTAGCTGCCACTGAACTAGAACAACATGCACTTATTTCTTAGCATATTTTGGATTACTACAGGGCTGGCCCATCCATAGGTCCTGGTGGGACCATGGCTCCAGGCGGCACTTGACAGGGGTAGCATTTTGCTGCCCCTGTCATTATATTACAGGCCTGTCAGGTTCTCAGCCCGTGACTATGGGCCTGACACCAGGATGGGACCTGGCGGCTTACCTGCATGCCGCTGTGTGCGGAGCCCCTCCAATCAGTCTGCCCGAAAAAAAGCCAGCGCCTCCAGTCTGCAGGTCTGCCAGGTGCAGATTTTCATACCATATGACAGAGGTCTTGCAGGTTCCCAGAGCATTGCCACAGGTTACCATGGCAATGGTCTGGGCTCTTGTGAGACCTCTATCATTGATTCCATTAAAAATAAAGGTATGGCATATGTCACAGCCTCCCCACACCCTGCCTTCCCACAATGTTACTTTTTCTCACACTGCCCCCCACAATGTCACCATACACAATGCACCCCCACATAGTCACCAACACACACGCACACTGCACCCCTGCCTGTTACCAACACACACACCCTGCCCCCCACTGTCACCAACACATACAAACTGCCCCCACACTCTCACCCTCCTACAAACTGCTCCCCCCACATTGGCGGGTGTGAGTGTGTGTTTGGCATATTACTGTACATGTAGGTCTATGTACAGAGAATGGGTACATGTCAGTATATTATAGTATTATATGTGTGAAGATGGCACAATGTGGAAAGAGTGTGTACATGAGTGTGTATGTCAGTGTGTGTTTTGTCAGTGAGAGTATGTTTCTGTTAGTGTGTGCTTGTCAGTGAGTATGTGTGTGTATGTCAGTGATTTTCCTTGTTTGTCAGGCACAGTGTGAACAGAGAATGGGTACATGTATGTGTCTGTCAGTAAGTAACCTTATCTGTCAGAATGTCTGCCGGTCAGTGAGACTGTGTGTTTGTCTGTCAGTGAGAGTATGTCAATTTAGTAAGATTGTGTGTGTGTCTGTGAATATGTGTTCTGGTGTGTGTGTGTGTTTTTGTTTTTTTGAGGGGGAGGAGGGAGGAAAGTATTTAATCCTTGGATGCAGGCATGCACAATGTCTTAGGCCGGCCCTGGTTAGTAGGAATATTCAGTTTAGAAGTGTTACAGGTGACTAATGTTCATTAGACAGACCGGCCTGGAATCATATCAGGGGTTAAAATACAAGATCATTTATATAAAATGGTTAAAGAAAAGAGAAATATATTTGTCTTTAGGCATACTTCCAATGTAACTGTATGTAACTTTATCATAAACAAGTGTTACCCCTTGGAAAAAGATAAGAATATTCGCGTCAAAGGGTGTCATGCTCAATACTGTCCCCATTCTGGTGGGACCTTCATGATTTTCAGGTCTTGTCCCACGATCCCAACTTTTGAGGCCACTATGTAACTGTCCCCAGGAAATATAGGGCATGCGCATCGTCAGACGTTCAGGCCACTAGGACCCTGCAGAGAGTACTGAAACAGTGCTTCCTTTAGGGTCTGCACTCAGCAGGCTGGCCTTGTATGTATTCACACCAGGCTGACTTTCCAGTAAAGGAGGAACACTCATCTCTTTTCTGGGAGGGCCATTCACTTTTGGGACGGAGCCAATGACGCAATCATGTCACTGACCCGCTCCCCATACACCCGTTCTCAATGTTGTCCCAATTCTGTGAAAAGGTTGGGAGGTATGCTGTTTTATCACAGAGAAACATATATTGTAACTTAATTTGACATACTCTAAGTAGGTAGTTAAATGGTTATGATATTTACAGAATGATTTAGGAACCTACCGCTCCAAGTAGCAGGAAGAAATTACCTGATTTAGCAGTTTCCATTCTGTTTTTTATTTCAACATAAATACTTTTGTTCTTTCAGTATTAATTCGATTGTTATCCTTTTGCAAGCTCTATTTAAATAAAACACTTTAAAAACAACAATGTTTCTATTTACTTAAATCCCATTAGTGGTCAAGTATGAAATTGATTTCCATGTACCGTACGACCATATCTTTATTTGAATGCTGTAGACTGCAGGGAGTATGGAATTTAATTTCTGAAATTTTAATGCATGCCCACAAACGTGGGTACTACAAATCATCATATCAAAAGAGATAAAATTACTTTTTCAAATATTTTTTCCCTAACTCAGTGGAGTATTGGAAAAAAACACTAATAGCCTTTGGAATCAAAGCAAATTTTCTTTGCTCACTAGATATTCTGGAGTTTGTGGCAAGCGATACAAATCTGTCCAATGTATCATAGGAACCATGTTTTTTGGACCTCCTAACCGCCATTTAGACATACTCTCTGTGAACCAATGAATAAAAGTGCTAAAAAAGGAAATTATTTAAAGGATTTGGGTATATTTAACCCATTGGTACTTGCATACTGTACCTATAAAAGAAGATGAATATTTTTCAATTTTTTTTTAAGTTTGAGAAAACTGCTATCTCAGAAAATTTGATAAGAAGAATTTAAGAATCTTAGCTTTGTAAACAAAGCTGTAAATAATTTAATAAATGCTTATCGAATGGAACTTTGCACTTTATTGGAATCAGAGTGTGGTATTTACATACTTGACCCTATTGTGGATATTTAACATGCTATATGGAAAATTAAAGGACGTGTTAAGGATGTGGGTTATTTTAAATAGAAAGTGAAACCACATTAAACAGAAATTCTCCAAATTTCATGACAATATCTTGAATTGAATTGGTTGCTATTTGACTTATGTAAAAATTGAGAATGAAAACAGTACATTTTATTAACACAGCAAACCTATACAAAGCAAAAAGATGCTCAAAGTGATGACGAAAAAAGAAAAAAAGCTTAAGAGAGAATAAATGCATTCCTAATTTCCTCAAGATAATTATAACTTAAAATAAAAGCACAATGCTCATGTTTATAAGCTAGTGGAGAGATGACAATAATAAAAATAACTATTTCAAGTTTTAACTGTATTGGCTCATTGAGACAACATTCGTCAATCCTCTGATGAGCCAAAAGAGGCAAAAAGTATTTCTAATTTTTCTTGTTTTTTTTTTGTGGCACTTGTACATGATACGAGACAGAATTTCAGTATTTTGCAGTAGGACTCACACTGTTCAGCAGCATTGTATATGTAGATTTAATATGGAATAATGGTAGAAAAACAAAAAATGAGGGAACCTATACAACAGACAAAATATATGTGACACCTACTATACTTATATTGATTTGCAGTAAACCCATTAAAACCCCTTAAGCCACTTAGCTTTCTACAGCGCCGAGCTCCCTCGGCGCTGGGGAACTCTCCTCCTCCTGCCGACGTCAGTGCTGCATGCGCATTCAAACACTCCATAGGAAAGCATTTATCAATGCTTTACTATGGACGTCCAGCGTCTTCTCACTGTGATTTTCACAGTGAGATGTGCGGAAGCGCCTCTAGCGGCTGTCAGTGAGACAGCCACTAGAGGCCGGATTAACCCTCAGTGAATCATAGCAGTTTCCCTGAAACTGCTATGTTTTCAGCTGCAGGGTTAACACTAGAGGGACCTGGCACCCAGACCACTTCATTGAGCTGATGTGGTCTAGGTGCCTATAGTGGTCCTTATCAACTGATTAAACATACAAATAATCAGCAAAAGTGACAATCAAGTAAAACTGCGGAGAGTGTGCTTTTGTATTTATCCAGCATTTATGATGGTAATTTAAATACATATGTACACTCTACTGTTTTATTTAAAGGGACACTGTAGTCACCAAAATAACTTTAGCTTAATGAAGCCGTTTTGGTGTAAAGATCATGTCCCTGCAGTCTCACTGCGTATTCCCTGCAATTTAGGAGTAAAACACTTTGTTTATGCAATCCTAGCCACACCTCTCTGCATGTGACTTACACAACCTTCCTAAACACTTCCTGTAAAGAGTCATCTAATGTTTAAACTTCCTTTGTTACAAATTCTGTATAATTTACAATTTCTTATCTCTTGCTCTGTTGATAGACCTTGTTTACATTGCAGGGTTTAAATGCCTCAAATTGGCCAACTTGCTGTGGACACCCATCCCTCCTATTCAGTGGAAGCTAAATTAGACAGAAATGAGAGGTATGTAAAAGTCAGGACAGGCTGTATCTATAAAAAGCATTTAGGGTAATAGGGTATGCTTCTATGTGATGTTCAATGCCATAATTAAGTTAAGTTTATGTGATGTCATAATGAAATGCAGCAGTGGTATGTTACAAACAAATCATGTCTGAAATTAGGCTACATACATTAAGCTTGTCTCCTACATGAAGAAAAGCCACAGTGACATTGCTGTGGTACTAATGTCTGTAACATTATAGAGATTGAATGTATACATCTGATTTTGCTTTGCTGGCACTTTGCTTGTCATATCAGATAAACGAAAAGGGACAACTTCAGACCCCTAAAGCACTTTAGCTTGCTGGTGTGCTTAATGTGCGAAGAGTGTGTTTTCTTTTTTATGATACAAAAAAGTTCAGATTTCAATAGAAATTGGCACTTTTATAAATTAAACTTGTTACATCCTCCTGGCTTTCAAGCAGACAGCAGATTATGTTACTTCCTTGTTTGGTTAGCTCAGTGGAGTTAAACTCAATTGCCCAGAGCACATGCCTTGTATAGACGTCTCATTGAGCTGCATTGGGAAGTCTGTGAGTGGACAGCCTGGTGAGGGTTAGAAGGGGAGTTGAATTAGTAAATACATCTCAATAAGGATGTGCTGATTGGTTCAGCATGGCAACTGTGCAGAAGACCCCCTCGCTGCTTCTTTATAGAAAAACATTAAATTAGCTGAGATGACTACAGGTGAATTCAGCAAAGGGCAGAGGTGCAGGCACAGTGAGGGTTAAAAGGTGAGTAAAATGTTTTATTTTATTTCTAAAGAGGATGTCCTCATCATCTGATACCCCGGCTGGGTACCTGCACCAAAGGACCACTTCCTAGCTGGAACAAGGGACAAACTGCAGCACTTCTGCCCACAGTCGCCGTGGCTTGACTGAGGTCCTGGAACGGCTCCCTCCTGGTGCCAAATGGAGAATTCACTCTAGACACCCCCAGGCACTGTACGACACTCAGTCCTGGGTGCTCTAGTCCTTACAAGAACTTTCCCCATTAAATCCTCCACGCTGGAACAAGCTGAAACAGTGATTAGCCCTTTCCCCTCCCAGTAATCAGGTGACACATAGTTCTGGGAGTAAAAGCTGGAATCCTTAAATGACAGCCACAACTGGCTTTATAAGCATGTCCCCATGCCGGGGGCACTACCCCCTGGACTTGAGAGTAAACCACAGTAAACACAAATACACAATTACATTGGCTCTCAGGTCCAGGACAGTCCCACACAGAATTAGATAATCCCTCCTTTGTGCCTAGGAGATAATTGGATCAGGAACTGTACTAATCTAATCCAATTATCTCCAAGCACAGAAAAAGCACACTTTTTCCCAAACACCCCAAAAGTACCCTAAAAATACATTAAAATACATAAAACCCCACAAAGCTACATCCCCTGATAGCCCTGATCTGGGTGTGACCAACATATTTTCAAAAATCACCCAGATAAGTTCAGGGTTTCAGGAATTTCCTGGAAGTCATAATTTGACCGACGGCACACATGGTCCCCCAGATAAAAAAAAGTTCCATGGAATCGCTGCTAAGTGCCGCTGGGGACCAACCGGCAAAAGCAAAGTCTTCGTACCAAAAATAGATTAAGGGCTTTCGTGGCTAGGTCCCCCTGAAGTCTATACACGGTTTTGGTCTATGCGAACGGCCGCCAGGGAGCTAGCGTTCGGTTCTAGGTGTACAAATGGAAAGTGCCGAACCAGGGGGAATAAAAGATGGATCTTTACAATTGCTGACCTGGCCCGTAGTCGGTGGGCAGGAGGCTGACAAGCAGGCTCCTCCAGGAGCTCGTGGCAAACTCACAAGGACAGGGGAGTTTGTCACAAAACCTTTACATTAAGAATCTATGATTATATTTCTAAAGTTAGAGCTTCCCTTTAAAATTTAGAGACTCATAAATGTAATTATGAGGAACAAGTTAAATGACTAATGATTGCCCAAGGAATTTGTGACTTAGGAAAGCAAAACATAATTTACTCTGTCACAGACAATGAAAACTTGTTCCTTAGGCAGATCCAGGAAGGCACTGGGGCAAATGGTATTAAATTATTCATTAATTTTATCACAACTTCTTTACTAGCCTTATGTTTTATTTTGTATTATATCTTCAGCAGTAACAGAAAAACATTTTTATTACATTGGAATACTTACTTCTCTAACTAAGAAAACATTAAATCATTTTATGAAATTGCTTTCTTGTATGATGTAGAGTTATTTCCACAATTAAGCCAAATACAACACAAGACATTAAAATAAAGATTACTCGAAATAAAGTAGCACAAATCACTAGAATTAAAGGACCACTATAGGCACTCAGATCACTTCAGCTCAATGAAGTGGTCTGGGTGCCAGGTCCCCTTAGTTTTAAACCTGCAGCTGAAAACATAGCAGTTTCAGAGAAACTGCAATGTTTACACTGCAGGGTTAATCCAGCCTCTAGTGGCTGTCTTCCTGACAGCCACTAGAGGCCGCTTTTCCGCAATTTACACGGAGTAAATCGCACTTATTTGATGCTGGACGTCCTCACTGAGTCCAGTGTCAAAAAAGATCCCCATAGGAAAGCATTGAGTAATGCTTTCCTATGGGTGGGTTTGCATGCACACGCCTCTGGCCGCGCATGTGCATTCGGCTCCACTCGGAAGCTGATGTCGATGGAGGAGGAGAGGTCACCAGTGCCGAGGGAGCCCGGCGCTGAATTAAGGTAAGCAAATAAATGTTTAATTAACCATATATTCGCAGTGGAACCGTGTAGGTAACTAGGGCTCTATAGTGTTAGGAATACATATTTGTTATTCCTTTAAAGCAAAACAAAATTTAATAGAAAATATTTAAACATATATCTTAAGTTGGAGGTCAATGTAACCTGTCCTATACGTTAGACAAAGGACACTGTAGGACACTTTAATGATTAAACAAGTCCGATAATGGTCTTGTTTTCTATGTATCGTTGATGTCTTCCAAACTAATGAGCAAAACCACGAACTGGGTAAATGCGCTTCAAAGATCCCTAAAGCTATGCCTAAAATAAATACAAACAGTCAAGAGTTTCACCTTCTTTTTGATTAGTAATATAGATACACTTCACCTTCTTTTGGAGCAGTATTAGATATGCACTCACCAGCCACAACATTAACATCACCTGGCTAATATCATGTCGATTCCAATATTGCTACCAAAACAGACTTCTGATTGTGTCCTGTGGTATCTAGCACCAAGACATTAGCAGCAGATCCTTAAGCCATGCAAGTTAACCTCCATGCACTGGATATGTTGATGCACATGTTCCATTGGATCTGGGGGATTTCAAGGCAACACCTTGAACTATTTGTTTTTCAAACCATTCCTGAACAATTTTTGCAATGTGGCAGTGTGAATTATCCTGCTTAAAGAGGTCATTTCCATAAAGGAATAATATTGTCATAAAGGGGTATACATGGTCTGTAACAATCTCTCGGTAGGTGGTTAAGTGTCAAAGTAGCATTCACATGAATGTCAGGACCAAAGGTTTTCCAGCAGAACATTGCCCAGAACATAACATTGCACCTGACCATCCACCTGATCAAGATGAAAGCGTAATTAATCAGATCAGGCAAACTTCTGCCACTGCTCCATGGTTCAGTTCTGATGCTCATGTCCCCACTGAAGCTTGTTAAGGTGATGGGCACGGGCACTCTGGCCAATCTGAGGTTACATAGCAAAATGAAATGCACTGTGTGTTCTGACAACTTTCTATCATAGACATGGCAATTTGAGTTACAGTAGCTTTTCTGCCTGATTAGGCCACATGGCCTAGCTTTCACTCCCCACATGTATCAGTGAGCTTTAGGCACCCATGACCCTGACGCTAGTTCACTGGTTGTCCTTCTTTGCACCACTTTTGGTAGGTATTAACCACTGAATACTGGGAACACCCCATAAGACTTGCCAGTTGGAGATGCCTTGACCCAGTCATCTAGCCATCACTATTTAGCCCTTGTCATTCAGATCTTTTTCATTGTTTATTTGTCCTGCTTCCAACACATGAAATTCAAGAACTGACTTTTCACTTGCTGCCTAATATATCCCACCCCTTGACATATGCCATTGTAACAATTTAATCAATGTTATTTACATCACCTGTCAGTGGTTTTAATATTGTGGCTGAACAGTGCACATAAATATAGAGCAAGTTAACAATGAAACTGTAAGTGTGTGTTTCACATACAAGCTGATCTCTGCTGCAGGGAGGAAAATATGATATTATAGGTTTATATCATCATTCAGACTTTACACAGTACGAAACACAGTTCAAAACTTATAACACTGCTTCCCCTGAATCACTTCATGGAAAATATTATAAAACATAATGACAGTCAATGGTATTGAAGGGACTAATGGGGTGAGTTAGACTTAACAGTGTGATAAAGCACTCTCCATGTCATTGAGGGTGCATTTATAAATAAATAAATTTTCACATTTAATAGGTATCAGGACCAGGAGAGAAGAAACAACAGGCAACACTCTGGGTATGCTGATGGGTGTAAGTTTATGGGGAAGTACCAAACAATGTGCCGCTTTAAATCACATGAACCTTAATTATACATAGTGACAATTAAAATTACATGTGTATTCAAACAATACTAACATTTTGCACCTTGTTAATCTTTACTGAATTATGTCAGAGGTCTTTTTGCATAGTCTGCGCGAGGGCCGGACTGACCCACCAGGATACCAGGAAATTCCCTGGTGGGCCGGCGTACCTGGGCCGGCAGTGCTGCACATTACTTTTTTTTCCTCCTCTGAATTCTTTGCTTGGGGCTGGAGCCTGGGGCAGAATGTTTGCTGGATGACCGCAGTGAGGCTGCCAAAGGCCAGTAACATAAAAAGGAGACAGCTGGTTTGCAGCAGAGAGCTGTGTATGTCAGGAAGCTTGTAGTGGGTTTGTTTGTGTCAGTGAGCCTGTGAATTTGCCTGTATTCAGCTTGTGTGTTTCAGTGAGCTTGTAGCAAGCATGTCTGTAGTGATCTCGTGTGCGTGTCAGTGAGCTTGTAGTGAGTTTGTCTGTAGTGAGCTTGTGTGTGTCAGTGAACTTGGAGTTAGCTTGCCTGTAGTTAATTTGAATGTATTTGTGTCAGTGAACATGTCTGTAGTGAGCTTTTGTGTGTCAGTGAGCTTGTAGTGAGCATGTCTTTAGTGAGCTTGTGTATGGGTCAGAGAGTTTCTGTATGTGTGTAGGTGAGCTTGCAATGAGCTTGTGTGTCAGTGAGCTTGTTTGTAGTGAGATTGTGTGGGTCAGAGAGCTTCTGTTTGTGCCAGTGAGCTTATCTGTTGTGAGCTTGTGTGTCAGTGAGCTTGTCTGGTAGTGAGCTTGTGTGTGTCAGAGAGGTTGTCTATAGTGAGCTTATTTGGGTCAGTGAGCTTGTATGTACAGAGCATATGTGTGTCAGATGAGTGTGGCGGAACCAGCCTCGCCACTGGGCATTGGAGAAGACTGATTGCCAGCCTCCTGCCCTGTGACTATGGCCCCATGTTGAAATGCTGGATTTTCCCCTGCAAAGACCCGAAAGCCGGGTTATTCGGTACTTTCCCTATGTGAGCAGTGTTACCCCAGATAGCTATGCCATGGAGCCCATTCGTATAACGAAAGACTATGTGAAAGACTTTGGCTCCATGGCAATTGAACTGTATGTATGTGATCTGAGCACCATTCAGTAATAATTTGCACTCAGATCTAAGCTATCTGGGGATATGTTGAATGTACCCGTTTAATGCAATCGCTGTTATATATTTTTATGTATTTTATTGTATTTTGCTACCATGTGGCTAGTGGAGTTTTGCCTCTGTCCTTGGAGATAATTGGATTACTTCCCAATTATCTCCAGGATCGAAGACTCTGTGGAACTGGTTTTGGGCAGAAAAAACTTGCTTCATTTTGTCAAATAGGACTTTCCCTTAACTTTTTAACCCCTAAGCCGATTGCCATGATTTTTGAGTATGTGTATATTTCAAGCATGAGGATTCTGAAAATGTATGGTTTATGTGAATGGCATGTATATTTGGGAAGTTATTAATATATTGTAAAAACTGTATTTCTCTGCCTGTGATAATTATATTACCCATTGTGTTCAGTAATCATATCACAGGCAGAGGGGAGGATTTTGTGTGGAAGTGTCTGTGTGTATTGTACGGATTGATTGGTTGTATTTCAAAACCCTGTGGGCAGTACTATGTTTGTGGATTGTGAATAAAAGAGGCTGTATGTGCCAGTACAGGCAGTTCTGCTTGACCTCAAAACGAAGTGTCGTCTCGTTATTGGGGGAATTGGATTGTATGCTGATTGCCAGGAGTGTAAGCTGATTGTATGCTTTTCCTGTTCAGCTGCTTACAGCATTCATATGCTTGAGAGTATTCGTATGCTTCTCCGGTTCAGTGGTTGTGGTGTCTACTGCAGTGCTTGGAGTCCTCAGGAAGCGCTAGGAGCATCCTTCAACTGAGGTACCCAGTCGGGGTGGCAGGTGATCCATTACAATGAGTTTGTCTGTATTTGTGTCAGTGAGAATGTGTGTAGCCTGCTTGTATGTGTGTCATTGAGCTTGTCTGTAGTGAGCTTGTGTGTGTGTCATTGAGCTTGTCTTTAGTGAGCTTGTGTATATCAGTGATCTTGATTTGAGTGAACTTGTGTGTGTCAGCGAGCTTGTCTGTAGTGAGCTTGTGTGTGTCGGTTAGCTTGTCAGTAGTGAGCTTGTGTATGGGTAAGAGAACTTGTGTGTGTTGGTGAGTTTGTCCGTAGTGAGCTTGTGTGTGTTAGCCTGGAGTGTGGGTATTACAGCACTGTAAAACCCATGGGTCATATGATGTGAGGGGCTGCAGGTAAGAAACAAGCTAACAGCTCCCAAAGCACATTGAGATAAAAAAACACTATGTGGCACGATGAATTTTAAGTCTGGAATAATTTTTTTTTTCCTGGGCTGCTTTCTGTTCCCAGTCCAGCCCTGGTCTGCACCTTGGGTTCTGTCCGGTGTAGTATACCACAGCTTCTATTGTTCTTGTGATGAGTGCCTGTTACTGTGCAGCTAGAATTAGTTTCTTAGTGCTGTTTTTCAGCCCTGCATTTCCAAGCACTGGTAGGATTTTGTAATATGAGTCTCATTCACTGGTAGGATTTTGTAATATGAGTCTCGCTGTCTCTACCCACTCTGGACCAAGACCCGGGTCCAGCTTCCAGTAGGTCGACCTCTCCGAATTCGAGAGAGCAGGAACAGGAACAAGCTCTTAGCAAAGCTTAGTGATTATACCCTGGGGAGTATAGTGATTATAGCAATCCCCAGAGTGTAGTTCTCGAATCCCCCAAACATGAGCCGAAACTTCATAAAGGTACAAGATGATCTGACTCCAATGAGCGTTTATTACTATTACTATATACAAGTTTTCAGGCCAGAGGCACACCCCCTGGACCTGGTGGTAAACTGTGACAAAAGGGACACAAACCAATGGGAACACTAATTAACATAATAACACTCCCACATACACAATGAAATCCCTCCTCTCCATCCTGGAGATAATTGGCTTAAGCCACTGCAGTAAACTCAACTATATCTCCAGGTACAGAAAATGTCTACATTTTACACTAACAGCAAAAATACGTAAAAGTACATAAAAATACATAATTCTTGTTATATTACACAGAACCCCCACATTTATTCATTAAAAGGACACTATAGTCAACAGAACAACTACAGCCTGAATCATTCCCTTATGGCTTTTTGCTGTAAATACTATCTTTTCAGGGAAAATGCTGTGTTTACATTACAGCCTAGTGATGACTCCACTGCCCACCCCTCAGATGTCTGCTAGAGGTGCTTTCTGGGGCAGTGCTGCACATTCAGAATTTCCACCCTCTGCATGCAGACACTGACTTTTTCTCATAGAAATACATTGATTCAATTCATCTCTATGAGGAGATGCTGATTAACCAGGGCTGTGTTTGAATCATGCTGGCTCTGCCCCTTATCTACCTCCTTGGCAGTCTCTGTTGTGGGTATGGGAATTCTTCCACCTCATGGCTCATGTATGATGTGTGTGCAGTCCGTCAAATTCCAGTAATGATACTAGCTTCCTCTTGACTATGTTCAAATGTTGTGTAACTAGCTGTTTTGGCATTAGTGTAGATAAAGATCTCATGTTCATCATTAGTTCCCACATATATTTAATGTAGCCCCTTTCATTGGGTTTGCTTTTGTAGTAGCAGTCAAGCAGGTCTATGTTCTCACTTCATGCCCAGGAATATGTTTGTTCCAGTAGTCTACTTGTCATCAGATTGCCGTGCTTTCCTAGCATCTGATGCAGACCATGTCAATCCGGTGACTTCCATGCCAGCATTACTCTCTTGGTTCGTGTTTGTCTCATATTATTTAGGAGGGTGGGTAGGCTAATGAACCAAGATCTAAATAAATAATATTTAAACAATCTATGTATATATACAAAGACAACTGCTCCCTGCCCCACCCCCTGGGCTGTTAACAGTCTTTATATTCTATTGCCAGTATAGAATTTTCCCACCCTGGAAGATGAGGTGCCATGGTAAGAGGCACCATATGTACCTGCCTTTCCTAATGCCTGAGAGAAACTAAAATTACTTAGAAGAAAACGTATTCTCGGAAAAGGTCTTTTGTCTAATGCAGATTAAACAATTCTGCACTTTTCTTAGATCTCTGATATGCCAAATGCGCTGCATATATCAAATAATCATTTGACATCTTACTTAATGTTGCAAAGACAGTATTTCAAAGAAATTAATGATCTAAAGTTAACCTTGACACAAATTAGACAGGTTTAAAAATGATTTACGAAGTAGCCTAAAGAAAAAGTGTCTAAAAAAACTGTGAATTGATATAGAGAGATATAATGTCACAATGTATTCATACACCTATTTTTTTCACACATTTTAATAGGAATACTTCTTAACTCTATATTCAGTAAAAGGACACTATAGTCAACAGAACAACTACAGCATGAATCATTCCCTTATGGCTTTTTGCTGTAAATACTATCTTTTCAGGGAAAATGCTGTGTTTACATTACAGCCTAGTGATGACTCCACTGCCCACCCCTCAGATGACTGCTAGAGGTGCTTCCTGGTGCAGTGCTGCACATTCAGTATTTCCACCCTCTGCATGCAGGCACTGACTTTTTTTCATAGAAATGCATTGATTCAATTCATCTCTATGAGGAGATGCTGATTGACCAGGGCTGAGTTTGACTTGTGCTGCCCCTGCCCCTTATCTACCTCCTTTCCTGTATGAAAGCTTCTTGAGACTATTGCATGTAGCACCGCTCTGTGCCAATCAGCATCTCCTTATAAAGAAGCATTGAATCAATGCATCTCTATGGGGAGCATACAGCAGTGCATGGATACGCTTATCAGAGCTGTACAAGGTGCTTGTCACACACTTCTAGTGGCCGTCTGACTGCACTTAGAGGAGTTCCTAGACAGGAATCTCAGTTTTCTCTGAAAAGGCAGTGTTTAGATTAAAATGCCTGCAGAACAACTACATTAAGCTGTTGTTATTCTGGTAACTGTAGTGACCCTTTAAGGAGGCCAGTAAATAATGATTTTGTACTTCTAAAGCATAGAAACATAAGCACATATAATCAATACAAGGGGGATACAAAGTCTACAATTTGTAGCTGTATGAATTCTTGAAAAATACATTTGACATTGATAAACGAGGTGCTGGCTGTATGTTTTACACAATATGACATTTTGTACAGGCACAATATTCTAAAAACTTGAAAAGGTGTCAGCACAATATTAATTTAATGATGCGATACATCAATACCTGTGATTTTGAGACATGCTGGGGGTCGTACAATACCCATAGATTTCCATCCTACAGCCAGCAGGCAGCAAGATGTCTAATACTGCCTAAAGCAAAATACTGTTTGAGGTTTGCATTTGTGTTAAATATTTTATCTAGCTACTTACAGCAAATAAACGTTATAGTGTTGAATTGTATTCAGATGTGTTTATTTTCTTATTGTTATTATTATTACTGGCATTTGTAAAATCCCAATATATTCCAAAGCACTCTACAATAGAGGAAAAGACAGTACAATATATGTACAATATAGAGATAGAAACTGCACTCCATCCCTGACAAAGACCCAATTCTGGGTTGAAATGTTGCTGTGTTCCTTTGGTTATATAAAATGTTCTTAAAGCTATAGGAGTGCCTGGACCTATTTTCTGTTACTGGTAATACAATATATGTAGACTAATACAAGAGGTAAAGAGGGCTCTGTACATAAACTGAGATCTAGCCACTGAAACTGTTTTATGCAAAATAGCTACATAAACAGTGAGCTTACAATGAAAAAGATTAAAATGTTGAGTTGAGACAGAGGTAGCAGGGAGAATATGGAGGTGACAGCCAGAGATAATTAAAGAATAGTTTTATTTATGCTGAAATAATTCCGTTATTCTTCCTCTAATATGTAACAGTACTTAACAAAGAACAAATGACATCTCCTCGGAGCTACTAACTAAAGTAAGAATTCAAAGTGAATTCAAAGGTGAATTTCAAATTTCAGGCCAGAGTAGCCACACGTATATCAATTTTTCCATTTTTTTCTTTGTTACTTTATATTTGAAATTCACTTTGAAGTCTTGCTTTAGTAAATAACCCTGCAAGTGCTATAATTTTATGGCAAGACAGGAGGCTTCATATTTGCTTTTACTTTCTTTACTGTTACTCCCAGCAGCAAAGAAACAGTTAACAGTAAGTAGAAAAAATTTAACCAATCAGAGTGTACAATAGATTATGTCCAGTCATCAGGCTCCTCCCAATTCCTCTTTCTTTGCTGCTTAGCCTCCCAGGTGAGTCTATTCTAATTATAGTCTAGTATTAACCCCTTAAGACCGGAGGGCGTACTATTACGTCCTCTAATAGGCGGCTCTAAACGCCGCCGGGCGTAATAGTACGCCCTCCGGTCTTTCTGTACTTACCCGATCGCCGGCGGTCCCACGCCGGCGATCGCGGTGGGGGGGACTCCCAGGGAGCCCCCCGCGGCACGACCGTCCTCCAGGAAGCAGGAAGCCCCCCGGCCGTGTGAGAGTGGGGTCCTAGCGAGGACCCCACAATCACATGGCCGGGGATAGCTGGCTTCTGTATTGCCGGCAGGGGGGCTGCCTGTAATGACAGGTGGTCCCCTGCTGGCTGAAAATAAAAATGAAATAAATAAATAGTGTAAAAAAATAAATAATATATACTTAGATCATATATATATATTATATATATATGATCAAAGTATATATACACACATATACATACACACATGTACACCGTCTAGGTGTATTTTACTATTAATATATATATAATTATATATATATATTAATATCAAATTACACGTACACTGATACTGATTAGATATATATATAATTATTGTTATATATATATTTATATATATTATAAAAAAAATTAAAATGTAAATACGTTAAAAAATAAAATTACAAAAATAATTAAAAATAAATAATTAAAAAATATATAGATGTGTGTTATTTCGTTCTAACTGTATTGTGAAATTAATATATATATATATATATCAAAATACACATAGAGCGAAATAATATATATATTTATACACATAAATATATACGTATATATCACTATATATATACCTATATATAAATAAAAATATTTAAAAAAAATTATATAGATATATACATATATACATACGTATATATATACATATATTGATTCTACATATATATTTATGTAATATTTTTACATAATTAGGTATCTTAATTAATTACAATTAGCAGGACCTGCATGACAACCCATGCCGACAGTAAAGGGAATTTAATTTGCTAGCACTATATTTAACCCTATAACTTTCCGAGACACCATAAAACCTGTACATGGGGGGTACTGTTCTACTCGGGAGACTTCGCTGAACACAAATAGTAGTGTTTCAAAACAGTAAAATGTATTACAACGATGATATCGCCAGTAAAAGTGACGTTTTTTGCATTTTTCACGCACAAACAGCATTAAACGGACAATATTATTGCTATGATACTTTTTACTGTTTTGAAACACAAATATTTGTGTTCAGCGAAGTCTCCCGAGTACAACAGTACCCCTCATGTACAGGTTTTATGGTGTTTTCAAAAGTTACAGCTTCAAATATAAGGCTTGCGTTTAATTATTTTCACATTAAAATTCGCCAGATTGGTTAAGTTGCCTTTGAGACCCTATGGTAGCCCAAGAATGAAAATTACCCCTATGATGGCATACCATTTGCAATAGTAGACAACCCAAGGTATTGCAAACAGGGTATGTCCAGTATTTTTTAGTAGCCACTTAGTCACAAACACTGGCCAAAATTGACGTTTTTTGCATTTTTCACACACAAACAAATACTAACGCTAACTTTGGCCAGTGTTTGTGACCAAATGGCTACTAAAAAAGACTGGACATACCCCATTTGCAATACCTTGGGTTGTCTACTGTTGCAAATGGTATGCCATTATGGGTGTAAATTTCATTCCCGGGCTACTATACAGTCTCAAAGGCAACGTAACCAATCTGGCGAATTTCAATTTCAAATGTAACGTGCTATATTTCACCCTGTAACTTCCCAAAACGCCATAAAACCTGTACATAGTGGGTACTGTTTTACACGTGAGACTTTGCTGAATACAAATATGTGTATTTTATTGCAGTAAAAGCAAACAGTATTATGACACTGACCATTTAATTGTCATGTAGAACTAAAAAAATCCAATAAAATCGTATTTTCTCCCATTTTTTTCATATTAAATTATGTTTCATGGCTAAATATTTGATATTAAATGAAAGCCCTGTTTCCCCTGAATAAAATGATATATAATAAGGGTGGGTGCATTTACTATGAAAGAGGTGTATTACGGTTGGACAGACATGTAGCGCAAACGCCAGGTTTTGTTTACATTTTGTTTTGTTCACAACGTGTACATTTGGCTCCGTCCTTAAGGGGTTAAACAAAAATAAAATACAAACCACTCCAAGTAACTCCTAGTTTTCTAACTCCTATGTCAGAGGAGTTATTCACACATCCGTTTGAAGAAATGAGTGATGCGCAACCATTATTGCCAGAGGATGTAGATAACAGGGATATGTCTCGGGCAGGCAGCATTACACACATGGACGTACGGTGTGATGATGATGATGATGTTGTACCCGCTGCTGCTTCCTTTGCTGAGTTGTCAGATACAAGTGAAGCGGTTGATGATGACTATGCGTCCATGGATGTCACGTGGGTGCCCGCTCGTCAAGAAGAAGAACAGGGCGAAAGTTCAGATGGGGAGACAGGGAGGAGGAGGAGACGAGTTGGAAGCAGGGGGAGGTCGTCGCAAGGAGCTATTGGCACAGTCAGACAGCATGCATCGGCACCCGGGGTCAGCCCGACAGCACGCCAATCAACGCATGCTGTGTCCACCACCAGAATGCCGTCATTGCAGAGCTCAGCAGTGTGGCATTTTTTTTGTGTGTCTGCCTCTGACAACAGCGATGCCATTTGCAACCTGTGCCAAAAGAAAGTGAGTCGTGGGAAGTCCAACACTTACCTAGGTACAACTGCTTTCTGCGTAAGCCTCTCACATCCTGGCGCCTATGGGATCAACACATAATTACAAGCAACACTTTTGCGCCTACTCTAAACGCTTCATCCTCCTCCTGGTCAGCATCTTCTAAACCCGTCAGCCACTGCTGTCCTCCTTGCCCCCCTCTCAGCCATCCGCCCACTCGTCTCCGCCTGGTAGTTCAGCTCATCTGCCCACAGTCATGTGTCTGTCCGCGGTTGTTTGGCGTAAGCCAATGTCGAAAGTCACCCCTGCCCAGCGTCTGACAGCTTTGACGTCGAACTATTAACGTCAGCTTTTGCCCTTACAAGCTGTGAAATTTGGAGTCTGGCGTTCTAAATTTGCCCGCTATTGGGGACACGCGGTGGAAGGTACCCGGCCAAAATTTCTTTGCGCAAAAGGCAATCCCCAACCTGTACTTGACTGTGCAAAAGGAAGTAATGGCATGTCTGGCACACAGTGTTGGGGCAAGGGTCCATCTGACCACTGATACCTGGTCTGCAAAGCAGTGGGTACTTTATAAATGGCTCCACCTGCCACCCGTACAGCAACACAGTCTCCAGTTAGGAGGACCGACCAAGCATCTTCTTTCATCTCCCTGTTCCAAAAATCGCTGCCATATACACGTCCACTGATAGGAGACGCAACAGGTATTAAACTGATAAGAATAGTACTAAACACACCACTCCTATCTGGTGGCACATTAGATTGCACGCGCAGTGCTCCGTCTCTATTCCGCTCTTTGTCAGTGTGTATCAGGGGCTTTGAGGACGGGGAACAGTCTCTATTCTGCTCTTGCATTTCTATTTCTTCTTAGATAACAAAAAAATTCTGAGACGACGTTGGCAGGGCTCTTCACTTGTGTGACCTGTCATGAATTGTCATTTGAATGTTAATTTGAACTGTGTTGTCTGCAAACGTCAGAAAGTCACCCACTTGCCCGGATGTTTTGTTCCTCAGATATATACTATACATTGTCGATGCTAACGATGTGGCTCCTGAGCCGCTAAGGTGCGTTCTGTGTGTGTCCCATGTGTGCAGCATCAGTTTAGTGGTCTCTAGCATGTGTGGTGTTGTCGGCCTCAGGTGTTTTGGCACCCAAAATAAGTGGTGCATGCCCAGTGGGATTCAATATCAACCCATTGCGGTGGGCTTTCTGCCCTGTGTGCCGTGGCCAGCGTGGCTAAAATGGCAGCCTTGTAGTACAGTTTAACGTCTGGGAAGCTCATGCCCCCCCTCCCTGTTAGTCTTTTGATTGTGGAGTGTGCCACCCTGGGTGTTTTATTCGCCCATGTGAATCTCGTGATGGTTTTTTGTAGTTTGACCATATTGCCTGGGGATGGGGATCTGCAGCGTGCAGAATAAATATTGTAGTTTTGGCAACAGTGACATTTTAAATGCCGCTATGCACCCATGCCACGAGTGGAAGTCACTGTTCCATTGGTCTAACGTCTGAGTAATTTCCTGCAAGAGTTTCTTGTAATTGTATTTAAACATTTGGCAATTCGTCTTGGCTAGCTTGATCCCCAGAAATGTGATATAATCTTCCCTCCAGTCAAAATTAAAGGATTCCGTCAGTGTTTGTAGGGTACGTCCTGGTAGGTGAATTCCCATCGCCTGTGTTTTTGTGAGATTAAGTTTGTAGTAGGATACTTTGTTATAGTCTTGTATGCACTGTAGTAGGTTCGGTAGGGATATTAGCGGTTGCGTCAGGGTCAAGAGTATGTCGTCCGCGAAGAGGTTGAGAGTGTACTCACTGTCCCCCACTTGGACGCCGTGGATATCAGGGTGAGATCTGATCACTGCAGCCAGAGGCTCCAGTGCCAGTAAGTATAGCAGGGGGGACAGGGGGCACCCCTGTCTCGTTCCGTTGGTGATGACTATCTTTTTTGACACAAAAATTAAGGACCTGAGCTCTGGGTGCCGAATAGAGTGCTCTGACTACAGAAATGAAGCCCTCCGGTATCCCATACCTCTTTAGGGCCGCCTCCAGGAATCCCCATCCCAGCCGGTCAAAGGCTTTTTCTGCGTCCAATGAGAGCAGAACCCCCCCTTCCCGTGTCACCCCTAGGCTTTGCATGAGTTCAAGGACTTTTCTGGTGTTGTCTGCCCCCTGGCGCCCCGTCACGAATCCCACCTGATCATCATGTATAATGTGTGGTAGTATCGGACCCAGTCGAATAGCGTACAGTTTAGCCAGTATTTTGGTGTCAGTGTTGAGGAGGGATATGGGTCTAAAGTTTTGAGGGTAGGTTGGAGGTTTGCCCGGCTTGGGCAGAGTGATAATGGGGGCTAGCTGCATCTCCCCCGGTAGGGTTTGTGATCGTGCGGCTTCATTAAAAACCTCTGCTAGGCAGGGGGCCAGTATAACTCTAAACTTGCTGTAATAAGAGTTGGCAAAGCCATCTGGGCCCGGGGCCTTGCCCCTTGGCAGCGTCTGTATGGTATCCCTTACCTCCTCTGGGGTGACTGGTCGGGTGAGTGTTTCTTTCTGTTGAGTTGTCAGGGTCGGAAGGTTGAGTTTGTTTAGGTAAGTCTCTATCTCGGTATCTGTCGGGGTGGTTATGGTTGCGTCATTACGGAGGTTGTACAGGTCTCCATAGTATTGTGCAAACTCGTCGCTAATAGATAGCGGCGACATAACTTTCCCCCCTGCTTTTGTGTGTAGGAATGCTGTCTTCTGTGACTGCTGTCGCTTTTTTAACCTCGATGCCAGCAGTTTACCCGCTCTATTCCCATGGGAGTAATGTGCTGTTATTTATTTTAATTTTTTTTGGTGAGGCTTTACAGGACAGAGTGCTTCTCCACGGGACATGTTAACTCACGGGCAGCTGGCTCATCAAGGAACCAGAGCAGCTTTCCATGTACAGGTAAGACACATGCAGCCGGTAAAGGTTCAGGCTCTTCTTCCTGGAGGATACGCTGCAAGACACAAGCATTGTAAGTCTACTTAGAGTTGGGGGATAAAGCAAATACAAAGAACAGTATTCATTGATCA
>OW240912.1:103382237-103560030 GCA_933207985.1 Pelobates cultripes | reverse complement strand
AAAGAACAGAAAACCTCGCCATCCAGAGGCTCCAAAAATGCAGGATATCAGACTATCCTTTAAGAGGCCTACACTGCGGGCTACCACTAAGATGGCGCCCGACCCGCCAAGCAAGGATGAAGCCTCGGAGAACTACCAGGAGGAAGAGGAAGCTCCGGCCTCACAGTCGGAGGGGACCCCCTCTAACGAGTCTGAGTCTAATGAGGACTACTCACCGGCAACAAAGAGAGACATCAAAAATCTCCTGCTGGATATGCGGCGGGTGTGGAAGGCTGACCTCTTAGACACACGCACAGAACTAGGGACCCTCAAACAAAGGATCACAACAATCGAAACCAAAGAGGTAGCCAGAGAACAGAGGGTGCAAGACACCCAAAACAATCTGCAAGCACTAACGGAGCAGGTGTAGAAACTTACCAAATCGATGTCCAGGCACAGAAAGAGAAACATCCGCCTTTGAGGCATCCCGGAACGCATTGAGGGAGATGCAGTACTGCCCTTCCTCCGGCGCTTCATGGCCTCTATGGGCATAAGAGGCAACACAGGATCAGAGATACTAACGTCAGCATTACAGGTCGGCTGCCCCAGCGGACGTGCCAAGAGACGTAATTGCAGTGACCAAAGATATTGCGATCCGGTCTGAAATTACTGCCGGTCTGAAATTACTGCCAAATCGAAAGAGCTGGGAACCATATATATATATATATATATACACACACACACTTTTATTTCCTATATATGTATAATATATTATAATTAAACATTTTATAATATATTATACATATATAATGCATATATTTGATTTCATTATACATAGGGATGCACCAAAATGAAAATTCTGTGCTGAAACCAAAACCGAAAATTCAAGATGCCCTTGGCTGAAAACCGAAACCAAAAACAACTTTTTTCCCCCAAGTGATTTTAAAATATTTTTTTCTATAATTTTATTAATATTAGACTTTTTATTACACAGTGTGGGAGGAGGTGACTGGTGACAGAGTGACTGAGGGAGGGGGTGACTGGTGACAGAGTGACGGGGTGACTGGTGTCAGAGGGAGGGAGGAGGTGACTGGTGGCAGTGAGTGAGAGAAGGGGTGATTGGTGATCGTGACTGAGGAAGGGGGTAACAGAGTGACTGAGGGAGTGGGTGGGTGACTGACTGAGGGAGGGGGTGACAAAGTGACTGATGTAGGGGGTGACTGGTGAGAATGACTGAGGGAGGGGGTGACAGAGTGACTGGGTGACTGGTGACAATGACTGAGGGAGGGGGTGACAGAGTGACTGATGGAGGGGGTGACTAGTGACAGTGACTGAGGGAAGGGGTGCCTGGTGAGAATGACTAAGGGAGGGGTGACAGAGGGACTGAGGGAGGGGGTGACTGGTGACAGAGTGAGGGTGTTAGAAATACTATAGCTTCTATCTATCTCCATTACTGACAATGAAGGAGGTGCTCAGTAAGTTGCTGAATACAACAATGTGGATTTTAACATTTAATTTTATTTTACAGCCATTACAAACACATCTCTGTTAAATTAAGAATACAACAGGGCAGCACTTTTCCTGTGGGTCCCACCCTCTATGTAGAGGTGATATGTGTCCAAGAAAAATGGTGCATTTAGCAATCCTAAAGCTAGTCCCTGCTTCCTCCCTCCTGGTCTAGAACGCCAGTTGAGGAAGTGTGGGCCTCTGCGTAACATGGAAGATTCCATTTTTTTTAACTTGGATTCATAGTTGCTCTGTAGTTTCCTGTATCCCCCCTCCCCGCTGCCGGCCGCACACATTGCTGGTAGAGGGGACCACCCGGTGTGCGGGTCTGAGAGCAGAGTCCCCGCACCCTGCTCCCCGCCGGTACCCGAAACCCCTCCTGCCGCCAGACTCGGAGGGTGAATCCTGGGAGTGACATCAGATGGGATTCCATGTGACAAGTACCATCGGAGGTCCTCCCTGTCCTCCATTCCCCGCCAGTGCCGGTCCCCGCGGGCAGCCCAGACTGGGGACACCGGGCACAGCCCGCTCGCTGCTCACCTGGACACATCACAGGAGCTTCCACGCCCGGATCTGTGTCATGGGGTCCATCAGTGATGGCAGTGCTGGGGCTGTCAGTGGGGTCAGCACTGGGTTCGGGGGCTGTCAGTGAGGCAGTGCTGGGTTGTGGGGCTGTTAGTGAGGCAGTGCAGGGTTGGGGGGTTGTCAATAGGAATTGTGCATCCCTGGTGTAATTTTCTATTTTCGTCCAAAATGGGATAGGCCCATTTTTGCCTGAAAATTTCTGCAGCCGAAATTTCGGTGCATCCCTAATTATAAGTGTATTTTGAGATATATGTGTATACATTTATAACATTATTTATTTTTATTTATTTTTTAGCAGCCAGGGGGATTGCCTGACCGCTCAGACAGTCCCCCTGCTAGCAGCTCCATAGGCTCCTATGTCGGCGATGTGATCATGGAGATCACATGGCCCTGGAGGGCCGGAGCTGCTGCAGGCCAACTGTGATTGCCCTGGATCACCGGCCGCACCTAATAACGACCATTTTTACGGCTGTTAAGGGGATATGCATTTATAACGTCATTCTAAATGTATTTGGATTTAAATATATATGTATATTAATATCAAAATACAGTTAGAACAAATTAAAAACCGATATATATATATATATATATATATATATCTATATATATATATAGATATATATATATATATATATACACACACACACACACACACACATTTTTACATTTTATTTCATTTTTTTTTATTGATAATTTATATGTATATAATATATATTATATATTATATAATATATATATATATATATAAAAAATTAACGTTATTCTAAGTGTATTTTAATATTAATATATATATATAATATATTATATATATATATATATATATATACAGTTGCAAGAAAAAGTATGTGAACCCTTTTCGAATGATATGGATTTCTGCACAAATTGGTCATAAAATGTGATCTGATCATCATCTAAGTCACAACAATAGACCATCACAGTCTGCTTAAACTAATAACACACAAATAATGAAATGTTGCCATGTTTTTATTGAACACACCATGTAAACATTCACAGTGCAAGTGGAAAAAGTATGTGAACCCCTAGACTAATGACATCTCCAAGAGCTAATTGGAGTGAGATGTCAGCCAACTGGAGTCCAATCAATGATATGAGATTGGAGGTGTTGGTTACAGCTGCCCTGCCCTATAAAAAACACATACCAGTTCTGGGTTTGCTTTTCACAAGAAGCATTGCCTGATGTGAATGATGCCCAGCACAAAAGAGCTTTCAGAAGACCTACGATTAAGAATTGTTGACTTGCATAAAGCTGGAAAGTATCTCCAAAAGCCTTGCTGTTCATCAGTCCACGGTAAGACAAATTGTCTATAAATGGAGAAAGTTCAGCACTGCTGCTACTCTCCCTAGGAGTGGCCGTCCTGTAAAGATGACTGCATGAGCACAGCTCAGACTGCTCAATGAGGTGAAGAAGAATCCTAGAGACTTACAAAAGTCACTGGCAAATGCTAACATCCCTGTTAGCAAATCTACAATACGTAAAACACTAAACAAGAATGGATTTAATGGGAGGATACCACAGAGGAAGCCACTGCTGTCCAAACAAAACATTGCTGCACATTTACAGTTTGCACAAGAGCACCTGTATGTTCCACAGCAGTACTGGCAAAATATTCTGTGGACAGATGAAACCAAAGTTGAGTTGTTTGGAAGAAACACACAACACTGTGTGTGGCGAAAAAAAGGCACAGCACACCAACATCAAAACCTCATCCCAACTGTGAAGTATGGTGGTGGGGGCATCATGGTTTGGGGCTGCTTTGCTGCGTCAGGGCCTGGACGGATTGCTATCATCGAAGGAAAAATGAATTCCCAAGTTCATCAAGACATTTTGCAGGAGAACTTAAGGCCATCTGTCTACCAGCTGAAGCTCAACAGAAGATGGGTGTTGCAACAGGACAATGACACAAAGCATAGAAGTAAATCAACAACAGAATGGCTTAAACAGAAGAAAATACACCTTCTGAAGTGGCCCAGTCCTGCCATCAACTCGATTGAGATGCTGTGGCATGACCTCAAGAAAGTGATTCACATCAGACTGTAATGATATTGATGTTACAAAGTTTTGGAGTCCAGTAGCCAGATCAGCAATGTTTTCTGCCAGAGGTAGCCACTCGTTACCCAGGTGGTTGAGCCCCTGAGCCTTGAGTAGCCTTCTGGTCTTAAGCAGAGATGGGAGACTGGAACAGAAAGATGATAATCGTAGTCAGGCAAGCCGAGGTCAGTGGGAAGGAGAAGCAGCAAAGTCAAAACAGTCCAAATTCAGCAACAGGAAGGAGAAACAGGAACACGCTTGATTAGAGAGTACAGGAACCACAATAATCTGGCAAAGGTACAGAGACAGGAAGTGGCTTTTATAGGCCAAGAACCAGACACCTGACCAGACACAGCTGAAGAGAGTTGTCACTGATAACCTTGACTCTACAAGCAATGGTATCAGATATCAGGTAAATTTGCAAAAGGCAGGCTGGTGTACTGGTAATGAAAAGGTTTAGCATCATGTAAACCAGGGTTCGAAACCCAGCAGAGTCAGTTCCTCACATTACCTCCACCTTTACAGGCGCAGCCTCTGGATGCCCTATTTCCTGGTTTAGCAGGGTACTGTGCATGGAAAGACTGAAGAAGATCAGGAGCATGAATATTGTCCACTGGTTCCCACGATCTATCCTCCTCACCATAGCCTTTCCAATGAACCAAGTATTGAAGCTTGTTGCGGAAGATCCTGGAGTCAAGAATTTTTCCCACCTCGTATTCATCTTCACCATCCACGAGGACTGGTGGTGGGGCAGGCAAGGCTCGACCAGGGAAAGTATTTTCATGAAAAGGTTTAAGCAGTGCCACGTGAAACAACGGATGTATTTTCATGGAATCCGGAAGTTGCAGACGGAAGGTGACTGCATTGATCTGAGCGATTATCTTAAAAGGTCCCATGAACTTTTGACCCAATTTATGAGAAGGAATCCTAAGCTTAAGATTCTTTGTTGACAGCCAAACCTTGTCACCAACATGATAAACTGGGGCCTCCTTTCTGTGCCTATCAGCAGCTCTTTTGTAACATTCCTGAGCCTCCGAAAGAGTCTCCTTCAACAGTTCTTGGGAATCTCGTAAGGCGGTTAGCCGGTCAGTGACTGCAGGAATGGGAGTAGTAATTGGGAGACTCACTAGAAAGGTTGGATGGTAACCATAATTGGCAAAAAATGGGCTCAGAGAAGTGGAGCAGTGTTGGGCATTGTTATAGGCAAACTCCGCCGTGGGTAGAAAATCCAGCCAGTCATCCTGCAGGTAACTAATATAGCACCGCAAATATTGTTCTAAAGTCTGGTTGGTTCGCTCAGTCTGTCCATTACTTTGTGGATGAAAAGCTGAAGACAGATTTACATTAATACCTAGAATAGAACAAAAATATTTCCAAAAATGAGATGTAAACTGCACTCCCCTGTCAGAAATTACTTCATCAGGCACTCCATGCAAGCGAAATATTTCCCGAATAACAAGGTCAGCAGTCTGTTTAGCTGAAGGGAGACCACGAGCTGGTATGAAATGACTCATCTTGGTTAACCGGTCCACAACAACAAGAATAGTAGTGTGTTCCTTAGAGGGAGGTAGTTCCACAATAAAGTCCATGGATATAGATCCCCAGGGACGATGAGGAATCGGAAGAGGCTGAAGCAAGCCAACAGGGGATGAGCGAGGAGTCTTATGTCTGGCACATACATCACAAGAGGACACATACTTCTTAACATCCTCATAATATTTAGGCCACCAAAAGGATCGGGTAAGTAGTTCTTGTGTCTTTCGGATTCCTGGATGACCTGCTGGTTTAGAGTCATGGTAGAGGCGTAAAACGTCCAGTCGCACTGATTCTGGAACAAACAGACGTTGTTGAAAAATCCAAAACCCATTAAGCATGGTCATATGAAGATCACGAGGAGGATCACGAAAAACTGGATCTTTAGAGTAGCCCTTTTTAATGCGAGACATTAGATCAGAAGGAAAGGTAACTCCTAAAAATCTGCTCTCTGGCAAGATGGTGGACTTGGTTACTGTAGTATGGAGGGGGTCAGCTATCCTAGACAAGGCATCCGCCTTGCCATTTCTGGAACCAGGGCGGTATGAAATAAAAAAATTAAACCTTGAGAAAAATAGGGACCAGCGTGCTTGTCTGGCTGACAGTCTCTTAGCGGATTGGATACATTCCAGATTTTTGTGATCTGTGAGGACAGTAATTGGATGGGTGGCTCCCTCCAAGAGATGTCTCCATTCGGTGAAGGCAGCTTTTATAGCCAAAAGTTCTTTATTCCCTATGTCATAATTTCTTTCTGCTGGTAACATCTGGCGGGAATAGAAGGCACATGGATGTAACAACATCTTAGGTCCAGTCCTTTGAGATAGTATAGCCCCAACAGCTGAATCAGAAGCATCTACCTCTACAGTAAATGGCAATTCTGGCTGAGGATGTACCAAGATAGGGGCAGATGTAAACAGAGTCTTTAATCTGGAAAATGCAGTGTCAGCCTTATTGACCACTGAAAAGGAGTCCCTTTACGTGTAAGTTCAGTGATCGGTGTAATAACGGCAGAGAAATTCTTAATGAAACGCCTGTAAAAATTGGCAAACCCTACAAATCTCTGTATATCTTTTTCATTCTTGGGGATGGGCCAGTCCAGCACAGCTTTAATTTTACTTGCGTCCATACTTAAACCTTTAGGAGTTATTACATACCCCAGGAACTGAATTTCTGTTTGTTCAAACTCACATTTTTCCAGTTTAATGTATAGGTGGTGGGTACGAAGGCGCTCAAGAACAATGCAGACCTGTTTTCTGTGATTTTCAAGATCATCAGAAAATATCAGGATATCATCCAAATATGCCACAACAAACTGATCCAGGAGATCCCGTAGTACATCATTGATTAGATGCTGAAAAGTTGCAGGGGCATTACAAAGCCCAAATGGCATTACTAGATATTCGTAATGTCCGTACCTGGTTCTGAAAGCTGTTTTCCATTCATCATTTGGTCTTATGCGAACCAGATTATATGCCCCCCGTAGATCAAGCTTCGTAAATATTTTAGCTGAACGAAGTCTCTCCAGAAGTTCAGGAATGAGAGGCAAGGGATAACGGTTTTTAACAGTGATTTTATTAATGTCCCTGTAATCAACACATGGTCGTAGACTGCCATCTTTCTTTTCTACAAAGAATATAGGAGCTCCTGCTGGAGAAGTGGATGGTCGAATAAAGCCTTTGGCAAGATTTTCTTGTATGTATTCACGAAGTGCTTTCAATTCAGGCTCAGAAAGGGAGTATATACGGCCAAATGGGATAGCAGTTCCAGGTAGCAGCTCTATGGGGCAATCATAAGGCCTGTGAGGTGGAAGCTGATCAGCATTCTTCTTATCACAGACATCTGCGAAATCCTGATATTGTAGCGGAAGCTTAGTTAAGTTTGTAGCAACCATTTCATTAATTGTTGTGGTAACAGGTGTCGCCTTAGAGGGTTGACAATTCATTAAGCAGTGTTCTGAAGGAAAGGACAAAGTTCTAGTCTTCCAATCAATCTGTGGGTTATGCAGAGCAAGCCAGGGTATACCCAAAATCACTGGAAACTGTGTTGAGGAAATTAGGTGGAAAGATATAGACTCATGGTGATTCACTTCCAGAATCAATTTTAAGGGCACAGTCTCATGTGTAACCGGGCCTGACGTAAGTGGAGAACCGTCTACTGTTTCCATTAACACAGGTGAAGATTTAGGGATAGACTGAATTTTATTTCCTGCTGCAAATTTAATGTCCATAAAGTTTCCGCCTGCTCCGGAATCTATCATAGCTGTAGTTGAAATTATATTATTACCATATTGCAAAGTGATAGGCACCACCAAATGAGGATGTTGAGTCATCATACCTTCTTCACCCTGAGCCAGAGAAAACAAGGGTTGTGTGACAGAATCCAGTTGGTCTGAAATCTGGGATTGGTGTTGAATCTGTGCACCCTCAGCAGTCATAGCTATTGTTCTTTTAGACTTGTTAGGGCACTTGATGGCATAATGCCCTGCACTACCACAATACAGGCATAAGTTGTGAGTGCGTCGCCACTGTTTTTCTTCATTGGATAATGGCCCTCTTATTAGATCTACTTGCATAGCCTCAGGTTCAGAGTCTGTAGGTGTTTGTGGGGTCGGAGTAGAAATTCTTGAATAGAAAGTAGGAGTAGCACTTGGTTTAAAAGAGCCCTGTCTTTCCAATCTTCTTTCTGAAAGTCTCCGATCAATACGGATAGCCAACCGCACAAATGCATCAAACTCAACAGGAAGATCAACACGAGCTAGCTCATCTTTTATAGCTTCTGAGAGACCCCTTCTGAAGTGGAACCTCTGGGCTGATTGGTTCCAAGTAGTATCAGTAACCCACTGTCTGAATTCAGCAGCATATTCAGCCACAGATCGCCTCCCTTGATGTAAATGAAGGAGAGTGGCTTCTGCTGTAGCACAGCGATTGGGATCATCAAAAACTAGGCACATGGCCTCAAGAAAGTCTTTTAAATTTCCCAAGATTGGACTGTCCTGTTCCAGAAAAGGGGAGCCCCAGGCCAGGGCTTCATCTTTGAAGAGGGAAAAAATAAATCCCACCTTCTCTCTTTCAGATGGAAAACGGTTAGGTAACATCATAAAATGCAAACGGCATTGATTTAGGAAACCCCTGAATTTTTTGCGGTCTCCTCCAAATTTTTCTGGTAGAGGCAAGCGGGCATCTTGTGCAGGTGTAACAGTAGTAGTAGCAGCAGCCGCAACATCATGTGCCCTGTAGCTGGTAAGCTCACTATGCATTGATCGAACTTCATTTTGCAGTTCAGCTACCTGATCCTGCAGCACTTGAATGGTCTGTGCCTGGGTCTGCATAGTTCTTGCATTAAAAGCAACCTGCTGGGCCAATGCAGAATCTGATCCGACGGTCTCCATGAATGGGCCAGATTATTCTGTAATGATATTGATGTTACAAAGTTTTGGAGTCCAGTAGCCAGATCAGCAATGTTTTCTGCCAGAGGTAGCCACTCGTTACCCAGGTGGTTGAGCCCCTGAGCCTTGAGTAGCCTTCTGGTCTTAAGCAGAGATGGGAGACTGGAACAGAAAGATGATAATCGTAGTCAGGCAAGCCGAGGTCAGTGGGAAGGAGAAGCAGCAAAGTCAAAACAGTCCAAATTCAGCAGGAAGGAGAAACAGGAACACGCTGGATTAGAGAGTACAGGAACCACAATAATCTGGCAAAGGTAAAGAGACAGGAAGTGGCTTTTATAGGCCAAGAACCAGACACCTGACTAGACACAGCTGAAGTGAGTTGTCACTGATAACCTTGACTCTACAAGCAATGGTATCAGATATCAGGTAAATTTGCAAAAGGCAGGCTGGTGTACTGGTAATGAAAAGGTTTAGCATCATGTAAACCAGGGTTCGAAACCCAGCAGAGTCAGTTTCTCACACAGACATCCCAAGAATATTGCAGAACTGAAACAGTTCTGTAAAGAGGAATGGTCAAGAATTACTCCTGACCGTTGTGCACGTCTGATCTGCAACTACAGGAAATGTTTGGTTGAAGTTATTGCTGCCAAAGGAGGTTCAAGCAGTTATTAAATCCAAGGGTTCACATACTTATTCCACCTGCACTGTGAATGTTTACATGGTGTGTTCAATAAAAACACGGCAACATTTAATTCTTTGTGTGTTATTAGTTTAAGCAGACTGTGATTGTCTATTGTTGTGACTTAGATGATGATCAGATCACATTTTGTGACCAATTTGTGCAGAAATCCATATCATTCCAAAGGGTTCACATACTTTTTCTTGCAACTGTATATATATATATATATATATATATATATATATATATATATAAATATATGATCTAAGTACTTTTATTAACTTTATTAAACTTTTTACTAACTTTTCTTTATTTTCTAAACTATTCTGGCCATGTGATCGTGAGGACCTAAGCAGCCAGGGGATCGCCAGAGATCAGGTAAGTGGGGATTTACTAATGGACGTACCAGATACATCCACGGTCCTTTATGGACATTTTTGTCGGACTTCTCCTGTACGTTCATGGTCGGGAAGGGGTTAAATATAGTAGTGTAAATTACTTTAGATAAACTATTAAACGAGTCATTTTTATATTTATATAAAAGCTATTTATTTCTGCTTTTTACTACTGCAGAAATCATAGATGTCTTCCAGGTGACTTCTTTTCAGCCAATTAAACCACAGCCTGAATATAAATCATGGCCAGGGAGCAGAACATACAAACTTCTTTGTGTAATACATGTAGTAAGAGTTGGTGAGACAGGTCAATTGGTTAATCTACCACTTGTTTCTTAATTCTATTCTGTGTAAAGTTATAGTAGACACAGGCAAATCCCTAGTATTAAAGGCAGTAAAGAAAATTAAACAACTTTATTATGTACAAGCAAATTAAAATGGCACTTTAAAAAAATTAGATGACTTTAAAAGAAGCTGCAACAGGCTTCTAACAGATAGTGAGGAAAAAATAATTCACTCTATTTTAGCCAGCATCCTACAGTTAGATAAAATTAGTCTTTTTGGGGGGGCGGAGCCTGGCACAGACACGGACCAGATGCCATATCGGGAACCTCCGAAAATCAAACTACTAATCACCCGAAAATCGGCCCCACGACCCTGCCATCCAGCATCACAATCGCCAACATTGCACAGGGGAGACCCTCAGGAATCGCCCGATGCCCTTCCGGTACACCCCAAAGCAGGCAAAGCCTGAGTCTACCATCCATCAGCACACCACGGCCTGGATTACCTGCTGGGCGGGGACTTCCTAAAAGACGTGTGGGACACATCCCAGCACAACGCCGAACAAGAAACCTCAGGGGTGGGGCACAGATCCCAGAAACCCCAACAAGGTACAGTGGCAACGCAGCCTGATATAGGCACAATGCTTCAGAGACAAACACCCGCCAAAATGGCGGCCGCACAGGGCCCAGACTCCACACAAGAGACTAACTCATTAGAGCAAAGCAATCAGGGGACTACTCACTCAAAACCCACACCCCAACAGGGAACCACAGACCCGGCAACCAAACAGGACCTACAGCACATGCAAAACATGTTACAAGAAATACAAAGCCTCCTAGCAGCAGACATACCTACCCTTAAAACCAACATGCAACAAATCACATAGAAAGTGATACACACACAGGGAGAAGTGAAATGGGTCCAAAAAGAAATCTCCTCGCTGCAGGACTCCATCCTACTACAACACAACCAACAAAACTTAGAGGTCCAAATAGCAGCCCAAGAGGACAAACACCGACGCAATCATATAAAAATCCGAGGTATTCCAGTCTCTGTCACCAAAGAGGACTTACCTTATTACGTGAGACGCCTCATGCAATGAATACTACCCCCCCTGTGGTGGCAAGGAAACTCACCTTTGCCGGCATATACCGTCTACCCACTCCGAATAGGGCAAACACACCTCTTGCAGGAGACGTCATAATCCGCTGCATCCTACCACAAGAGAGGGGGCACGTAATGTCAGCGCTCAAGGGCAAGAAGCCACTCAAATTCAAAGAGTCCCAATTGACTTTTTACCAGGACCTAACCAAAGCTACACTCAGCGGGAATACTATATCGATGGGGTAACCAACGCCACCTATTGGTCACACATCAAGGACACACACACAAAATAACCTGTGGAACCGACACCACTACGCTACTACCAAAACTAGGCCTGCCAACCAAGAATACCCAGTCCGCCACCCCCGCCTGGGACCCAGCGACGATCGAGCCGTTCGCCCCGAGAAAGCGGAGAATGGACACTCAGGCCACCTGACAGGTAAGGAGGGGAGAAGTCTCCCATCCCAACCTGCTTAAAGGCTAAAACCCGTTAATTGTCTCTCATTTTAACGTTTCCCAAAGTTCCTATGTTGTTGGCCCGCAAGTTAAAAGCCTGGCCCAAATGTTTCTCAAAGAGCTTACCAGAGAGGGCGCTGGCATGCTGGCGCACCAAAAACACGCACAGTGACACAGAGTGCTATTTCCCCTCCCCAAACAGCCCTCAGGTTAGGGCCACCACCCCTCAAGAGCAGCTCACACAGGCCATATCTGAGTGGAAAAACTCCCTGACAAGCTGCTCCCATGACAAACCGACTGACTGCACAACATATTTGCAACCTTTACAGATCCACGAAGTGGACTAACCACCCATACAACACCCACTCTACCAGCTCACAGCCAAACACCCATGACGGATCGCACCTCTAATATCACCCCATGACCTAGGTAACGACATACATAACCACTTGGCATACCCACACCCAATGCCACACAACCCACTTCCTAGGATTTCATAACTGTTTTCAAAAATATAAAAATTGTGCCAACTTACGACATATGTGTTATTAATCTGATGTTGATTTCCACAAATGTACCTTTTGTTACTCAGCACACAAAAATAAAGAATTACAAAAAAAAAACTATTTGTCTTTTTAGTTTGTGCTATTCAAAATGAACCAACTGACTAGCTTAAAGGGATACTATAGTAACTAGAACAACTACAGCTTATTGTATTGGTTCTGGTGAGTATAATCAGACCCTTTAGGCTTTTTGATGCAAACAATGTCATTCAGAGAAAATGCAATGTTTACATTACAGCCTAGGGATAACTCCACTGGCCACTCCTCACGTGGCTACTAGATGTGCTTCCTGGGACAATGCTGCACAGTCTACAGCACTGCCATTCAGTGTCTCCACACTCTGCTTGCAGACATTGAACTTTCCTCATAGGAAAGGGGGGTGGGAGGGTGTAATGGGGTTATAATACTATCGGGTCAAGAAAACATGTTTGTGTTCCTATAAGAAATTATACTAATTAGCATTTCAAGAGCAGAACAATTTACCAGTATCCACCTGCAGGTTTCCCTGTGGATTAAAGGGACACTATAGGTACCCAGAGCACTGCATCTTATTGAAGTGGTCTGGGTTCAGTGTCCCTGCCCCACTTAGTCCTGCAATGTAAAACATTGGACGTTGGAAGAGGCGGGGGAACCGAAGGAGATTGGTACAGGAGTCGGGTGAGTACACAAAGGGTTTTTTAAGTTTTTGAGTCGGGGATGGGTGCGAGACCAGAGTGCACTATAATGTAAGGAATACAGCTTTATATTCCTTACACTATAGAATCCCTTTAAGAAGTTGCAATGTATAGACCTCCACGCATTGTAACAAAAAGGTGCAACAAATTTGAGTAGAGTCCCACTGGTAATATCCAGACTGGTATGCAAAATACTTAATGCTTGTTTAATAGGCTTTCAATACTATGGACTTGAGCCTAGACTTCATGAAGGCGTAAAATGATCTGTTTAATCCAGGATCAATGGCCTGCTTCTATACAGTACAAGGACACAGAAAACACGCCCATGACACTCCCAGTGGCGTCGCTAGGGGGGGGCCAGAGGGGGCCATGGCCCCCCCTACATCATGCTGTGCCCCTCCTTGGGCCCCCCCAAATGCCAGCAACTTGCTGGCCATGGGCTTCCCTCGGACTGTAACAGCCTGTTACAGCCCGAGGGAATGCAGGAGAGAGGTGCTGGGGGCTGTCTGTGGCCGGAGGGAGCACTGATTGGCTCCCCGGCACAGGCTCCGCCCCCAAATGAAGCCCCGCCTCCCGCCGATAAGCCCCGCCCCCGCCGTAATGCAGCAGCCCATGCTGCTTCACAAGATGGCTGCCTGACCCCCAGTGACAGGTAGGCTGGGGGGGGGGGAGATGTACACACACACACATTGCCCCCATACACACACATTGCCCCCCATACACACACATTGCCCCCCCATACACACACCTTTGCACGCCCACTGCTCCCCATAGACACACATTGCCCCCCATACACACACTGCCCCCCATACACACATTTGCCCCACATACACACATTGCCCCATACACACACATTGCCTCCATACACCTTTGTCCCATACACACTGCTTTGCCACACTTCCCCCCATACACACACATTGCCCCATATACACACACTGCCCCCCATACACACACTTCCCCATACACACATTTGCCCCCCTTACAGCCCCCCATACACACTCATTGCCCCCCATACTGCTCCCCATAGACACACATTGCCCCCCATACTGCCCCCCATACACACAGACTGCCCCCCATACACACACATTGCCCCACACACTGCCCCCCATACACACACTCTGCCCCCCCATACACATACACTCTACACACATACACTATCCCCATACACACACACTGTATGGACTCAGCAGTCTGTGTGTGTATGGACTCAGCAGTCTGTGTGTGTGTGTGTGTTTGGCCTCAGCAGTCTGTATGTGTGTGTATGAACTCAGCAGTCTGTATGTGTGTGTATGAACTCAACAGTCTGTGTGTGTATGTGTATGGACTCAGCAGTGTGTGTGTCTATGGACTCAGCAGTCTGTGTGTGTGTATGAACTCAGCAGTCTCTGTGTGTGTATGGACTCAGCAATCTGTGTGTGTGTGTGTTTGTGTATGGACTCAGCAGTCTTTGTGGGTGTATGGACTCAGCAGAGTCTGTGGGTGTGTATGGACTCAGCAGAGTCTGTGGGTGTGTATGGACTCAGCAGAGTCTGTGGGTGTGTATGGACTCATCAGTCTGTGTGTGTTTGTGTGTATGGACTCGGCAGAGTGTGTGTGTGTGTATGGACTCAGCAGTCTGTGTGTATACGGACTCAGCAGAGCCTGTGTGTGTGTACGGACTCATCAGTCTGTGTGTGTGTATGGACTCAGCAGTCTGTGTGTGTGTGTGTATGGACTCAGCAGTCTGTGTGTGTATGGACTCAGCAGTCTGTGTGTGTATGGACTCAGCAGTGTGTGTGTATGGACTCAGCAGTCTGTGTGTGTGTGTGTGTGTGTCTGTGTGTGTATGGACTCGGCAGTCTGTGTGTGTGTGTATAGACTCAGCAGTCTGTGTGTATGTACAGACTCAGCAGAGTCTGTGTATGTGTACGGACTCAGCAGAGTCTGTGTGTGTGTGTATGGACTCAGCAGAGTCTGTGTGTGTGTGTATGGACTCAGCAGAGTCTGTGTGTGTGTATGGACTCAGCAGAGTCTGTGTGTGTATGGACTCAGCAGAGTGTGTGTGTGGACTCAGCAGTCTTTGTGTGTGTATGGACTCAGCAGTCTTTGTGTGTGTATGGACTCAGCAGTCTTTGTGTGTGTGCATGGACTCAGCAGAGTGTGTGTGTGTGTGTGTATGGACTCAGCAGTCTCTGTGTGTGTATGGACTCAGCAGTCTCTGTGTGTGTATGGACTCAGCAGAGTCTGTGTGTGTGTATGGACTCAGCAGAGTCTGTGTGTGTGTATGGACTCAGCAGAGTCTGTGTGTGTGTGTATGGACTCAGCAATCTGTGTGCGTGTGTGTGTGTGTGTATGGACTCAGCAATTTGTGTGTGTGTGTGTGTGTGTGTATGGACTCAGCAATCTGTGTGTGTGTGTGTGTGGACTCAGCAGTGTGTGTGTGTGTGTGTGTATGGACTCAACAGTGTGTGTGTATGGACTCAGCAGTCTGTGTGTGTGTATGGACTCCGCAGTCTATCAATAATTAAAATTCCTGTGAGTTGTTGTGTAGGAAGGGCCCCAGTGTATTGCTTTGCCCAGGGGCCCTTAACTCTGTTAAAATGGTACTGCTTGTGTGTGTCAGTGAGCTTCTATTTAGTGAGCATGTGTGTGTCAGTGAGCTTGTCTTTAGTGAGCTTGTGTGTGTGTCCCTGAACTTCTTTGTAGTGAGCCTTCTGTTTATACAAGTGAGTGTCTGTAGTAAGCTTGTGTGTGAGTCAGAGAGTTTTGTCTGTCAGTAAGCCTATTTGCGCATGTCAGTGAGCTTGTGTGCTTACTGTACTATATATATATATATATATATATATATATATGACTTGTAGGAATGGCATATGTTTTTTTCCAGGGCTGCTTTGGATTCCCAGGGATTCCCAGTTTGGCTCTGCCAGCGAGTGCACTTTACCGCTGAATAATCTGTGTGAGCTGCCGCACACTTTAGCCCTGTTACACGCGTCTGGGAGCTGCTGTTGACAGGTACTAGTAGTCTAGAGATTGGGGTATATGCTCAGCTATCTGTATAATACAGATCTGTGTGTATAAAATATCCCGGGATAGTCAGTGCTTCCTGTATAGTGCTGCTCTCTGTCTTGGGATATGATACACAAACAGACCTGTATTATACAGAGAGCAGCACTATACAGGGTGTCCCAATTTATTATACACACACAACCCTGTATTATACAGAGAGCACTGACTGTCCAGGGATATTATACCCAGACAGTAATTGATAGCTGTGCTGCAAAATGTCCTTGGAAAAATTTTTTTCAAATGTTGGCAACTATGGCACTGTATCAAGGATAATGTGTTTGTTTTTTTAATAATCCCTGGTGGAAAATAATGAATCCTCCACCAGGTATTATTAAAAAAACAAAACACATTGTGTCGGGGGCGTGGCTTAACATGCGACAAGGGCGGGGTCAAACTGCGGCGAGGGCGGGGTTAAATGTGCCCCCCTACTTTTGTCACTGGCCCTCCATGTGCCCCCCCCGAAAAATGAATCCTAGAGACGCCACTGGTGACAGCTACTTTAGTGATTTGCAACAGGTTGGTAAAACTTTTCGAGAACAAGTGGGTTCTCTGTCTCTAACTAGAAAATCGACTATGTAAGGTTTTTTTTAACATTTGCATTGATTTAAGCGTACCTTATTTACTATATCGCTTTTTTGTATAATAAATCTCTGCTTTTACTGTTCAATGCAACATCTGAAAAAATGTGCTTTTAGACCTCCTGATTGGAAGTCAATCTATATTCTCATAATCTAATTTGTAATGTAAAAGATATAGTGAAAGGATGGTGATACATTAAAGGTGATACATTAAAGGAACTGTAAAATAAAATGTATTTATTTAATTTAAAAAAAATTAAAGCAGTAGTTAACATGTACTGAGCAATTTTGAAGTTCTAAAAGTAGACATGTTAGTTTCCATGGTCATTACTCAATTTCTAGAACTTTGTCTAAGACATGTTCTTTATACACAACCTCAAAATTTAGGAGGGGAAAAATTGTGTTTTTTCCTTCATGGCTTTACAGAAACAGAAACTAAATATGAATACTGTACTCATCTTTTCTGGGAACAGATATTATTGCTTATTATTATTATTTCCAGCAATTCTGTAATTACACACTATAAAGCCTTAAGTAGAGGAGTATCCTGGCCCGTTCCCCTGTAATGAGGCAAACTGTTTAATGGTAACTTGGTCTCACCGAGTCTGCTCTAAAGCAGGGTGATAACATCCAACTTCTTCAGAGCTGCAGAAGTCAGATGTCGACTGGTCATTCATTGGCTAAGTATGTCAACTGATTGCTCTCAGCCAATGAGTGACCATCTGTCATTCTTATGATGCCCTAATGACGTTACTGGAGGTGAAGCTACACTTTTGGCAGCAAAGGAGTTAAACTCTTTATGTGCTGTGTTTCATAGCAAAATGCAACAAATGCAGTTTCATGGCCACGTCTTATCACTAATGTGACCATGGTGCTTGGAGTAACCTTTTAAAGCAACACATCAGATGCCTTCTGATAAGAGTGATGGGTTAAAGTCAGAGAGCTGGTGTTTGTTCATCAGCCCTCAAACAATACCATTGGGCAAACTGGGCAAATACCAATGCAGGGCCGGCGTTATCCAAGTGACGGCCTTGCTGTGTGCCATAACGATGCTGCCCTCAGCATGATGATCTTTGATCTCCCCACTGGCCCACAGGCACTTTACTGTGACAGAGATAAAGAGAGGGGAGAGAAGGATATGGGGGCTCTAGCCTGCAGCTCCTCTGGGAACATGTTCTTGCAAGCTTGGAGCATTGCCATGGTAACTGCTGCAGTGCCGAATCTCATGAGTGTAAACTTTAGCTGGTGGAGCTGCAGGCTAGAGTTCACTCAGTACCACCAGACAGGGGCTTAACTAGAAACCACGGGGCACCAGTGCGAAAATTGCCCTAGGCCCCTCACTCCCGCCACCCTCCTCCCATACATCTATCGTCCCCCTCCCATGCGTAACCCCCTCCCCCCACATTTGCAAACAGACATGCACACACATATAGACATACACACAGTAAATAAAACGAAGAGACCCTTGAAACAAGGGGATGCCAAAAGTAGCTCTGAGCACACAGAAGAAACATATGTGATTACCCATGTAAATGGGTAAAAGGATGGTAAAAGTGGAAGGGAGTAGACAAAGTAAACCCTATCTTCACCTTATACCACCCACAGCTTACTATCTATTGGAGAGGAATAAAATATCCCCAAAATCCACAACAAAAAATGTCACAATGTATGGTGAGAGATAAAAAAGGGGTCCAACCACTCTTCCCAATATGAATGGTAAGGCCTCCTAGATCTCAGGATACACAGGCTGAGTGGACTGATAAAAGCTAGTAACCCCTCCCCCCAAAAAATATATATATATATATGTAGTGCCCCCACTAACGTTAGGCAGACAAATAGAATCCTGTAAACTAAATGGGGTAGACAGACCCAGTATAGACAAACCCTGTGCCAAGTCCAGAGAAGCCCCACAGGACTAAAGCTGCCTGCCTAGAAATCCTATACAAGCTGGTAAACTAACTGACTTAACCCAACATACTGACTACCTAAGTGCTACCTAGTGTAAAATAAAAATAATAAATAAAGAAAGCGCTCGACGTGCGTTTCAGCATGAATACACGCCGTCGTCAGGAGCTTTTACATGTGCATGTCCCACTGAGCCAGTTAAGTACCTGCTTAATCAGGGAAATCCTTCCAGCTGATCCAACATGCTAAAGGGGGTGGGCGAGTGACGTAAAGTCACCACTCCCCCTTCCCGCGTCATATCTTATGGTGTGTGACCATTGGAGTATAGCTAAGTCAATCACTGCAGGGGGAGGGTGCACAGTCGGACACACCTCCCCCCGGCAAAGCGGCTGGCGTGAAGTTGATTGACATACACACAGACACACATACATACAGACACACAGACCTCCAAACAGACCGGCACATATACATACAGACACACAAACAGACATACGCACACATAGACACACATACATACAATACACACAGACAGACATACTGACAGACACACAGACATACACACACACATAAAGACACACACAGATATACATACACATGCACACATACATAGAGATGCACACACAGACATACAGACATACACACACAGACATACATACACACACTCACATACAGACATACAGACACACACAGACATACAGACACAGACATATACACACATACAGACACACAGACATATATACACACACTCACATACAGACACACAGACAGACACACACACACTTACAGACACACAGACACACACACACATACAGACACACACAGACATACAGGCAGACATACACACACATACAGACACATAGACAAAACTCACATACAGACACACACACAGACATACACACAGCAAGACATACAGACAGACATACACACATACAGACACATAGACTGACACGCACTCACATACAGACACACGGCAAGACATACAGAGAGACATACACACAGACAGATATCCACACTCTCACATACCAAAACACAGACAAACACACACTCACAGACACACAGACAGACATACACACATACAGACACACACAGACATGGACATACACACAGACAAATATACACATACTCACATACAGACACACAAACAGACATACACACAAATACAAACACACAGACTGACACACAGACAGACAGAAAAACACTCACATACAAACACACACACAGACATACACACAGCAAGACATACAGACATACACACATACAGACACATAGACAGACACACAGTAAGACATACAGACAGACATACACACATACAGACATACACTCACATAAATACACACATACTTTTCCCTGGGATCCAGTGGTGGCTCAGACTGATGGGAGTCAGAGTTCCCACTCTGACTCCACCTCCTTCTTCCCGTGCGGCTCCCAGTGGTTGCTGGGAGGAAGTGACCGGGGCAGTCCCTTCCTCCCAGCCTCTGACATCAGAGACTGACAACGGTGCGACCGGGCCCCCTGGAATAACATAGCATCGGGTGGCCCTAACAGCACAGGCCACACCGATGGGCCCCTTCCATGCGGCCCTGGCGGTTACACCGCACGGGCTGGGGCCGCATTACTTAGCTGACGGGACCCGCGGTCACAGAGGTTTGCAAAGGCAATAAGAAAGGAGGAGGGACATAAAGGTTATCATTATTTTTTTAAAATAAATTAATAATGAAAAAATGTAAATTTATACATCTATACACACACTCTCTCTCACTCTCTGCAGCCCCTAGCCACATATACGACAAAACACAACTGAAACAGAGCTATTTGCACAATTCCACACCACAGTTTACTCTACACATAATCCCACAAGTAGCCTCCAAACACATGCAGAATACTCTTTCCTGGCCTTTTTATATCTGGTATCTAACTTATGGAGATGCCAGAGACAAGTCACAATCAAATTTGTTTGCACTGCGCAGAACAAACACAGGGCCTTTTTCTCATGCAAGAGCTCTACAGTGGGACTATGCGCATTGGCTACCCTGGAAGACATGCTCACTGCGAGGGAGGTGTGCTTGTCATTGTGGACCCCAGGTAAGAAGTCAAATCATTCAAGTCAAATAATTTGTAAACAGTTTAACTATTGGGGACACCTACGAACTCCTGGCACCATAACAACTACAGCATACTGTAATCGTTATGGTACTTGATGTGTTCCTTTAATATCCTGATATTATATTTCAATTAAATTCACATGTTAAACAGAATTGTAAAGTCCCAGGTTCTCCACACTTGTAAAGAATCATCAACCACTTCACTCTTACTGAAATAATAAACAATTTTTAAGCTAGAGTCAAAATCTGATCTGTGAGAAACAAACATTTGGGGAGGGGGGAGACAAAAAACTTGAAGTGGGTTGTATCAATGTAACTATTTTTAATTGTGAGCTGGCATGATAACAACCTTGTGTGGGAACGCAGATGGCAGGAGTTTTTTCTTTCTTGTAGGAGTAATCGTGATAGTGGATCTGCACTGAACACATGCTCAAAGTGCTTCCAGTCCTGTCCTATGACTAAAAGTTATGACTAAACCCATGACTTTAACCACTTAGAGGAAGCTTCTCTAACTGTATTTGCCAATGTAATCTAAGTCAGTTACCTGCTGCAATTAGACATTGAAGGGTTGCATATTATGGAAAACTAAAGAAATATTAAAATAGAAAAGATTTGACGCTATAGTTACATACTGTGGACTTCACAAACAAAATACACAACGTTTTTCAATCCCCATTTCAGATTACCTATAAAATTGTTAACTATTACATATAAAAGGGCTAATGAAATCCTAGGCAAGACAGTCATTACTAGATGTGTGAAGATGGCACAATGTGGAAAGAGTGTGTGCATGAGTGTGTATGTCAGTGTGTGTTTTGTCAGTGAGAGTATGTTTCCGTTAGTGTGTGCTTGTCAGTGAGTATGTGTGTGTATGTCAGTGATTTTCCTTGTTTGTCAGGCACAGTGTGAACAGAGAATGGGTACATGTATGTGTCTGTCAGTAAGTAACCTTATCTGTCAGAATGTCTGCTGGTCAGTGAGACTGTGTGTTTGTCTATCAGTGAGAGTATGTCAATTTAGTAAGATTGTGTGTGTGTCTGTGTATATGTGTTCTGGTGTGTGTGTGTGTTTTTTTGTTTTTTTTGAGGAGGAGGAGGGAGGACAGCATTTAATCCTTGGATGCAGGCATGCACAATGTCTTAGGCCGGCCCTGGTTAGTAGGAATATTCAGTTTAGAAGTGTTACAGGTGACTAATGTTCATTAGACAGACCGGCCTGGAATCATATCAGGGGTTACAATACAAGATCATTTATATAAAATCGTTAAAGAAAAGAGAAATATATTTGTCTTTAGTCATACTTCCAATGTAACTGTATGTAACTTTATCATAAACAAGTGTTACCCCTTGGAAAAAGATAAGAATATTCGCGTCAAAGGGTGTCATGCTCAATACTGTCCCCATTCTGGTGGGACCTTCATGATTTCCAGGTCTTGTCCCACGATCCAAACTTTTGAGGCCACTATGTAACTGTCACCAGGAAATATAGGGCAAGCGCATCGTCAGACGTTCAGGCCACTAGGACCCTGGAGAGAGTACTGAAACAGTGCTTCCTTTAGGGTCTGCACTCAGCAGGCTGGCCTTGTATGTATTCACACCAGGCTGACTTTCCAGTAAAGGAGGAACACTCATCTCTTTTCTGGGAGGGCCATTCCCTTTTGGGACGGAACCAATGACGCAATCATGTCACTGACCCGCTCCCCATACACCCGTTCTCAATGGTGTCCCAATTCTGTGAAAAGGTTGGGAGGTATGCTGTTTTATCACAGAGAAACATATATTGTAACTTAATTTGACATACTCTAAGTATGTAGTTAAATGGTTATGATATTTACAGAATGATTTAGGAACCTACCGATCCAAGTAGCAGGAAGAAATTACCTGATTTAGCAGTTTCCATTCTGTTTTTTATTTCAACATAAATACTTTTGTTCTTTCAGTATTAATTCGATTGTTATCCTTTTGCAAGCTCTATTTAAATAAAACACTTTAAAAACAACAATGTTTCTATTTACTTAAATCCCATTAGTGGTCAAGTATGAAATTGATTTCCATGTACCGTAAGACCATATCTTTATTTGAATGCTGTATACTGCAGGGAGTATGGAATTTAATTTCTGAAATTTTAATGCATGCCCACAAACGTGGGTACAACAAATCATCATATCAAAAGAGATAAAATTACTTTTTCAAATATTTTTTCCCTAACTCAGTGGAGTATTGGAAAAAAACACTAATAGCCTTTGGAATCAAAGCAAATTTTCTTTGCTCACTAGATATTCTGGAGTAAACAAGTTTGTGGCAAGCGATACAAATCTGTCCAATGTATCATAGGAACCATGTTTTTTTGACCTCCTAACCGCCATTTAGACATACTCTCTGTGAACCAATGAATAAAAGTGCTAAAAAAGGAAATTATTTAAAGGATTTGGGTATATTTAACCCATTGGTACTTGCATACTGTACCTATAAAAGAAGATGAATATTTTTCAATTTTGTTTTAAGTTTGAGAAAACTGCTATCTCAGAAAATTTGATAAGAAGAATTTAAGAATCTTAGCTTTGTAAACAAAGCTGTAAATAATTTAATAAATGCTTATCAAATGGAACTTTGCACTTTATTGGCATCAGAGTGTGGTATTTACATACTTGACCCTATTGTGGATATTTAACATGCTATATGGAAAATTAAAGGACGTGTTAAGGATGTGGGTTATTTTAAATAGAAAGTGAAACCACATTAAACAGAAAATCTCCAAATTTCATGACAATATCTTGAATTGAATTGGTTGCTATTTGACTTACGTAAAAATTGAGAATTAAAACAGTACCTTTTATTAACACAGCAAACCTATACAAAGCAAAAAGATGCTCAAAGTGATGACGAAAAAAGAAAAAAAGCTTAACGAGAGAAGAAATGCATTCCTAATTTCCTCAAAATAATTATAACTTAAAATAAAAGCACAACGCTCATGTTTATAAGCTAGTGGAGAGATGGCAAGAATAAAAATAACTATTTCAAGTTTTAACTGTATTGGCTCATTGAGACAACATTCGTCAATCCTCTGATGAGCCAAAAGAGGCAAAAAGTATTTCTAATTTTTCTTGTTTGTTTTTTGTGGCACTTGTACATGATACGAGACAGAATTTCAGTATTTTGCAGTAGGACTCACACTGTTCAGCAGCATTGTATATGTAGATTTAATATGTAATAATAGTAGAAAAACAAAAAATGAGGGAACCTATACAACAGACAAAATATATGTGACACCTACTATACTTATATTGATTTGCAGTAAACCCATTAAAACCCCTTAAGCCACTTAGCTCTCTACAGCGCCGGGCTCCCTCGGCGCTGGGGAACTCTCCTCCTCCTGCCGACGTCAGCACTGCATGCGCATTCAAACACTCCATAGGAAAGCATTTATCAATGCTTTCCTATGGACGTCCAGCGTCTTCTCACTGTGATTTTCACAGTGAGAAGCGCGGAAGCGCCTCTAGCGGCTGTCAGTGAGACAGCCACTACAGGGAGTGCAGAATTATTAGGCAAGTTGTATTTTTGAGGATTAATTTTATTATTGAACAACAACCATGTTCTCAATGAACCCAAAAAACTCATTAATATCAAAGCTGAATATTTTTGGAAGTAGTTTTTAGTTTGTTTTTAGTTATAGCTATGTTAGGGGATATCTGTGTGTGCAGGTGACTATTACTGTGCATAATTATTAGGCAACTTAACAAAAAACAAATATATACCCATTTCAATTATTTATTATTACCAGTGAAACCAATATAACATCTCAACATTCACAAATATACATTTCTGACATTCAAAAACAAAACAAAAACAAATCAGTGACCAATATAGCCACCTTTCTTTGCAAGGACACTCAAAAGCCTGCCATCCATGGATTCTGTCAGTGTTTTGATCTGTTCACCATCAACATTGTGTGCAGCAGCAACCACAGCCTCCCAGACACTGTTCAGAGAGGTGTACTGTTTTCCTCCTTGTAAATCTCACATTTGATGATGGACCACAGGTTCTCAATGGGGTTCAGATCAGGTGAACAAGGAGGCCATGTCATTAGATTTTCTTCTTTTATACCCTTTCTTGCCAGCCACGCTGTGGAGTACTTGGACGCGTGTGATGGAGCATTGTCCTGCATGAAAATCATGTTTTTCTTGAAGGATGCAGACTTCTTCCTGTACCACTGCTTGAAGAAGGTGTCTTCCAGGAACTGGCAGTAGGACTGGGAGTTGAGCTTGACTCCATCCTCAACCCGAAAAGGCCCCACAAGCTCATCTTTGATGATACCAGCCCAAACCAGTACTCCACCTCCACCTTGCTGGCGTCTGAGTCGGACTGGAGCTCTCTGCCCTTTACCAATCCAGCCACGGGCCCATCCATCTGGCCCATCAAGACTCACTCTCATCTCATCAGTCCATAAAACCTTAGAAAAATCAGTCTTGAGATATTTCTTGGCCCAGTCTTGACGTTTCAGCTTGTGTGTCTTGTTCAGTGGTGGTCATCTTTCAACCTTTCTTACCTTGGCCATGTCTCTGAGTATTGCACACCTTGTGCTTTTGGGCACTCCAGTGATGTTGCAGCTCTGAAATATGGCCAAACTGGTGGCAAGTGGCATCGCGGCAGCTGCACGCTTGACTTTTCTCAGTTCATGGGCAGTTATTTTGCGCCTTGGTTTTTCCACACGCTTCTTGCGACCCTGTTGACTATTTTGAATGAAACGCTTGATTGTTCGATGATCACGCTTCAGAAGCTTTGCAATTTTAAGAGTGCTGCATCCCTCTGCAAGATATCTCACTATTTTTGACTTTTCTGAGCCTGTCAAGTCCTTCTTTTGACCCATTTTGCCAAAGGAAAGGAAGTTGCCTAATAATTATGCACACCTGATATAGGGTGTTGATGTCATTAGACCACACCCCTTCTCATTACAGAGATGCACATCACCTAATATGCTTAATTGGTAGTAGGCTTTCGAGCCTATACAGCTTGGAGTAAGACAACATGCATAAAGAGGATGATGTGGTCAAAATACTCATTTGCCTAATAATTCTGCACTCCCTGTAGAGGCCGGATTAACCCTAAGTGAATCATAGAAGTTTCCCTGAAACTGCTATGTTTTCAGCTGCAGGGTTAACACTAGAGGGACCTGGCACCCAGACCACTTCATTGAGCTGATGTGGTCTAGGTGCCTATAGTGGTCCTTATCAACTGATTAAACATCATAAAAATAATCAGCAAAAGTGACAATCAAGTAAAACTTCGGAGAGTGTGCTTTTGTATTTATCCAGCATTTATGATGGTAATTTAAATACATATGTACACTCTACTGTTTTATTTAAAGGGACACTGCAGTAACCAAAATAATTTTAGCTTAATGAAGCCGTTTTGGTGTAAAGATCATGTCCCTGCAGTCTCACTGCTTATTCCCTGCAATTTAGGAGTAAAACACTTTGTTTATGCAATCCTAACCACACCTCTCTGCATGTGACTTACACAACCTTCCTAAACACTTCCTGTAAAGAGTCATCTAATGTTTAAACTTCCTTTATTACAAATTCTGTATAATTTACAATTTCTTATCTCTTGCTCTGTTGATAGACCTTGCAGGAGCCTCCTACATGTAATTAAGGCTCAAATACAGAGCAGGAGATAAATACTTTTAAAGTAAGTTACGTCTGATTGAAAGTAAAACCATTTTATTTTTTTATGCAGTCTGTATCAGTCACAGCCAGGGGAGGTGTGGCTATGGTGCATGGACAGAAACAAAAGTGATCTAACTCACAAAATGGCAGTGAATTGAGCAGTGAGACTTCAGAGGCATGCTCCATACACCAAAACTGTTTCATTAAGCTAAAGTTGTTTTGGTAACTATAGCGTCCCTATTAATGTTGTAGACAGAAACTGCTAACCTATTTCTAAATAGAAATGTTAGTAATTTTGATGCAAACATAGCCGTGAAACACATTTCTTAATCTTATTTTAATTGTAATCATTACATACTTGTTACAATCCTAGTCAGCTAACCATAGAAATAATTTGATATTGATACTGTGAAATATTTTTGTACCGAGGCTACTGCTTTGTTGTTATTAGCTGAATAATAATTTATTACTATAAACCTATTTGCCAGACTCCCGTCCCCTATAAAAGAAAATTTATTAACTTGTACTACAAATTGCCTAAGCATGGGGGAGTGCAATATCTTTGCAAAGAAATATATTGGACCTCCCCTCCAGATATAGACATTTAAATGTGATATACTGCTTAAGAATTAGAAGAGAACCACATTACATTATAGAATACACGTACCTTAAGGTACCAGATGATTAAATAATTTCATGATATTTCACCTAATTTATTTCTAGATTTCAAGGGACACTGTAGGCACACAAACCACTTCAACTTAATCAAGTGGTCTGTGTGTCGTGTCTCCCCAATTTTCACCCTGCAAGTTAAACCATTGCCATTCTGCAATGTTTCGATTCAGCAACGTTTACATTGCAGGGTTTAAATGCCTCAAATTGGCCAACTTGCTGTGGACACCCATCCCTCCTATTCAGTGGAAGCTAAATTAGACAGAAATGAGAGGTATGTAAAAGTCAGGACAGGCTGTATCTACAAAAAGCATTTAGGGTAATAGGGTATGCTTCTATGTGATGTGCAATGCCATAATTAAGTTAAGTTTATGTGATGTCATAATGAAATGCAGCAGTGGTATGTTACAAACAAATCATGTCTGAAATTATGCTACATACATTAAGCTTGTCTACTACATGAAGAAAAGCCACAGTGACATTGCTGTGGTACTAATGTCTGTAACATTATAGAGATTGAATGTATACATCTGATTTTGCTTTGCTGGCAGTTTGCTTGTCATATCAGATAAACGAAAAGGGACAACTTCAGACCCCTAAAGCACTTTAGCTTGCTGATGTGCTTAATGGGCGAAGAGTGTGTTTTCTTTTTTATGATACAAAAAAGTTCAGATTTCAATAGAAATTGGCACTTTTATAAATTAAACTTGTTACATCCTCCTGGCTTTCAAGCAGACAGCAGATTATGTTACTTCCTTGTTTGGTTAGCTCAGTGGAGTTAAACTCAATTGCCCAGAGCACATGCCTTGTATAGACGTCTCATTGAGCTGCATTGGGAAGTCTGTGAGTGGACAGCCTGGTGAGGGTTAGAAGGGAAGTTGAATTAGTAAATACATAAGGATGTGCTGATTGGTTCAGCATGGCAACTGTGCAGAAGACCCCCTCACTGCTTCTTTATAGAAAAACATTAAATTAGCTGAGATGACTACAGGTGAATTCAGCAAGGGGCAGAGGTGCAGGCACAGTGAGGGTTAAAAGGTGAGTACATTTTTTTATTTTATTTCTAAAGAGGATGTCCTCATCATCTGATACCCCGGTTGGGTACCTGCACCAAAGGACCACTTCCTAGCTGGAACAAGGGACAAACTGCAGCACTTCTGCCCACAGTCGCCGTGGCTTGACTGAGGTCCTGGAATGGCTCCCTCCTGGTGCCAAATGGAGAATTCACTCTAGACACCCCCAGGCACTGGACGACACTCAGTCCTGGGTGCTCTAGTCCTTACAAGAACTTTCCCCATTAAATCCTCCACGCTGGAACAAGCTGAAACAGTGATTAGCCCTTTCCCCTCCCAGTAATCAGGTGACACATAGTTCTGGGAGTAAAAGCTGGAATCCTTAAATGACAGCCACAACTGGCTTTATATGCATGTCCCCATGCCGGGGGCACTACCCCCTGGACTTGAGAGTAAACCACAGTAAACACAAATACACAATTACATTGGCTCTCAGGTCCAGGACAGTCCCACACAGAATTAGATAATCCCTCCTTTGTGCCTAGGAGATAATTGGATCAGGAACTGTACTAATCTAATCCAATTATCTCCAAGCACAGAAAAAGCACACTTTTTCCCAAACACCCCAAAAGTACCCTAAAAATACATTAAAATACATAAAACCCCACAAAGCTACATCCCCTGATAGCCCTGATCTGGGTGTGACCAACATATTTTCAAAAATCACCCAGATCAGTTCAGGGTTTCAGGAATTTCCTGGAAGTCATAATTTGACCGACGGCACACATGGTCCCCCAGATAAAAAAAAGTTCCATGGAATCGCTGCTAAGTGCCGCTGGGGACCAACAGGGAAAAGCAAATTCTTCGTGCCAAAAATAGATTAAGGGCTAGGTCCCCCTGAAGTCTATTCATGGTTATGGTCTATGCGAACGGCCGCCAGGGAGCTAGCGTTCGGTTCTAGGTGTACAAATGGAAAGTGCCGAACCAGGAGGAATAAAAGATGGATCTTTACAGTTGCTGATCTGGCCCGTAGTCGGTGGGCAGGAGGCTGACAAGCAGGCTCCTCCAGGAGCTCGTGGCAAACTCACAAGGACAGGGGAGTTTGTCACAAAACCTTTACATTAGGAATCTATGATTATATTTCTAAAGTTAGAGTTTCCCTTTAAAATTTAGAGACTCATAAATGTAATTATGAGGAACAAGTTAAATGACTAATGAATGCCCAAGGAATTTGTGACTTAGGAAAGCAGAACATAATTTACTCTGTCACAGACAATGCAAAGTTGTTAGGCAGATCCAGGAAGGCACTGGGGCAAATGTATTAAATTATTCATTAATTTTATCACAACTTCTTTACTAGCCTTATGTTTTATTTTGTATTATATCTTCAGCAGTAACAGAAAAACATTTTTATTACATTGGAATACTTACTTCTCTAACTAAGAAAACATTAAATCATTTTATGAAATTGCTTTCTTGTATGATGTAGAGTTATTTCCACAATTAAGCCAAATACAACAAGACATTAAAATAAAGATTACTCGAAATAAAGTAGCACAAATCACTAGAATTAAAGGACCACTATAGGCACTCAGATCACTTCAGCTCAATGAAGTGGGCTGGGTGCCAGGTCCCCTTAGTTTTAAACCTGCAGCTGAAAACATAGCAGTTTCAGAGAAACTGCAATGTTTACACTGCAGGGTTAATCCAGCCTCTAGTGGCTGTCTTCCTGACAGCCACTAGAGGCCACTTTTCCGCAATTTACACAGAGTAAACCGCACTTATTTGATGCTGGACGTCCTCACTGAGTCCAGTGTCAAAAAAGATCCCCATAGGAAATTGAGTAATGCTTTCCTATGGGTGGGTTTGCATGCACACGCCTCTGGCCGCGCATGTGCATTCGGCTCCACTCGGAAGCTGATGTCGATGGAGGAGGAGAGGTCACCAGTGCCGAGGGAGCCCGGCGCTGAATTAAGGTAAGTAAATAAATGTTTAATTAACCATATATTCGCAGTGGAACCGTGTAGGTGACTAGGGCTCTATAGTGTTAGGAATACATATTTGTTATTCCTTTAAAGCAAAACAACATTTAATAGAAAATATTTAAACATATATCTTAAGTTGGAGGTCAATGTAACCTGTCCTATACGTTAGACATAGGACACTGTAGGACACTTTAATGATTAAACAAGTCCTATAATGGTCTTGTTTTCTATGTATCGTTGATGTCTTCCAAACTAATGAGCAAAACCACGAACTGGGTAAATGCGCTTCAAAGATCCCTAAAGCTATGCCTAAAATAAATACAAACAGTCAAGAGTTTCACCTTCTTTTTGATTAGTAATATAGATACACTTCACCTTCTTTTGGAGCAGTATTACATATACACTCACCAGCCACAACATTAACATCACCTGGCTAATATCATGTCGATTCCAATATTGCTACCAAAACAGACCTCTGATTGTGTCCTGTGGTATCTAGCACCAAGACATTAGCAGCAGATCCTTAAGCCATGCAAGTTAACCTCCATGCACTGGATATGTTGATGCACATGTTCCATTGGATCTGGGGGATTTCAAGGCAACACCTTGAACTATTTGTTTTTCAAACCATTCCTGAACAATTTTTGCATTGTGGCAGTATGAATTATCCTGCTTAAAGAGGTCATTTCCATAAAGGAATAACATTGTCATAAAGGGGTATACATGGTCTGTAACAATCTCTCGGTAGGTGGTGTCAAAGTAGCATTCACATGAATGTCAGGACCAAAGGTTTTCCAGCAGAACATTGCCCAGAACATAACATTGCACCTGACCATCCACCTGATCAAGATGAAAGCGTAATTAATCAGATCAGGCAAACTTCTGCCACTGCTCCATGGTTCAGTTCTGATGCTCATGTCCCCACGGAAGCTGGTTAAGGTGATGGGCACGGGCACTCTGGCCAATCTGAGGTTACATAGCAAAATGAAATGCACTGTGTGTTCTGACAACTTTCTATCATAGACATGGCAATTTGAGCTACAGTAGCTTTTCTGTCTGATTAGGCCACATGGCCTAGCTTTCGCTCCCCACATGTATCAGTGAGCTTTAGGCACCCATGACCCTAACGCTAGTTCACTGGTTGTCCTTCTTTGCACCACTTTTGGTAGGTATTAACCACTGAATACTGGGAACACCCCATAAGACTTGCCAGTTGGAGATGCCTTGACCCAGTCATCTAGCCATCACTATTTAGCCCTTGTCATTCAGATCTTTTTCATTGTTTATTTGTCCTGCTTCCAACACATGAAATTCAAGAACTGACTTTTCACTTGCTGCCTAATATATCCCACTCCTTGACATATGCCATTGTAACAATTTAATCAATGTTATTTACATCACCTGTCAGTGGTTTTAATATTGCGGCTGAACAGTGCACATAAATATAGAGCAAGTTAACAATGAAACTGTAAGTGACTGTGTGTTTCACATACAAGCTGATCTCTGCTGCAGGGAGGAAAATATGATATTATAGGTTTATATCATCATTCAGACTTTACACAGTACGAAACACAGTTCAAAACTTATAACACTGCTTCCCCTGAATCACTTCATGGAAAATATTATAAAACATAATGACAGTCAATGGTATTGAAGGGACTAATGGGGTGAGTTAGACTTAACAGTGTGATCAAGCACTCTCCATGTCATTGAGGGTGCATTCAAACAATACTAACATTTTGCACCTTGTTAATCTTTACTGAATTATGTCAGAGGTCTTTTTGCATAGTCTGCGCGAGGGCCGGACTGGCCCACCAGGATACCAGTAAATTCCCTGGTGGGCCGGTGTACCTGGGCCGGCAGTGCTGCACATTACTTTTTTTTCCTCCTCTGAATTCTTTGCTTGGGGCTGGAGCCTAGGGGAAGAATGTTTGCTGGATGCCTGCAGTGAGGCTGCCAAAGGCCAGTAACAGAAAAAGGAGACAGCTGGTTTGCAGCAGAGAGCTGTGTGTGTCAGTGAGCCTGTGAATTTGCCTGTATTAAGCTTGTGTGTTTCAGTGAGCTTGTAGCAAGCATGTCTGTAGTGATCTCGTGTGCGTGTCAGTGAGCTTGTAGTGAGTTTGTCTGTAGTGAGCTTGTGTGTGTCAGTGAACTTGGAGTTAGCTTGCCTGTAGTTAATTTGAATGTATTTGTGTCAGTGAACATGTCTGTAGTGTGCTTGTGTGTGTCAGTGAGCTTGACTGTAGTGAGCTTTTGAGTGTCAGTGAGCTTGTAGTGAGCATGTCTTTAGTGAGCTTGTGTATGGGTCAGAGAGTTTCTGTATGTGTGTAGGTGAGCTTGCAATGAGCTTGTGTGTCAGTGAGCTTGTTTGTAGTGAGATTGTGTGGGTCAGAGAGCTTCTGTTTGTGCCAGTGAGCTTATCTGTTGTGAGCTTGTGTGTCAGAGAGATTGTCTATAGTGAGCTTATTTGGGTCAGTGAGCTTGTATGTACTGAGCATATGTGTGTCAGATGAGTGTGGCGGAACCAGCCTCGCCACTGGGCATTGGAGAAGACTGATTGCCAGCCTCCTGCCCTGTGACTATGGCCCCATGTTGAAATGCTGGATTTTCCCCTGCAAAGACCCGAAAGCCGGGTTATTCGGTACTTTCCCTATGTGAGCAGTGTTACCCCAGATAGCTATGCCATGGAGCCCATTGGTATAACGAAAGACTATGTGAAAGACTTTGGCTCCATGGCAATTGAACTGTATGTATGTGATCTGAGCACCATTCAGTAATAATTTGCACTCAGATCTAAGCTATCTGGGGATATGTTGAATGTACCCGTTTTATGCAATCGCTGCACAGTTATATATTTTTATGTATTTTATTGTATTTTGCTACCATGTGGCTAATGGAGTTTTGCCTCTGTCCTTGGAGATAATTGGATTACTTCCCAATTATCTCCAGGATAGAAGACTCTGTGGAACTGGTTTTGGGCAGAAAAACCATGCTTCATTTTGTCAAATAGGACTTTCCCTTAACTTTTTAACCCCTGAACCGATTGCCCTGATTTTTGAGTATGTGTATATTTCAAGCATGCGGATTCTGAAAATGTATGTTTTATGTGAATGGCATGTATATTTTGGAAGTTATTAATATTTTGTAAAAACTGTATTTCTCTGCCTGTGATAATTATATTACCCATTGTGTTCAGTAATCATATCAGGATTTTGTGTGGGAGTGTGTATTGTATGGATTGATTGGTTGTTCTGTAAAACCCTGTGGGCAGTACTATGTTTGCGGATTGTGAATAAAAGAGGCTGTATGTGCCAGTACAGTCAGTTCTGCTTGACCTCAAAACGAAGTGTCGTCTCGTTATTGGGGGAATTGGATTGTATGCTGATTGCCAGGAGTGTAAGCTGATTGTATGCTTTTCCTGTTCAGCTGCTTACAGCATTCATATGCTTGAGAGTATTCGTATGCTTCTCTGGTTCAGTGGTTGTGGTGTCTACTGCAGTGCTTGGAGTCCTCAGGAAGCGCTAGGAGCATCCTTCAACTGAGGTACCCAGTCGGGTTGGCAGGTGATCCGTTACAATGAGTTTGTCTGTATTTGTGTCAGTGAGAATGTGTGTAGCCTGCTTGTGTGTGTGTCATTGAGCTTGTCTGTAGTGAGCTTGTGTGTGTGTCATTGAGCTTGTCTTTAGTGAGCTTGTGTATATCAGTGATCTTGATTTGAGTGAACTTGTGTGTATCAGTGATCTTGACTTGAGTGAGCTTGTGTGTGTCAGCGAGCTTGTCTGTAGTGAGCTTGTGTGTGTCGGTTAGCTTGTCTGTAGTGAGCTTGTGTATGGGTAAGAGAACTTGTGTGTGTTGGTGAGTTTGTCCGTAGTGAGCTTGTGTGTGTTAGCCTGGAGGGTGGGTATTACAGCACTGTAAAACCCATGGGTCATATGATGTGAGGGGCTGCAGGTAAGAAACAAACTAACAGCTCCCAAAGCACATTGAGATAAAAAACACTATGTGGCACGATGAATTTTAAGTCTGGAATATTTTTTTTTTTTTCCTGGGCTGCTTTCTGTTCCCAGTCCAGCCCTGGTCTGCACCTTGGGTTCTGTCCGGTGTAGTATACCCCAGCTTCTATTGTTCTGGTGATGAGTGCCTGTTACTGTGCAGCTAGAATTAGTTTCTTAGTGCTGTTTTTCAGCCCTGCATTTCCAAGCACTGGTAGGATTTTGTAATATGAGTCTCATTCACTGGTAGGATTTTGTAATATGAGTCTCGCTGTCTCTACCCACTCTGGACCAAGACCAGGGTCCAGCTTCCAGTAGGTTGACCTCTCCGAATTCGAGAGAGCAGGAACAGGAACAAGCTCTTAGCAAAGCTTAGTGATTATACCCTGGGGAGTATAGTGATTATAGCAATCCCCAGAGTGTAGTTCTCGAATCCCCCAAACATGAGCCGAAACTTCATAAAGGTACAAGATGATCTGACTCCAATGAGCGTTTATTACTCCTTATATACAAGTTTTCAGGCCAGAGGCACACCCCCTGGACCTGGTGGTAAACTGTGACAAAAGGGACACAAACCAATGGGAACACTAATTAACATAATAACACTCCCACATACACAATGAAATCCCTCCTCTCCATCCTGGAGATAATTGGCTTAAGCCACTGCAGTAAACTCAACTACATCTCCAGGTACAGAAAATGTCTACATTTTACACTAACAGCAAAAATACGTAAAAGTACATAAAAATACATAATTCTTGTTATATTACACAGAACCCCCACATTTATTCATTAAAAGGACACTATAGTCAACAGAACAACTACAGCCTGAATCATTCCCTTATGGCTTTTTGCTGTAAATACTATCTTTTCAGGGAAAATGCTGTGTTTACATTACAGCCTAGTGATGACTCCACTGCCCACCCCTCAGATGGCTGCTAGAGGTGCTTTCTGGGGCAGTGCTGCACATTCAGTATTTCCACCCTCTGCATGCAGACACTGACTTTTTCTCATAGAAATGCATTGATTCAATTCATCTCTATGAGGAGATGCTGATTAACCAGGTCTGTGTTTGAATCATGCTGGCTCTGCCCCTTATCTACCTCCTTGGCAGTCTCTGTTGTGGGTATGGGAATTCTTCCACCTCATGGCTCATGTATGATGTGTGTGCAGTCCGTCAAATTCCAGTAATGATACTAGCTTCCTCTTGACTATGTTCAAATGTTGTGTAACTAGCTGTTTTGGCATTAGTGTAGATAAAGATCTCATGTTCATCATTAGTTCCCACATATATTTAATGTAGCCCCTTTCGTTGGGTTTGCTTTTGTAGTAGCAGTCAAGCAGGTCTATGTTCTCACTTCATGCCCAGGAATATGTTTGTTCCAGTAGTCTACTTGTCATCAGATTGCCGTGCTTTCCTAGCATCTGATGCAGACCATGTCAATCCGGTGACTTCCATGCCAGCATTACTCTCTTGGTTCGTGTTTGTCTCATATTATTTAGGAGGGTGGGTAGGCTAATGAACCAAGATCTAAATAAATAATATTTAAACAATCTATGTATATATACAAAGACAACTGCTCCCTGCCCCACCCCCTGGGCTGTTAACAGTCTTTATATTCTATTGCCAGTATAGAATTTTCCCACCCTGGAAGATGAGGTGCCATGGTAAGAGGCACCATATGTACCTGCCTTTCCTAATGCCTGAGAGAAACTAAAATTACTTAGAAGAAAACGTATTCTCGGAAAAGGTCTTTTGTCTAATGCAGATTAAACAATTCTGCACTTTTCTTAGATCTCTGATATGCCAAATGCGCTGCATATATCAAATAATCATTTGACATCTTACTTAATGTTGCAAAGACAGTATTTCAAAGAAATTAATGATCTAAAGTTAACCTTGACACAAATTAGACAGGTTTAAAAATGATTTACGAAGTAGCCTAAAGAAAAAGTGTCTAAAAAAACTGTGAATTTATATAGAGAGATATAATGTCACAATGTATTCATACACCTATTTTTTTCACACATTTTAATAGGAATACTTCTTAACTCTATATTCAGTAAAAGGACACTATAGTCAACAGAACAACTACAGCCTGAATCATTCCCTTATGGCTTTTTGCTGTAAATACTATCTTTTCAGGGAAAATGCTGTGTTTACATTACAGCCTAGTGATGACTCCACTGCCCACCCCTCAGATGACTGCTAGAGGTGCTTCCTGGTGCAGTGCTGCACATTCAGTATTTCCACCCTCTGCATGCAGGCACTGACTTTTTTTCATAGAAATGCATTGATTCAATTCATCTCTATGAGGAGATGCTGATTGACCAGGGCTGAGTTTGACTTGTGCTGCCCCTGCCCCTTATCTACCTCCTTTCCTGTATGAAAGCTTCTTGAGACTATTGCATGTAGCACCGCTCTGTGCCAATCAGCATCTCCTTATAAAGAAGCATTGAATCAATGCATCTCTATGGGGAGCATACAGCAGTGCATGGATACGCTTATCAGAGCTGTACAAGGTGCTTGTCACACACTTCTAGTGGCCGTCTGACTGCACTTAGAGGAGTTCCTAGACAGGAATCTCAGTTTTCTCTGAAAAGGCAGTGTTTAGATTAAAATGCCTGCAGAACAACTACATTAAGCTGTTGTTATTCTGGTAACTGTAGTGACCCTTTAAGGAGGCCAGTAAATAATGATTTTGTACTTCTAAAGCATAGCAACATAAGCACATATAATCAAGACAAGGGGGATACAAAGTCTACAATTTGTAGCTGTATGAATTCTTGAAAAATACATTTGACATTGATAAACGAGGTGCTGGCTGTATGTTTTACATGATATGACATTTTGTACAGGCACAATATTCTAAAAACTTGAAAAGGTGTCAGCACAATATTAATTTAATGATGCGATACATCAATACCTGTGATTTTGAGACATGCTGGGGGTCGTACAATACCCATAGATTTCCATCCTACAGCCAGCAGGCAGCAAGATGTCTAATACTGCCTAAAGCAAAATACTGTTTGAGGGTTGCATTTGTGTTAAAAATTTTTTTATCTAGCTACTTACAGCAAATAAACGTTATAGTGTTGAATTGTATTCAGATGTGTTTATTTTCTTATTGTTATTATTATTACTGGCATTTGTAAAATCCCAATATATTCCAAAGCACTGTACGATAGAGGAAAAGACAGTACAATATATGTACAATATAGAGACAGAAACTGCACTCCATCCCTGACAAAGACCCAATTCTGGGTTGAAACGTTGCTGTGTTCCTTTGGTTATATAAAATGTTCTTAAAGCTATAGGAGTGCCTGGACCTATTTTCTGTTACTGGTAATACAATATATGTAGACTAATACAAGAGGTTAAGAGGGCTCTGTACATAAACTGAGATCTAGCCACTGAAACTGTTTTATGCAAAATAGCTACATAAACAGTGAGCTTACAATGAAAAAGATTAAAATGTTGAGTTGAGACAGAGGTAGCAGGGAGAATATGGAGGTGACAGACAGAGATAATTAAAGAATAGTTTTATTTATGCTGAAATAATTCCGTTATTCTTCCTCTAATATGTAACAGTACTTAACAAAGAACAAATGACATCTCCTCGGAGCTACTAACTAAAGTAAGAATTCAAAGTGAATTCAAAGGTGAATTTCAAATTTCAGGCCAGAGTAGCCACACGTATATCAATTTTTCCATTTTTTTCTTTGTTACTTTATATTTGAAATTCACTTTGAAGTCTTGCTTTAGTAAATAACCCTGCAAGTGCTATAATTAGAGTTTTCAATACTTCGTATAGATTGCAAGAAAAAATAATGAATGGACATTATTGCATTCATTGCATAGAATATACTTGCTAAGGTTATTTGAATAATAGTTTATATCGAACATTTAAGCAGAATTGAATGCAAATTGTTTGTGTCGGATTTGATATTTATCATGGATGAATATGCAAACAGCATTTAACCCTTTTAAATCATGCTTGCCCACACAGAAAGTAATTACCTTCAGCATTCTCTGTCTTTCTTTCAACTATCTCTGCCTCTTTCCCATCCTACATTTCATCAGAGATAATCTGCCATGAACCAGTAAGACCCCCACACTATGTAAACAAATAATGACTCAATGTTCTAGTAACCCCTACACTGCATTTAGACTTAAATCTGTTTTATTCTGTGTTCCCTATACTTACAAATCTATAGCAGAAGGTATTTGTGACACCCTTGACAAAGGCAGTAGGTGCCGAAACGTTGGGGGGGGAGGGGTTGGTTGCTCAGGTTTCTGTCTTGAGGCTTATGATATTTGGGTAATTATTGTGCGGTTTACTGTTTGCCTTTTTTTGTTGCTTTTATGTATTGATTATTTTAGTTGTTCTAATAAAGGATTTGTACTATTAATTGTGGCTGTTATAGTGTGCATTCTGTATCTTGTATATATTGATTTGTTTAGTCATATTAGGGAGTGCCTATATGGTTTGCACCTAGCTGTGGAATACATATTTTGTCTCTCCATGTGTTTTTTGTCATTGTACTATTCAACCACAACATCAAACCACACAAAAACAAACTTTTTAAAAGAACCTCCCCTGTCCAGCAGTATCTGCATTCTCTCAATTGCTAGATGGATTGTAAGCTCTGTGGGGCATGGATCACCTACCCTAATGAATACATCAGTATTGAATGTCATATTAAAATGTCTGTACAACTATTGCAATTATGGTATGTCCAAGGCCCCGACTGGCCATCGGGAACACCGGGCAAATGCCTGGTGGGCCACGACGGCCATGGGCCGAGGCTGACAGGGGAGGTCACAGCACCTCCCTGACCGGTCCGAGCAAAGATCAAAGATCTCACTCACCGGCCCACTTGCACAGACATGTGCCCGCCGGCTGAGGAGGGAGACAGGAGAGGACCCGGAGGTCATGGCAACACCCCCAATCTTGCGAAAGTGAACTCTAGCCAGGCAGGCTAGAATTGACTCACCACTAGCACCACCCAGTGATGGCAGCATGGTTCCCACTCCCAGGCTAAAGGTAAGAAGGGAGGGGGGATATAATGCTGTTTTTTTTTATTTAAAATAAATTCATATAAAGTGGCATTACTCTGCCTCACCCTAACACACAATCCCTCCTAACATATACACACACATCACTCTCACACACATCATTCTCACATAGATCACCCTCACACACGTTACCCTTACACACACATTACCCTTACACACACATCACTCTCACACACAACACTCTCACACACAACACTCTCACACACACAGCATCTTCACACATAGCACTCTCAAACACATCACCCTTAAATCACTCTCATATTACTCTCACACACACACATATTACCCTCACACACACACACACACACACACACACATATTACCCTCACACACACATTACCCCCCCACACACACAGCTCCCTCTCACACACACACATATTACCCTCATGCACACATTACCCCCACACACACAGCTCTCTCTCACACACACATAGCACCCTCACACACTTCACCCCTCACACTCACAGCATCCTCACACACACACACACACACACAGCACCCCTCACACATACACACAGAACCCCCAACACACTGCACAACTCATGCACACAAAATACTTCAAACACACACACACACACATATACATATATATATATACTACAGCACACCTCACACACACACACACACACACACACACACACACTGCACTCCTCACACACATACTGCACATTAAACACATTACATTCCAGACACACACTAGATCCCTTACCCAACTCTGGAACATCTACACACACTAGAACCCTATATACACTCTGAATCCGCTATATACACAAACTCACTAGATCTCCTACACATTCGGGGTCAAACATACACTAGACCCCTATACACACACACACACACACTGCCCCACCTACACACACACTACATTCCTGACATACAAACTCTGGATCTCCTATGCACACACTAGATTCCTTGTAAGCAAACACATACTACATTCCCTAAACACACACTCTCTACAACCCCTACAAGCACTACATCACCTATACACACACACACACACACTTAAGCCCATATGCACACACTTGCTACATCCCCATTAAACACACTCTCTACAGCCCCTAGCCACACATGCATTACATTACACCAAAAACACAACACGTCTAAAACCGACCTTATTACACAATACCACACCACAATCAGCTCACTCTACACACACGCAATTCCACAAGCAGGCTCCAAACACATGCACAATACTCTTTTCTGGCCCTTTTGTCTCCTGGTATCCCACTTATAGAGACACCAGATACAAGTTGCAAGTAAACACAGTGCAAGCATGTTATTAAATTTGCTTGCGCTGTGCAGAACAAATACAGGGCCTTTTTCTCATGCTAGAGCTCTTCAGCAGAGCTCTGTGCATGGTCTGCCCTGGAAGAGCATTGAACCAACATGCTTACTTGTCATTGGTGATGACAAAACACACCCTATCTGTCCCACCCCCTTCTTTGTAGGCCGCTGTGATTAAAACGTTTTTTTCCCACTCCGGCCCTGGTATCTCCCCACTACTTTAATGCAAATTATAAAGCGTTATCTACAATAATAAGTAAAAGTAAATCATAAACTACACTATAAGAAGAAAAAAATAGAGAAGAGAGAGGAATCATTAGCATCAGTCACTTTATGAAATCAATATTACATACAGTGCTAATCAGTCATCCAGATTTCATCTGCATTACACCGAGTACCAGAATAACCCATATTTCTCTGTTCCGTGTTATAGTATGGAATACATTCTATATTCTGGTATGGTTTCTAACCAGGACTAAAACACAATATGAAACATATATCTGGATAAATCACTAATGACTAGAATATGATTGTTTACATTTAAATGAAATTGCCCTTACAGGTTCAGCTTAATTGTTAACAACGGATAAAGCAATGAATATATTATTTATCTTAAAAACTGCTGTCTTAATAATGACACATGCCACTCTGTTTCATGCACCTCTAGTAAAGTGCTACATGTACTTGCCAGAGAAATATGACAGTGACTATAGTGCATGTGATATGGTTACTGTTACAAAGAGCAGGAGAACCTATTGTATGCCAAGATGTGACTAGAAGGTGAGGGGTGGAATCTATTTTTGTATTTTAAAAAATTCTATACTTTTACTGACAGTTTTTCTAGCAGAGTGCATAGATGAAATGTCATGGTCTTTCATCTAGAATAACATGGTGTGTATAATGTCAGGTACAGTTATAATACACACCAGAATAGAAATATTTGGCATGTTGCACATATTGTTGGAATCCTTCATCAAACGATAGAATAGAATGTTCCTGTTCTGCAGCAAATTTCTTCATGGGTAAGCCTTTCACTCTTTACAAAATGTATGGGCACACCAGATGACATTTGCAATGAAAGGACATCACACACATCACTATGTCACTAGTTGGAATGTCTTTAAGCAAAAGTAATTGTAGAACACCAATGATAGTTTAGATGCTTGTTACCCAGCAACAATGACATCACACAAGTTTAGGGAGTGCATACTACAATTTCCTGCAAGCCATTCATAAGGCACTGTGTACCTCCAAACAATTTGTGTAAAGGTTGCCACCTCATCCCAATAATACTAGCCACTCATAAAAGATGAAAAGTACAAGGTCACAATGTTCGGGTTGTTTTACGTGGTTTGCATTATGAAGGCACAGCAATAATAAATTGGCAGCATTATCTTTTATGTTCATTGATGCAAATCTCAAATCATTAGAAAGAGATGGCAACAAATATCTGCATCACCTTTTTAACATCATACTAATCATACAGAACAAATGAACATCATGATGATGCAAAGATTTAACAATAGTAGTCTTGGCAGCGACATCATGATAGTTTGTAGTATTTTCATGCAGTGGTATATAGAGTGGTCCATGCTACCACAATGCATATACAACCTTTCCAAAATATGTGGATACCCTTTCTAATTATCACATACGTTTCAAAGACTCAAGTGCACATTTAAGCAAACTCCATAAACTAACAATGGTCAATGATGCAGAGCAAATGGCTTACATTGTAACAGCATTACAGGTTGCCACCTTTTAGACAAATGAGTTTATCAAATAACAAAATTGCCTCTCTGCAAGCTTCTTGTTTAAAGGGACAATATAAACACCAGAATAACTACAGTTTAATATTTAGTTACTACAGCCTGCCCTTGCAGGCATTTCAATGTAAATGATGCCTTTTTTATGATTGGGGCAGCTTTTTGCCGTACATGCGCAATAGTCTCCCAATGCTTTCCTATGAGAAAGTATTGGAGTGGCTGAGCTCAGCCACAGAGGTGGAGCAATGTGAGGCCAGCGTGGGAAAAAAGATTAGTAAAATCACCTAAAATTAAACTTGACACAAGTTCTCAAAATCACAGAAGCATCTAAATGTAAAATCATCTATCCTGAGGTATAACACTAACTAGTGGGCTCCAAAAAATGTTCTTTAGATGCATTATAAATTGGGTTACAATAACTAAAAAAATGTATTCCATTATTTTCAAAGCCCTCACTACTGCCTCTGGAGCAGTGGAAATATGTTTTGTGGTTGAGATGAATTATGCTTATCCACAAGGCATTCCAAACATTTACACTGTGTTGTCTACAAACCAAAAGAAAACTAGTTGCTTGACTGCATCGTGACAACTGTTACATTTTGTGTTGAAGAACTAAGATATTGAGGCAGTTTCTGATGGTTCTGGCTAGACCATTTAATCTAGATGTTTACTAGATAAATTAACTAGGATACTAGAGCACATATACAACATTAAAAGGGGATATCAAAATCACAATGCTTCCACACACTTTTTTAAGTCACCATAACAAAGATGTCACCAATTTGAAATTTTATTGCATTCAACCTGTCCAAAAACATTGGAGGGGAGGTAATTTTTTTTTACCTGTGCACTTTTATGTTTGATAAAATGTTTTTGAATTGCCCTTGTTTAATAACAGACTGGACATTTATTATATAGTCTGTGCAAAAAATGCTGCTTTTGAATGAGAAAAAGGGCTTAAAAGGTGACAATTTTGGCCTTAGGAAGAGGCCAGACTATAAGCATCACCATGCCAGTGAAAACACCACCCTAACGGAAGGACTCGTGTCTCAAAGACATCATCCATATGACATCATTAAATTAGGTTTGCGGTTTTGTCCTGAGCAATTCTTCATCCATTATTCTACTCCATTATATACAAATTCCAATTTTCTAAAGATATAAACTTTCTTATGAAACATTAATATTGAAAAAGTGTTTAGTATGTTAAATTGGTTCTTTTATATACCTTTGGAAAGAGTGGAGGGAGTCAAGGAGGCACTTTTGACTGAAAGTCTTATGAGATCAGCTGTAGAACAGTGAAAATCATAAGAAGGTCTACACAGAATGAATAGGAGAGCTGGACAGAGCACTCTTGTCAAATGCCATACTACAAGGTGAACTGGCCTAACACAAAACCATTTATTCTAATTTATGGTAATGTAACGGTACTTACCCGTCTGCGTGCTGGCAGGTTTCCTCTTTTAGAGTCGCAAGCGGCTCGAGCACTTCTGCCTTCAGATGAGCCGTGGTGGGCCCGTACAGTATTAGGAATGCTGCTTGCATTGTGAGCACGTTCTTAAAGGGGAAATAGGAACCTAAGCTTGCGGTTGGCTCCCATTGGCCCATGTCATTCCAGAGCGCCCATTCATGCACGTTTTGGGCCGCAGGCATGACGTGGACCAATCAAATTAAACATAAATGTATTTGAACTTACCTGAACTTACCCTAGATTCTGTGCCCTATTGTGGTTTCTGTTCTCAATACTCTTTAGTGCATGCCTTGTTTAGTGATATAGTATTGTATTCTGGTATTGACCTTGGCTTTGTTTCTTGACTCTGAGTTTCACTTTAACCCTTGCCTGTCTTGTTTGTCCTTCTGATTACTACAGTGCACCTAACTCTGGCTAGTTCTCGTTTTTGCTGTCTCTCCATTACCCTGACCTTGTATTTAGACTACTCTTTACGCTATCAAACATTTACTCCGGCCACTCTAAGACGTTTATATTTCCTTTATCCGTTCCTTGCTATCCTAAACTCTGCGTGTTAGGGTTATACTCCATGAAAGGTATCAGGCAAGATGTTCTGATAGTAACCAGGGCTTCCGAAGTAGAGAAGTCCCCTTATTTATTTATTTATAAAATATTTTATCAGGATGGATACATTGAGATTTCTCTCATTTTCAAGTATGTTTTGGGTCCACAAAACATTGCATTGTTGCAATAGGATACAATATTACAAAAAATACAATATATAAACAATACATATATATATATATATATATATATATATATATATATATACAAACACACATATATAGATTTAACACATAACAGCTAATAAATATATTCAACCATGATAGGTGCATTATGCACTGAGGTATATTGCCATAGATCTCCTAAAAGATTTTAGATTGAATAAAGATTTGACTGTGTCCCTGAGATTATTCCATAATTGCTGTGTTCTGTAGGAAAATGATGATTGAGCCACTTTATTTTTGTATTGTGGTATGCTAAATATTGTGCTAGTACTGGATCAGAGGTTATAGGAGGTGGGAACAGCTGGGGAGAGCATTCTACTCAGGTAGGGTGTGGGCTTCCCAGAAAAGACCTAATGCACAAGGCTTAAAAGATGAAGAGCGCGTTGGGATTCCAGCGACAGCCAGTTTAGCTCTTTTAGCATGTCACAGTGGTGGGTAAAGTAATTACATTCTAGTATAAGGCGGCAGAACGAATTATATAACGTATTAAGTTTATTAAGGTGGGTTTGCGGTGCTGGTGCATACACTACATCCCTATAATCAATGACTGGCATTAGCATTTGTTGCACTGTTTCCTTACTGTAGGGCATGTGAAGACCAAAGGATAGATTGGGGTCTAGCAACATACCTAGATATTTTCTAAATATATAAACTTTCTTATGAAACATTAATATTGAAAAAGTGTTTAGTATGTTAAATTGGTTCTTTTATATACCTTTGGAAAGAGTGGAGGGAGTCAAGGAGGCACTTTTGACTGAAAGTCTTATGAGATCAGCTGTAGAACAGTGAAAGTCATAAGAAGGTCTACACAGAATGAATAGGAGAGCTGGACAGAGCACTCTTGTCAAATGCCATACTACAAGGTGAACTGGCCTAACACAAAACCATTTATTCTAATTTATGGTAATGCAACGGTACTTACCCAGTCTGCGTGCTGGCAGGGTTCCTCTTTTAGAGTCGCAAGCGGCTCGAGCACTTCTGCCTTCAGATGAGCCGCGGTGGGCCTGTACAGTATTAGGAATGCTGCTTGCATTGTGAGCACGTTCTTAAAGGGGAAATAGGAACCTAAGCTTGTGGTTGGCTCCCATTGGCCCATGTCATTCCAGAGCGCCCATTCACGCATGTTTTGGGCCGCAGGCATGACGTGGACCAATCAAATTAAACATAAATGTATTTGAACTTACCTGAACTTACCCTAGATTCTGTGCCCTATTGTGGTTTCTGTTCCCAATACTCTTTAGTGCATGCCTTGTTTAGTGATATAGTATTGTATTCTGGTATTGACCTTGGCTTTGTTTCTTGACTCTGAGTTTCACTTTAACCCTTGCCTGTCTTGTTTGTCCTTCTGATTACTACAGTGCACCTAACTCTGGCTAGTTCTCGTTTTTGCTGTCTCTCCATTACCCTGACCTTGTATTTAGACTACTCTTTACGCTATCAAACATTTACTCCGGCCACTCTAAGACGTTTATATTTCCTTTATCCGTTCCTTGCTATCCTAAACTCTGCGTGTTAGGGTTATACTCCATGAAAGGTATCAGGCAAGATGTTCTGATAGTAACCAGGGCTTCCGAAGTAGAGAAGTCCCCTTATTTATTTATTTATAAAATATTTTATCAGGATGGATACATTGAGATTTCTCTAATTTTCAAGTATGTTTTGGGTCCACAAAACATTGCATTGTTGCAATAGGATACAATATTACAAAAAATACAATATATAAACAATATATATATACAAACACACATATATAGATTTAACACATAACAGCTAATAAATATATTCAACCATGACAGGTATATTGCCATAGATCTCCTAAAAGATTTTAGATTGAATAAAGATTTGACTGTGTCCCTGAGATTATTCCATAATTGCGGTGTTCTGTAGGAAAATGATGATTGAGACACTTTATTTTTGTATTGTGGTATGCTAAATATTGTGCTAGTACTGGATCAGAGGTAATAGGAGGTGGGAACAGCTGGGGAGAGCATTCTACTCAGGTAGGGTGTGAGCTTCCCAGAAAAGACCTTATGCATAAGGCTTAAAAGATGAACAGCGTGTTGGGATTCCAGCGACAGCCAGTTCAGCTCTTTTAGCATGTCACAGTGGTGGGTAAAGTAATTACATTCTAGTGTAAGGCGGCAGAACGAATTATATAACGTATTAAGTTTATTAAGGTGGGTTTGCGGTGCTGGTGCATACACTACATCCCCATAATCAATGACTGGCATTAGCATTTGTTGCACTGTTTCCATACTGTAGGGCATGTGAAGACCAAAGGATAGATTGGGGTCTAGCAACATACCTAGATATTTGAAAGAACAGACTCCTCTCACTGTGCTATTTGAATTTGTTCTGATACATAGTTGTTGATTTTGTAGTTTATGTAATTTCGGTACAGTTCCAAAGATCATTGTAACTGTTTTGTCAGTGTTTAGTAAGAGTTTGTTAATCCCTTTCCACCTTTCTACCTCTGTGAATTGGTTTTGGAGCACTGCCTCAAGCCTCTTAATGAGATGGTCAGAGCACTAAAAGAAATGAGGCAGGAGGATGTCCATTCATTTACTATAATATGGGTGATAAACTATTCTACTTGAGTTGGTTTTAAGTGTTAGATTCATCTCCTCTACTTACAGGGAGATTTCAGTTATATTATCATTATCCTATTCACTCTCATTCAAAATTGTATATACACATTTTACCTTCAGTTAGATGCAAAAGAAAATTAAGCCCATAAACCACCACTTTTATACTCCAAGAATGTTTACCAAAAAACATAGTTATCTGCCACAAGCCCACTCTACTCAAAGAATGTCTGCAAGTATGCTGAAAAGGTAAAATGTTAAATACACCTAGTAAGGAAAATTTTAATGGGTTATGTCTCGGAGCTCTCGTATTTCATTGTTAGCATTACATTAGCATTTCAGAGATTGATAAATATTACTATAGCAAATTAATTGCACTTGCTGTGTGTTGGTATTAAGTTCAAATGAAGATGTTGTTACATTCGGTTGCCATTTTTAGAAAGCTGTAATGCTAGTAATTCCATCAAGATCCTTACAAATACCTATAAGCAGAATATTTGACCATTTTTATCTATTTTTCTCACAACTATGGTATGTGAGAAATTATTATTTTTTATTTTATACTAAACTTACAGACCCCGAGGGTTATTAACTAAAGTGAATTTCAAATTCAAGGTAAAAAACAAACAAAACGGGAAAAATTTTTAGAGTCAGCTATATTTCCAGTTTGGCCTTTTTGGGCCTAGATTTGAAATTCACTTTGAACTCTCATTTAAGTGAATATAACCCTGCTTACATGAAATATTTTAAGATAAAAACATTTCACTCCCTAGAAAATTTTATAAAGGATAAATGAATAAATAAAAAATGAAAATTGTGAAAAGTTACATAATTTAAATTTTAAGTCGGTCTGAAAAGCAATCTCTACACATTTTCAAATAAATGTCATGCTAATATTTTTTCAAACAAAAATGCTTGATAGTGAAGAGGTTATGTTTAAGAGCCTTTTTAACAAAAATCAAACAAGTATGCATTTCTCTCCTACCAATATATTTCATTGCAATACATTCTGCAACTGTTTGTGATACAATGTATGTTTTAAAATCCGCGCCTGGTATGTTTTTCTTTTATCTTGCTTGCTTAGAAGAATTAAATTCCGAAAGAACGGTGCCTGTTTTAAACATTTTTATTTTACTCTGAGGCTTTTACCAAACCTCATTAATTTACATTAACATTTAGTTTGAGAGACATTGTAATGGAACAACTAAAAGACCTCTTTCTGCATATAGCTTTCCAGGTTTGGATTGGAGAGAAAAAAATGGCACTGAATTATTTATAACACACACATTTATATATATTCCATATCTTCATTTCTAATTAACATATCTCATCAACCTGTTTTTCCTCTTTTCTCTTCCAACTAAACTTTTTAAGACTGCCACTCCACCTTCGAAAATAAGTTTCCCATTTTAGTTTTCCTAAAATCTCCCAAATCAATGTTCCCTCAACTTTACAGCAGTCAGATCTTGATCCCTAAACCTCATATGTCCCAGACTAATTGATCCAGTGTTAATTTTGTCGACTAGCAATTTTAGTCAAATTTTAGTTGACTAAAATTTTTTAAATGTAGTTGACTAAAACTAGACTAAAACTAAAACAATTCAGATTACTAAAATACGACTAAAACTAAAATGGCTTTTTAGTCAAAAGACTATGACTAAAACTAAATTGCAATTTGCTACCAAAATTAACACTACACAGAGGGACTGTGGAAGGAGCAAAAGAGACAAACCAGGGCTTGGGAGAGAGACACCTAGAGTGGCTGGAAGAACACAAAGAGACACGGAGGGCCTGGGGAAGGGGCAAAAGATACAGATAGAGGCTTTAACTAAACCCATTAGATTTTAGTTGTGTCGACTAAGATCAACTGGAGATTTAGTCAACTAAAAATCTACTTCATGCTAAACACCATTTGATTAAGAATAATAACATTTCATCAGATTAAAGTAATGCATTTTATTATGAGCGTCATTCGTATTAAATTTAGTGAATAGCTGAATTGAACTCTAACTGTGTAAATAAAAATAAACTTGAACAGAGCAAATTAAAAAAAAGCTTCCACAAAGGAAATACAAAATTGTGACAGTTATACTATTAATAAAAGCTCAATTGAATAAACCACTGAGAAAAATGAAAAGCAAAGATTACATTTATCGCGACACCTGCCCTGTCATTTTGCTTGCACTTGACTTGAACCCATTATCCTGATGAGGTTGCCTATTCAAAAATATAGATGTGACCTTACAATGTTCCTAATTTAGAAAATGTTTTAGTGCATGAGAATACAATAGTCTGTATTAAAATAAAATGGGCAAAGTGCAAATGTGAAACTCCTATTGTGAGAAAAAAAAAATAATGTTTTAGATGATTGATCAACAACTAGCACTTTGACCAAGAATTGCTCTTTGTACAGATGAAATATTGCATCTTTGAAGACGTAAGTATGGCTGCAACTATGCCATGTTGATGGGAATATCTATATGTTTTAAAGGAACACTCTGCTGTTTCTTTTTAACAATTCAGGAAATATTCCCCGAATAAACAAAATCATAGAATTGTTTCTGCATTTAGTTTTAACAATAAACAGCTGGAGGGAGGTGTTTCTGTCCCCAAATATACAAGTGCTGATTTCTAAAAACTGTTACAAATGTGGCAGGCTCCAGACAAATAAAGCACTTCAGCAAGGTATTATATAAAATTCTAATTTTGGATAATAGATCATCACATAAAGTTAATTTAAATACTATAAAAAATGCAATATTGCTATTCACCATGATTCCAGGCAGGCTGGAAGAATCTGCATTTATCTTCTTTTGTAGAGATGAATGAAATGTTGAATAGTATGTGACTGTTTCAGGCGAATGGTACAGAAGTATGCATCAGCCCACTCAATGAGATTAAACTAAGTATGCTTCACTAAATCAAGTGCCAGCAAAGGGAGCTTTTTACTAGCTAGTGCTTTTCACTTACAGCTAATCCGAAACTGCCACTGCTAAACTAGACAAAGTGACTCTCATGAGAATTTGGCAGCAACTCATTTTCCATCTAATTTTGTCAGTTTTTATCTTAATTGAAATTATTACTGGGTTTGTGAACAGCAGATTTACTTATCCCTTCCTTGCATATAGTACATGGGAATGAATCGGGTGGCTCTGCCTTCCGAATAGAGTATTGTCAGACATAGAATGTTTGGAGTTTGATGGAAATGAGTCGGTACACCTTAAGTGAAGACAAATCTTATTTGACCCATCTGAGGAGGTCACCTATCTCTGCCATGGTTCGATGAACTGGAAATGGATTTGAAACAGCAAGAATGTATTTGTAAACACAAGTCAAAGTCATTGAGACTATTACTAATGGGCAAAAGTTCAGGAAAACCTTGTTAATCTTCTGTACAGTGTGTACACAGGTTATTGGATGGGGCATCAAAAAGTATCTGAACCAACAAAACTATTCTTTAGCGATGACTATTACTTTCCAAGAGTGTCTATATTATTTTAGTTGTATAAATACAGATGAGTCAAAACTGAAGTGAGAGGTATGACAATATAAATTGTAAATTATTGATATTGGACTGTTTAAGTATGTGAGGTATTTATACTTTTTTCTCCTTTTTTTATAGCAGGTTTTCTTTTTATATGTATATATATTTCCTATGTATATATATATGTATATAATTTTAAATATGTTCAATATGAGTATACATTTTTTATATGCACTATATAATTTTTTTAGGTTTTATATTGTTATATTGTTACTTTAAGATGCGATTCATTTAGAGATTTTAATTATTTTATTTTATGTTCCTAAATTCTTTTTAAGCTTTTAATTGCTATGTATATGTTTAATAAAGAGGTATTTAATATACTTGCACTTTAGAGAGATTACAATGATTCTCATATGGACGCTTTCCCAATTACATGATTGTTTGAATGGAGGGAAGTTAAACACGCCCATAAGGGTGAGAATAAAGGACTATGACAGGCAAGAGTGGGCAGATCTGAAGAAACGTCATCCCACTTGACCACGCATGAACACTTGTTTGTACGCATCGTACGCCTGCAGACTTGTAACTCCGCCACCGGAAGTCTTTGATTGCAGCAACTCGGTTACCTTGGTGAAAGAAGCCGGCTTTTTACTGTTAGTGCCTGAACTGTTGCACTGTATAAAGGGGGGATTTTGGATGAAGTTGCTATATGGTATTCTGTGCAATAAATCTGTAAAGTGGATCGACTGTCTCTGCCATTTTTTACCGCAGGAGGGAGTAATATTTGGAACTGTCATAGTTAGAGCAAACTCTTCTGCTCTACTTTTGTGAGTGTGCATTTTATCTATTATATTTTGCTTTCTGTTACATAGATTTACACTATTTGTATTTATTTTCCTCCTTTTTTATGATACATGGAGATGACCAGCATATGCAGTATTTTTAGCTAATCCCATGAAAAAAAAAAATATTCAAATTTAATAGGGACACTAATCTATAATTATCTGTAATAGACTTATAAATACCTTCTTGTTCCCTTCTCTCTGCAAGCTACCATCTCATGTCATCTGCTCACTCTCACCTACAACATTTTTCGAGGAATTCACCACTCGTATAAAATTCCCTAGCCCGTACCCACAGACTCTCCCTTGGCCTCCAGATCTTGAAGAAGTTACTCAAAACACACCTTTTTAGTAAAGAATACCATCTTCCCGAGTTACTCTTCTCTCATTACAATTGTCCTCCACTCTTCCTTTGTTCTCATTGTTCATTGTTCAGTCTCTTTCTTTACACCCAGTCGTTAACACACCACTAATGTTGGCTTAATTTGACACATACATCATATTCATAAATCCCGCCTCCCCTCTGGCATGTGGTTTTATCGCTTGTGATTCTTTCATAGATTGTAGGTTTGTTTGAGCAGGGCCTTCTTCACTTCTTGTCTCTGTCATATTATGTAGGTCAATTACATGATCTATGATTGTAAACTACTGTGAAATATGTTGACACTATACAAATGTGATGATTATTAATAATTATAGACTTTTCTTTACTTTGCTTACAAATTGTATAACATATAATAGTGTAATGAATTCTCAAAGTATCTCTAGTGGAATTTTTTAATTATTATTATCAATATTGTAAGAGCAGGAGAAACTATGCTTATCGGGCAAAAAAGGAATATAAAAATTATATTATTTCATCATCTGAAGATGGATAATTAAAATAAAAAAGTTGTTCAAGTCAAATTTGATACATATTAAGCTAATAAATAAAAAAGAGACATTATTAAAAACATTTTTATTAATCAGAAGATTGAATTCCTGAGAATAGTTTAAAGCTGTATGAAATTTCACTCTTTACATTTTTTTATATTCTATGATTTTTTTTATGTTTGTTTTGTTAAGTCTTGTATCAGTAGTGGGGCTATATTTTATTAGGAGTGAAAGGCCTTCTATCACTCCAGATAGCTAACCTCAAATTCTGCAAAAATGTCCCTATTAGGCATGTGCATGGGGAAAATTTTCGGTTCAGTTCGGCATTCCGAAATTTGTGATTTTCGCACTTTGGCAACTTCGGAACTTCGGCACTTCGACACTTCGGAACTTTGGAATTTCGGAATTCCGGAACTTCGGCATTTCGGAATTTCAGGACTTCGGCACTTCAGGACTTCTATTGCAGCCGCTTAGTAGATAACATCCTAATTCCCACGGTATTAGTGACCTAAATTGGTCTTTCCTCCAAATTTACTAATACTAAGTAAAAATTACTTAGTATTAGTAAATTTTGCCCCTATTCGCTATACCGCGAGTAGGGGCATGTCTAGTAAACAGTGAGCAGCCTGTTTACTGGTCACCCCCTTCCGCCCCCCAAAAAATTATCCCCCTACCTACCCCTCTCACCCTAAAAATAATTAGGGGGGGACCTTTACAGTACCTGTAAAAAAAAAATAAAACTTACCATTCAATGTTTTCTTTCTTCTAAAATCTTCTTTTTTCAGCCCTAAAAAAGGCCAAATAAAAAACCACAATAACCGACGCACTTAAAAAAAAAAACTGAGCGAAAAAAAAAATCCTTCTTCACCCATGGAGGGCTCCGCGCAGACTGAGCTCTGCAGGGCGGGGGAAGGCTTATGAAGCCTTGCCCCGCCCTGCAATTAGGCTCAGAGCACTCTGGTGGGTTTAAGCCATCCAATCAGAGTGCTCTGACAGGTAAATGAAGGGACTGACAGGTAAGTCTCTACATTTACTTAATCCACCAATCAGAGAGTTATGAGTCAAATTACACAGCGTGGGAAAATTCCAAAGAACTTTCCCACGCTGTGTAAAATGACACAGAGCACTTTGATTGGTGGATTTCAAACCAACCAATCAGAGTGCTTTGACAGGTAAACATTGCTGCTGGGAGCATGTGTCGGTATGGGAGTTGGTGCTTTCTGCAGTCACCAAAAAAGTTTCTCAGATGGCACAGTTGACTGCGGGGGGTACGGCTTATGTATAGAGTTATGCTCCTTTTAGTGTCAACCCTTTCGCCTGCTCCCGGTTATGAGGCTGGGAATCTATACCCTCTAGGCGCTGACTACTTTCAGTTATACAGTCTTATGTGTAATGTCTTACAAGAGTACCTTATCTGAATTCTCATAACTCCAGGAACCCAGAATACCCCTGGACAGGTCATCTAGTCTAGGCCTACCTGATTAAGATACCCTTGATTTCTATCATACAGAAGCCAGGGCTCACTTATCCTGCAGGTATGTGGTTCCCATTATTATTGACATGGCCTTTTAGTTATTTTCCCTGCCCCTTAGTCCTAGTGGTCCTGCGAGGCCAACTCCCATCCTCCACTTCGAGGTACTATATGCCCCTCGGGCCAAATCATAGTTAGTCGCCTCGCACATTATATAGAGAGGGCGTCACCAGTCACGGCCAAATACCCCTCTGTTTTACTCATGGAGAGGCCAACATCCCATCACCTTTGTGTGATACCATGCTCCTCGCGCCAACTCATAGGTAGAGCCTCTCTAGCAGATTGGCACTAGCAGGGCCTCACCTGCCACAAATCCTAGCATATTTTTCGCCACCTGGCACTAGCTAGCCACCTGTTATTTCTCACCCCTGGTTACCAACACTGTCTATTATTATATTTTCAGTATGTCCCAACTCCCAGACGATGGTGAGGATATGTCAATCCCTAGCACCCCTGCTAGGTCAGTTACCCCGACTCGCAAAGGTGACATGGGATGTCCCTCGTCCATCAGATCGTGGATTATCCCCCGCATCACTGCAGAATTGCGCAAACGCAGTATCCCTTTTCCGGCTTCTGCCAGGAAAGCAGAACTGTTCAGATTGCTAAGAACTGATATCCTTAATACAGACGCAGGGGAAGGCACTAGCGGCTCTCAAGAACCGACTCTCCACGCTATGGTTGCCTCCCTAATCTCTTCTATGGGGAAGGTCAACGACACGCTGGAGAGACTAGTACAGCCTCCTGGCCCTCTCACCGAAGTCATTCCGGTCATACCCACAGCAATACCGGGTAATTCCATATCCACCAAGGCAGCCTCCCACGTTATTAATCCTGCCCACATGGTTCCGGCTAATCTTAAAAAGGATACCCTTGATTGCAGGGACATTAACTTAGTCTCACTGCTCATTGCCTCCCAGGATGTTGTGAAAAACCATTCTTATGACTACGGGGACATCTCGGTGGTTTTAAAAGCCACCCCAGACTCAGTAAGAAACTGGCCATTCCCGATTTTGTTCTAGCTTTCGGTATCTTTAGGGATATTCTATGTGCGGTTCACCCCCATAGGAGGGAGGAACTGGATCTATATATGCATAAGCTGGTGGACCTAGGTAATAAGTATGGTGGCTATACCTTTTACGATTACCACAAGTCATGTTCATCAAAAGTGTCGGCCACGTTGTCCCAGTATGGCATCCAGATGGATTGGAGCCAACTGGACAATGAACTGTCTCAGACATTTCGCTGGGCTTAGGACACCAGCTTGTGCCATATGTACGTCACCCGCTCATGCGGCTAATCTTTGCCCCATGTGTCCGGACAGCGCTCCCAGCTAATCCTCACAGCATCCCCCAAGGGCTGAGAAACAGACCAGAGACAAACTGGGTTGTCCAGTAGTGTACCTAGGCAAATCTCAGATTTGCAACAACTTCAATGAGGGCTCCTGCGGCTACAGCGCCTGCCGCTTATTACACGTATGCTCGCATTGTTTCAGGGCACATACGAAATCCATGTGCCCAAATAAAATGCACCAATTTGTCGCCTGTGAACGTTCCTGTATTTGCACATATGCTGTCCACTCACCCCTCCAAACACCTTGTGGAATTTTTATGCACAGGTCTCACCCAGGGTTTCCACACAGGGCTCATTTACATGCCAGCGGGGGTATTAGAATGCAACAATGTGCAGTCTGCCACTAATCACCCTACTTCAGTCACTACCTTGTTACAACTTGAAGTGGATCAGGGGTTTGTCATTGGGCCTTTCTGTAACCTCCCCTTTTCCAGCTGGAGAACTAACCCTATCGGGCTGGTTTCCAGTAAAAAATCTAAGAAACTGAGACTCATCATTGACCTATCCGCACCTCACTCTTCAGCCATTCCTAGCCTAAACTCATTAATTCCCTATGAGGAATTTTCCCTTCAATACTCCACTATTGATGACGCTATTGCGGCTATCAGATCGGCAGAGTTGGGGGCCTGGCTTAGCAAGACGGATATTGTAAATGCCTTTAAATTGTTACCTATACACCCCTCTTTGTGGCACCTGCATGGTGTTAAGTGGCAGGGTGCCTATTACTTTTTTACAAAGCTCACCTTTGGGGCCAAGAGTAGTCCGAGGATTTTTGACACATTCGCGGAAGCTTTGTATTGGCTCCTCCTTAATACCTGCAGGTGTCCAAATGTGATACATTACTTAGACGTCTTTTTGTTCATCGAATCTAATTCCACCCCCCCACTTAGTCTAGATGAAGCAGTCATGTTATTTACCTCCCTTGGAATCGCCCACTAAAACTGAAGGGCCGGACACGATCATCAGCTTTCTTGGTATTTTGTTGGATTCATCAACTATGATGGCCAGCCTCCCTTGAGTTAAGATCGATCACATCCTATACGATATTAGTCACTACATGCACAGGGGGTCTTGCAATCGTAAAGAATTGCAATCACTTTTGGGGTCACTAATTTTCAAAATGCGCATAATCCCCCAGGGCAGGGCTTTCATTTCCAGGCTCCTCACCCTGTTCCCCACCTTCTCCAATGACTATGTCCGCATATCCTTGGACTGTTCCGTGACTGCTGACCTCCAGATGTGGTACAGGTTCCTCTCGGACTGGAATGGTAGGAGCATGTTCCTCCCGCAGATTGATTCACAGTCACCTGTTGTTTGGACAGACGCGGCATCATCCACGGGATATGCGGCCATTTTTGGCACAGAATGGCTCTTGGTGACTTGGCTGGCAGAAACACGGGCATTCAGGGGTTTTACACTAACTCAGCCCTATTTGAAGTATACCCTATAGTTGCTGCTGCTGTCACTTGGTGTAGGTTATGGAGAGGGCAGTCCGTGCGCTGTTTTTCCTACAATCTGGCAATATGCCACATTATCAATAAGGGCCGCTCTTCTTCCTTGGCGATTATGAGTTTCCTTAGGAAACTGACATGGCTGGCTGCTACCCATTAGTTGCACATTATATGCTCCCGGTACATTCAATACGGCAGCTGACCAGCTATCTCGCTTTCAATTTCAGGCCTTCAGACTGTCCCTACCTTTGGCAGCTCACCTGGCAACCCCAGCTCCAACTCTCCAAGACCTTATCATGGAGTAGATGAACTGCTTAAGCACAGTCATGCTCTCACCAAGTTAGCCTTATCCACCAGCACTGAAACACGCGTATCACAGAGCTTTTCACTTGTACAAACAATTTATGTCTGACCATCACCTAGTCAACTGGTTTGAGGTTTCTTCACTGATAGCTTTTGCCTCTTTTTGCCACCTTAAATTTAAATTCTCACATAACACTATTAAGCTGTACCTCACAGGTATACAACACCATATGTATTGCTCCTCCTTAACCATAAGGGTTTCTTAACTTCTTACCCCATCCGAACATTGCTCAAGGGCGTATCGAAAGCGGACGGTCCAGCAACAATCAAGAGACTGGCCATTGACATTAAAATGTTCAAATCCTTGTCCGACCTACTCAACCAGGCACCCATACGAACGTGGTTAATAAAACCACCATTTATCTAGCCTTTTATGGTTTTCTTAGACCTAGAGAATTCGCCATCAGTGGCCAGCACCATAGCCAAGGGTGCCTCCTCACCTCTTACCTTAGGAAACACACAGACCACTATGTCCTGACCCTACCTAAGAGCAAAACAAGTCAGATGGGGGAACCGGTTCACATAACCTACTACCCCACAGGAAACAATTGGTGCCCGGTGAAGGTGCTGGATGCTTTCTTAGTCACAACACCAACACGCACCACAGAACCACTGCTATTACTACATGATGCAGTTCTTACCACGGCTAAATTAATGCTTTATGTCCGTATGCTTATCACCAGGCTTGGTCTAAATCCTAGCAACTACTCAGGGCACTCCTTCAGAATTGGAGCTGCCTCCACGGCCTCTAGCCAAGATATCCCAGCGCACGTGATTAAGACACTGGGCCGCTGGAAGTCCTCGGCTTACGCCACTTACATCCCACATCCAGAGATTAGGAGGGCTTTCATTTAGATGTCTACCTAATGTATAATAATGTACTGTAATGGTTCTGAATAAAGGTTTTGCTTTGCTATGTCTCTCTTTTTGCCCATTTTATTTACCGGCCTACAGCATACATCGGTTTCGGCACACCTCAACCGACTATTCCTTTTATTTACTCCTCTTCACCAGCGAATTCCATATCATATGAGAATGCCCTGAACACAAATATATATATACAAATTTGAGATTGATATGGTATAGATCGTATATTTTCACACTTCACTGTTTATCACAGCATGCTTATCCACTTTAGTGATTTTTACTTTCACTTTATCACATTTTAGCACACATTCACTTGTAGCACATCTTTGCCTTTACTGTCTACAGATACTAGATCATCTTTGTTCTTCCCTGTTTGTTTTTATGCCTAGCACTTTACTTCCACAGACACTTTTTCTTATTTACATTTGTCTCTGTGGATTTCCTAGCAACCATGTTTGTATCCGAGAGCGTCACAACGTGTTGACGTCATTCACGGTCCCCTCGCATGTCCGGGTTTCGATCGGCTTGTTGGTGGTCACTGTACTTGATTGGTGAGTGTTAATACTATTTTCTTATTTAAGAATGTGTGATATTATTGTCTGTTATCTTTAGAAAGACCACTTGAAGGTTGAAACGTCGAGTTGAAGCAGTTTTATTTGTATTTTTTTCCTTTAAAACCACGTATCCACTTATAAGTCATGTGAGTGCACCCTCTTTTTCTAATTGCTTATATATATAATATATACATATATATGTACTCAATGTAGCTTTAATCGTCCTCCTTTTAAGTCAACATTGCTGATGACTTTTGTGCAATCTGATGCTTCTCGTAGAGAAGAATTAGGATCCACTGACCACTAAAAGCAATGCTTCTCTAAAATAAGAACTAAATTCTGCATTGAACTTCAAGCAGTCAGTCTCTTGAAATCGGCACTTTTATAAAGTTTGCGATACAATATTATTAGAAGTAAAAAAATAAAAAATAAAAAGTTTGCGCCAGTTTTATCTGCATCCATTAAGTCTTGCTGCTGGCATGAGTCATTCTTAGAGTGGGAGTTTTTTTTCCATTAAATTTAGCATAGAGACAAGAAGACATATCTGTACCTTTTCCTGTCAGTATGTGCAGAGAGAAAGTGTTTGTATCTTCTGTTTGTTTCTTGGGCTACATAGCAATTTTTGTTCTCTAGCCATTTTTTAAAAGCTTTGCAATGACTGTTGCTTTGGATTCTAAGCATTGCTTAAAAGACAGCAGGACAGTTTTTGTGAAACACATGATAATCATCTACCTTCGATATTGAGAACAAATGAGCGTTCAGCCTGAGAAGGGGAAGATGTGAATTAGTTTTCGACTGCCTGGAAATTAGGTTTCCCTACCTTTCAGTTCACAAGAGCGGTGATCAGATCAATGTGTATAACTTCGGTTCCACCTTTCATTACAAACCATTCTAAGATCATTCCAAAGTACTTTAGTTTCCTAATGGCTATGGAGAATAATAATAACAATTTATTATTTTCTGACTGTCAGGAACATTCTTCACAGTTCTGAGGTGTCATTAAGCATTAGTTTATGGGTAAAATGTTGGGATTAGTGGTGCTATTGTGAGATCATCTGTCAAATCTGTCCCACTAATCTTTTAAAATGCACCTTGTATATTTTGTCTAAACAAACATTTAATTTTCACAAGTCTATTTGTCAAAATTGAATTGATTTATATTCTCTCAAATCATGTTGTCATTATATACATTCTGTGCTATAAAATGGCGTAGAGAGGAACACAGATCCTGCCGTGATCCTTTTTAAATATATATATATGTAAAAACTGTTATAAACTGATGCTAAAGCACCATAAGCACTGCATTTCAGTGTAGTGATTTTGGTCCATAGACACTTTCCCTGTACAATATAAGACATTGCTGCTTCTTAGAAATGAAATATATTGACATTTGGCTGAAAATATGCCTCTTTTTCCTTACATCCTTCAATACTCACGTTTGCCAAATGCAGCTAATGCTTCATATGGATAAGAATTGGATCCAAGAATTGGATTGGTGGATCACGTCCATTTCCATGTGTGCGGCATTTGTTATCAGTGCTTCTCTATGGGAAACATCTGCTTGGGCCAGAGTTCATCACAATAAGGTTGCAGTGTGGAGTCTGTCTCAGCACTAAATTATTGGTGAGTTTCATTGGGTTTTGCTACTTTTACATAACATATGGACCATAATCTAAACTAAAAAAGGAACACATTTGACTTATATCTATTTTTAATTTTAGAGTGTTAGTTTAACATACCCAAATGTAATTTTATGCAATGAGGCTTAGGAAAATAATTATTATAAGTCTGGTTTTGTAGGATGATTAAAGTTATATATAATTTAGATTTAATTTTCCAGATTGCCATGGTAACAAGGAATTAAGATACTTCGATATCTCCATCCTTATTTTTTATGACATAGGACTAGGCCCAAAAGTTAATAAATTTACTCTTTCAAATAGTACACAGGAAGATTAAATCCCAGCGTGCATGTTAGGAAAGGTTAGAGTGAGTAGGGGATGCCAAAGAAATATCACCTAGTATCAGCAATATGTTCGGCATGTGCTGCTCATGAATGCTGTGTGTGTAATATAGGTACCTAAAATACATTGGTTCAAAAAGGTTCCATAGCTGTTTGGTATGTGTTCCACACGGGTCACTGAATGAGGTGATGACTTACTAGTGATGTGTGGTACATAAACGGTTAATAATGCGCTAATCACCACTGTACAGACTGTGGGCAGAACCAGAACATACACATTAAAGTAACACACTACACTGCAAAAAACATCTCTACATTACCCTTACACCTTACCTTATCACTAAATATAATCCCATATACTACACTAACATTAACTCATACTATACCGTAACATTAACCATTAACACTACCTAATACTTGCTAACAATAGCCATAACCTCAATATATCATTTAATATAAAATAGAATATATAATGCAGCAAAGTGTGTTAGGGGACAATAATGCTATTTCAAAGTTTAGGAGTCTCGTGGCTTATTATGATCTCTCTTTTTTTCTCAGTCGCACATTTGTGTTGGGGTCATTGAGATGCTATTTCACGTGGGTAGGGCTTGGCAGGGTAACTGAGAGTCTTCTGGCACTAATTAGGGTGATGTGCCCATTATTATCTTATTTATCCAAAACAGAACAAAAAATCAAGCAAAACATATGCTATATATCCAATGTTTTTTTTTGTTTTTCCTTTTTTACACCTTGTGTCAATTGTAAAGCATAAGGTCATGACAGTTGGACAATCACAACTTGATGAAATCTTCTCCTTTCACCTCCCAAAAAAATGAATTGGGGATGGATCCATCTTCCCTGTGCCCACACTTCCAACACCCATGCGTGCAGCTTCAAAATACTGTGCTGAGTTTCAAACATTTGATCTATCACTGAAATTGTATTTCTTCCAAATCAAACAACTCTTGAATGACCTCAAATTACTGAGATTACTCATTGATCAGTGCTCCTAGTCTATGAGCGTATAGTGGCAGGAAATGATTCAAGGTATGGTTAGTTCAGTCTTTCGTCCTTTTGAGGTTGATAACATGACCACTGTCTAATTAGGTAATAATAACACTTAAACTGTAGAACAGGAAATCTAACGAAAGTTCGAAGTATACTTTCTTGATTAATACATTGATATCATCAATGTTTTTGAACTCTTACGAGGTTATTTAATAGAATTGTGCACTTTGTTTTAAACATTTCAGAATTCATCCGAATCGGCTACACAATGCCGACTCACCATATGGCCGAATTTACAAAACAAACTAAGCGTGCAATGAACAAGAAGTGAGAATTCAAAGTGAATTCAGATTATTATTTTTTAGTTCCAGGATACACAAAATAATTCATATTTACTTCACCCCCACTTTCCTACCACATTACTAAAGACAAAATTGCATAAGAAAACATATTGTATGGGCATACATAAACTAACAGATGTTTGATACACATTATAAGTGACATAAAATCAGTAAGCACTGGTACTAAAAAAAAAAGTGTGATTAGTTCTCGTGTTTTAATAGATAATGAGATTCTGTGCCACTACTAATGTAGCAATCACAAGCTTGATGCTTTTGTCTAACATTTTCTGCATGCGATTTTTTTTTAAATAAAGGAAATACTCAGGTTAGAAAAAAATATTATTTTTTTTCTTTTTCATTCAGACAAGAAAAACAAACTTACAAACTGATGGTGAAAAATATTACTTTTTAATTTTATATTTTCATTCAATAGAAGAAAATTATATTTATACCTGCTTGTATTGTTCCTTTATATACTCATATATAGAAAAAGCAAGGAAGCCAAGGGAACATAAGGTTAATGGGTGGAAGCTGTATGGGTGGAGTTTTGTCATTAATGTTGCAGGAAATGACAAATTCCAACCCATTAAATACACATGGCTACTAAAAATAACATCTATTCAATCTGCTACACTGAGGTCTAATGTAAGAAAATTGGTGTTTCTGCAAATGTATAGGCCGTGTCATTTGTAGACTCTCCCTTCCAGTGTGATTGGTTGAGTTTAGTCTTACACAGATTAAAGGGACACTATAGGCACCCAGAACACGTCAATTCATTGAAGTAGTCTGGGTACAGTGTCCCTATTGCAATTAGTGCTACAATGTTAAACAATGCATTTTTAAAGAAACTGCAATGTTTACATTGCAACACTAAGTCTGCCTCCAGTGGCTGTCTACCACTAGAGGTAGACTTAGTGTTGCAATGTAAACATTGCAGTTTCTTTAAAACTGCAATGTTTAACATTGTAGCACTGGAGGTGCTTCCTGGATCGAAACGGACTGACGTCCTCACGCTCTGTAGGACATCCAGCATCAGATTCTTCCCCATACAAAAGCATTGATTCAATGTGTTCCTATGGGAAGGTCTAATGCACATGCAGCTTTTGCCACGCACGTTAGCGCCCACTAGTCGTGGGACGTTGAAGGAGGCAGAGCCACGATCCAGCACTGAGGGACATGAGCGCTGGTAAATAAATAAAGGGTTTTTAACCATTTATTCACCCTGGTGACGGGGCACGAGGTAGGGAGAGGGAGCTATAATGCCAGGAATACAGCTTTATATTACTGGCACTTGTAATATCCCTTTAAGGAGAAGCTTAAAGCTACTTAAAATAGTCTATATTATACAATATATAAAATATGATTATAATTATACAAATATGGAGATTTGGCTAATATATCATATAGTATAACGTGTAAAGATTTGTCAAATTACCCCAGTATCAGTATGTCCTAACTTCTATTTAACATAGGAGATTAACATACTAACTGCAACACGTACTACTTAAACAGCTTCTAGAGACTCTCCTCTAATTTATGCTTTCCTGTGGTCACCTAAAGTAGAACCTATAGTGGCCGAGTGGGGTGCTCAACCCAAAACTAATCTGGTCTGTGTTCTAAATATACACAGAAAAAAAGGGAATTGGGGTGCACCCAGAACATGCATTTCTTATAAGAAATGTATATTGTGGATGTGCCTCCCCCTCTACTCAATTCCCTCTTTTTTTAGTAGTTTTAGCCATTGAGGATTCATGTCTGTGTAAGTGTGTGAGTGCATGTATTTATGTGTATGAGGACATGTTGTAAATGTGTGTGTGGGGGAAGAATACTCTGAAATTATGTTACACATACAAATAGTAAATATGTAACTATTGTTATACAAGCAATCTATCTAAAAGTATAAAGTCTTAACTCATTAGTTTTTACCTTGAGGGTCATACGACTTGATGTATTAGCAGTGTACAGTTTTTACCCTGCCACGTTGTGATGTATGGAGATTGGGGGAACAGCTCTCAGCAGCAGGAGCTGATCTGTGTGTAGTCACCTTGAAAGCTTAAGAAGGGAACACCGTCTCTCAATATCTCAACGCCACTCTGAATACTCCAAACAATTTGTCAATTCAGTTCACATTTAATCCTTCCTTTTTTGTGGTAATTTCTTGTTCATTTAAACGTATAGCAATAGCATTTGCTTTTTTTTTGTACTGACATGCTAAAATGATGCTTTATAACTAAATATATTAATAAAACAAATAATTAATATGATACATAAAGAAAGGAGTATTAAATTGTGCAACTAGTGAGTTGTTACCTGGATTTATAGGTAATCATATATTTAATTTTCATAATGTAATTATGATCATATGCCTGTTTCACAAAGACTCTTTTTATTTAATTTTAAATAATTTCCTATAATCCATATTTCAAAATAATATGCCTGATATTTTCCATGCTCCAAATTTACCACTGGACTAGTAAATTCGGCGTGGACATTGGGCAAACCTGGCAAATGCATGGTTGGCATCAGGGGAGATTAGCATGCCCTCAGCATGCCCTGTGGGTGAAACAAATATATAAGCTGGTAGTTTACTTTCTGCCATGAAAGGGTTAATAAAAAGAGATTCTATAGTTACACTTCTGACAAGAGTCAGTCTGTTTAGAACACTAGTAGGATCCAAGATCATAGCTCAGTACAGGTCACTATATTATATATAATAAGTTAGAAAATACACATGGACTTTTTATAGACTTTATATAGATACATACATTTCTCACTTGGTTATAGTTGAGCACAACATAAAAAAGTAATATGCACAAATCTAGAAAGCACACAAAAATATATATTTTAAAAAAATTATTAAAGAAAAATTATATAAATATATAAAGGATTTTCTGAGCAATCTCAGATTTGCTGGACACAGGTCCATTTGAATACCAAACTACGATTGTTCTTAAAGCAGTCACGTACTTGGCATTTTATGGGTTCTTGAGAGCCAAAGAAATTATAGTTTTCCAAACCACAGATGTTTATACATGTCTTAAGATTTGTGACTTAGTTCAAATAGAAGATCACTTCACACTATCTACTAAACAAACTAAAACAAATCAAATAGGGCACCCAGTAAACATACCATTCTACCCAACCGATAACATGGTGCCCAATCAAGGTTTTGGATACACCAGTAAATTATTTTCCTGTTAATCATCCAAACTCACTATTATTAAGCATTCACGGTAAACCAATGACCACTCAAAACTTCATGCTATATATCAGGATGTTATTAGTTAGATTAGGCTTAAACCCATCTTCATTTACTGGTCATTCTTTTAGGATTGGAGCAGCGACATCAGCGTCAAGTCATAACATACCCACTCATGTCATTAAAAACATGTGCAGATGGAAATCATTAGCATACAGTAGGTATATACCTAACCCCGATAAAGAAGGCAGATTAGCATTTAATAATATTGCACTGTAATTTTGAATTGTAATTACCTGTTCAATAAATTTGCATTGAGAACTTTTTGCCCTCCTTATTACAGACCTAACCACTAGTCGGTTTTGGCACAGCACAACCGACTTTTACTCATATGATTATTTTCCTATGCATATGATATATATACATATATATATATATATATTTTAGTCGGCTTAAAGTTCCCAGACACAAATATAAGGCGTGGGCTTTATTTGGCATATAAAGCTAAAAACACCCTCCCCTTACCTTCTTTTATAGCAATTACAACTGGAGGACCTTCTTAATTACAGGCCAAACCACTCATCGGTTTTGGCACACCACAACCGACTTTTACACATATGATTATTTTCCTATGCATATGATATATATATTTATATATATATATATATTCTACTTGGCTTAACGTTCCCGGACACAAATATATATATGAATAAATAATCAGCACAAAATTATTTGAGATGAAAAATAATGTATTTTGTCTGATTATACTAACCCACCATTCCAATTTCTGACTTTACTGCCAGGCTTAATCTTTTCAACTCAGTCGTTTTAGAAGATCTATAGATTGTTTTACGAGGATGTTCATGAAATGCCTTCCCATTTATTATTTATACAAAAACAAATTGTAAATAAAATGTTAAGCTCAATTTCCCTCGACATGCCTCGAGATTTTTTTCGTTGCATATATTGTGTATTTTATTATCAAAACATGACTGGAATTTTAATCCAATTTTTTGGTTTATTTGTTTTAATAGACTTTCACTCAAACTGTTCATTCTATAAAACATAGCTGAAAATAACAGTATTTGAAAAAGTTCAGCCAGGTGTTGTTGAACAGATGCTCACTGAAAAGAATGAAAAGAAAAAAAAATATTTCTACTATAAATATGCAGGGACCAACTTCAAATAATGCCCTAAGGAGCCAGTCTATTATTTAAATACTGCTATTGGCTGTCCATCATGCTGCTGGTATAATTTAAGTTATAGATCAGAACACAGGGAGGTAAATAGACATTTCTCATTGCCATATGTTATATTGCAAAATGTTCATACACTAGTCTTTTCCCCATTTCTGAAACATTATGCCTTGCAGTCCTATATAATTTATAGAGATGCCATTGTTTATTATTAATAATTATAAATAATAAAGTGAACAAACCAGTGAAAATATAAAGATGATTATTCTAAGCTATGCAGTAGAAAACAAACTTACATTGCAGTAAGAGTTATCTTTCAAATTATAATGCACCAATCATTGAACAAATTGAACTGTAAATTTTATGGCTTCTATTTTCAAACGTGTTCCACGAAGTACAAATTATTAAAAAATTTGTAGTTTGTTAATTCTCTTTTAATATGTAGTTTATCTAGTACCGGCTGCACAAAAAGATTCTAAAACACAGAAAAATGTCTTTGCAGGGTTATTCACTAAAAGGAGAATTGTAAGGTATTCAAAGTAAATTTAAAGGAACACCCTAGGGTCAGGAACACAAACATGTATTCCTTACCCTATAGTGTTTAAAACACCATCAAGTCCCCTCTTTGCCCTTCATGATATAGTAAAATCTTACTTTTATTCCAGTTTGCTGCTGCTGACTCGGCCCCTAATCTGCCTCCTTGGCTGACATCATCAGAAGTGGTGATCTCAGCCAATTACAATGCTTTCCCATACAAAAGCATTGGATTAGCTGAGATTGTCAAGGAGGCAGATCAGAGTCAGAGCCAGCACAAGTCAAACACAGCCCTGGCCAATCTGCATCTCCTCACAGAGATGCACAGCTCCAGATTTATCCTTGAGCAGGTATTGTATCGCTCAGAGCCCTATCTAAGAGCTTATTGGAAGCTTTCTCCTTGTGAGTGTATTTTATCTTAATTTTACATTGTATACACTGGAATACACTATTGGTGGTTTCATTTGTGTTATATTTCATATAAGACACCAACAACAGAATTCCTAATCCACACTAAAGTTTTGTCTACTTAAACACTAAGGAGGATAACACACTGACCTCAAAAAAGCACTATGTTTAAAAGGTTCTTAACTCTAAAAAATACTTTTTTGCTGGGACTCTTTAACATTGTTATATCTCTATATTTTTATATATAATATTGTGTGTGTGTGTGTGTGTGTGTGTGTATATATATATATATATATATCTGTATATGATTATCTAGTATTTCTTATTTGGTGCAGTCTATTTTTATATATCTTATATATATATATATCTTTTTATATATATATATATACACACTCATATACATAAATATAAATTCACAGATCAGTAACATTGTATTTCAACTCTTTCATGTTCACAGACAGGTAACAGCAATGTTTCGGCTCTTGTGTGAAATACTGCAGAATACATAAATGTCTCTCACAACACAGCTTATCTTTTTATATTTACCGTATATACTTGAGTATAAGCCGAGTTTTTCAGCACATTTTTTGTGCTGAAAAACCCCAACTCGGCTTATACTCGAGTCAGTGTCTGTATTATGGCAATTTACATTGCCATAATACAGACTGGGGGCTGGCAGGAAGTTGTTACTTACCTCTCCTGCAGCTCCTGTCAGCTCTCTCCTCCTCCGCGCCGGTCCGGTCAGCACCTTGGTCAGCTCCCAGTGTAAGTCTCGCGAGAGCCGCGGGGTCATAGTGCGGCTCTCGCGAGACTTACAGTGTGAGCTGACAGAGGAGCTGCACGGACCGGCGCGGAGGAGGAGAGAGCTGACAGGAGCTGCAGGAGAGGTAAGTAACAACTTCCTGCCAGTCCCCCTCCTCCCCCCACTGAACTGCCAATGCCACTGGACCACCAGGGAAGGAGAGCCCCCCACCCTGCCATGTATCAAGCAGGGAGGGGGGACAAAAAATAAATAAATTAATAATAAATAATAAAAATAATAATAAAAATAAAAAAATAATACAAAAAATAATAATATAACAAAAAATGTAAATAATAAATAATAATATTAATTTTTTTTTTTTTTTTATAAAAATGCCCACCCCCCACCAAGGCTAGGCAACACAAACACACACACTGCATCACACACACACACACTGCATTCATACACACACACTGCACTCATATACACACTGCATTCATACACACACTGCGCACTCATACACACACTGCGCACTCATACACACACACTGCATTCATATACACACTGCATTCATATACACACTTCATTTATACACACACTGCACACTCATACACACACTGCGCACTCATACACACACTGCATTCATCATATACACACAGTGTAAATAAATATTCAATTAATATAATTTTTTTAGGATCTAATTTTATTTAGAAATTTACCAGTAGCTGCTGCATTTCCCACCCTAGTCTTATACTCGAGTCAATAAGTTTTCCCAGTTTTTTGGGGTAAAATTAGGGGCCTCGGCTTATATTCGGGTCGGCTTATACTCGAGTATATATGGTAATTATAAGATCGGGCCAGATGGTACTTTTGCTTTTCACTGAAGTCTCTATCTTCCTCCCTCATACTCTGATGGTTTGTGTGGGGGTTCATGAAGTTAGTTAGAAAAGAGCACCACTAATTAAAAAAAAGTGTTTTCTTACCCAATTACTAAACCAGTATTAAAATGCTCATGCTTAAACATTTTTCTTCTCAATGTCCTGATCCTGAAAAGTTTAGCTTGCCATTTTTGCTTAACTTTACATATACAGAATTAAGGTATCAAGTTACATTCACCAGCTGCTAGACGATTTAGCAACATTGTTTTTACGTGTCGGAAGATATGCACACTGTGTATTTGTTTATTGGTATCCATGGTGATGACTTCTGGCCGCGTCATTGAGCGCGACGCCACGTGGCTGTGGAGGTTTGCCGGGCAGCCCGCGGCAGTCTCGGTCCGAGCGCCCATGAAGTAAGATACACCACAGGTGGGGTAAGTGGATGTCATCATTTATGCTATATATGTGGGGTTGGTTTGTATTTTCAGTATGTCCTGATGAAAGCTTGAGGGGATCAAGCAGAAACGTTGACTGTACTGTTTTAGTGGAGGTAATAAAAGTTAAATTTTATTTATAGTCCTTGGAGTGCTATCATTGATCATTATTTTAATATTGTGTGTGTGTATATATATATATATATATATATCTGTATATGATTATCTAGTATTTCTTATTTGGTGCAATCTATTTTTATATATCTTATATATATATATATCTTTTTATATATATATATATATATATATACACACTCATATACATAAATATAAATTCACAGATCAGTAACATTGTATTTCAACTCTTTCATGTTCACAGACAGGTAACAGCAATGTTTCGGCTCTTGTGTGAAATACTGCAGAATACATAAATGCCTCTCACAACACAGCTTATCTTTTTACATTTAATTATAAGATCGGGCCAGATGGTACTTTTGCTTTTCACTGAAGTCTCTATCTTCCTCCCTCATACTCTGATGGTTTGTGTGGGGGTTCATGAAGTTAGTTAGAAAAGAGCACCACTAATTAAAAAAAAGTGTTTTCTTTCCCAATTACTAAACCAGTATTAAAATGCTCATGCTTAAACATTTTTCTTCTCAATGTCCTGATTAAGGCCTCGATTTAACAAGCTTTCCAAATATGTCAATACTGTTGGAGAAACTTTCCGTATGATTTATCTACAGGAGTCACTAATAAAGTCTATGGGAATTTTTGTTGATAAATAATTTGAAACATTTTTCTAACAGTATTGAAGAATCATTTGGAAAGCGTATTGAATGGATGCCTTAGTTTCCATTGATGCAGTTAGTTTTGTTAGATATACATGTTTGTTAATATGGTGATTACAAAGCTCATAGCTTCAAATGAATTAGGTTATCTCTGCTTACATCAGGGGTTCTCAACCCAGTCCTCGGGACCCCCTACCAGTCCAGGATTTGGGGATTACTTGGGTGTGTCTAAGGTGTTTAGAAAAAGGGAAGAAAAAAAAACCTTAGACTCTAAGGTGTTTTTTTTTCTTTTTCTAAACACCTTAGACACACCCAGGTAATCCCTAAACCCTGGACTGGTAGGGGGTCCTTGAGGGCAAGGTTGAGAACCCCTGGCTTACATGTTTCAGCTACATAATTTAAACCACTCCACAAACCATAAAATAATGTAGGCTACTTGGCAAAGCAAGTCCCATCTCTGTAACAAATAAAATATAAATGAACACTACTCCATCTAATAAATTTTGATTCTTTTGGGTCTCTTGACAAAGCCCATGTAATATATGTAGTATTACTATCCATTAACACCATTTAAATCTAAAATCATGTATTAGCAATGCTCCTTTTCATTACCATCTATTTTATTTATTTATTTATTTATTATTGCCATTTATATAGCGCCAACAGATTCCGTAGCTCTTTAAAATATTATGAGAGGGGGGATTTAACTATAAATAGGACAATTTTGCCAATGATATAAGGCAGGTTGTTTCCACACTGTCATTCTCTGAAGTTCTGCCTGTGCATAACACTCAGAACGACCGGCGGATGCGTATTAGGGACTTTAATTGTGGCTTGGTGAATGGTGTCGGGAGCAAGGATTTGGCTTTATTTCTCATGGTAGCTCTGTTTGGAATGGAAATAAGCTGTACAAAAAAGATGGTTTGCATCTTTCTCAAAAGGGAACAAATGTTCTCAGTGAGCAGTTCAGAGGTTTTGCTAGGATCTATTTAAACTAGGATGGGGAGCAAAAGGGTGATAAAACATCAATCCAATTGTCCCCCAAAACAAGGACAGAAGGTGCCTATAGCAAGTGTGTTAAAAAAATGATAACCTTAGAGTCATGTCTACAAATGCTCGCAGTTTAGGGAAAAAGATCCATGAACTTGTGGCAATAATGGCAACTGATAGTGTAGATTTAGTCGCTGTTACTGAGACATGGTATAATGAGAAAAATGACTGGGACATAGCAATAACAGGGTACTCTTTATATAGAAAAGATAGGGAAGGCAAGAAAGTGGGAGGGGTGGCCCTGTATGTGAAAGATAGCATAAAATCTAGCCTAATAAAAGTTAGTGAGACAAACATAGAGTCCGTTTGGGTTACGTTAGAATTTGGTAATCACACAGTAACTCGTGTAGGTGTGATTTATAGGCCCCCAGGACAAATTGAAGAGTTATATAATCTACTAGTTGAGGAAATAGCTAAAATGACAATGAAGGGGGAAGTTATCATCATGGGTGACTTTAATCTTCCTGATGTAAACTGGAAAACAAAATTAGCTACTTGTGCCAGGAGCACACATATTCTAAACTCACTACTGGGATTGTCTCTAAAACAAGTTGTTGAAGAGCCAACTCGTAAAGAGGCCATACTAGATTTAGTGTTAACAAATGGAGATTTGGCATCAGATATTACTGTAGGTGATAGTTTAGGATCCAGTGATCATCAGTCAGTGTGGTTTAATATAAGAACAGTGACTGAGTCACACCACACAAAAACAAAAGTTTTAGACTTTAGAAAAGCAGACTTTTCTAAAATTAGAATATGGGTAGAGGAGTCATTATCAGACTGGAGCAATTTAAATGGAGTCCAAGAGAAATGGGATTATTTAAAAGTTGCACTATTGAAGGCAACAGAAAATTGCATTAGGCTTGTCAGTAAAAGCAAAAAATTCAAGAAACCACTGTGGTACTCCGCAGATGTGGCCAAAATAGTTAAAAACAAAAAGTTAGCATTTAGGAATTGTAAAAAAACCCAGAGCGAGGAAGACAAAATGATCTATAAGATTAGGCAGAAAGAGGCTAAGCAAGTTATAAGAGCTTCCAAATCAAACACAGAAGAGAAAATAGCACAGTCAGTAAAAAAGGGGGACAAAACATTTTTTAGATACATAAATTAGAAAAGAAAAGTAAAACAGGGATTAGTTAGATTAAAAACGAAAGAAGGAAGTTATGTAGAAGAGGATAAAGGTCTAGCTGACTGTCTCTATGAATATTTTTGTTCTGTATTTCTCAGCCCCCACCCCGTGACTCCGTTCCTGCACCTGTCAAAAATGACATACCAAGCACTTAATAAACCCTTCTCTAACAAACTATTTAATTCCCCTACTTTAACCCTTTGTGTCACTATACTCCACTCCCTCTAGCATGTAAGCTCATCGAGCAGGGTCCTCAACCCCCTCTGTTCCTGTACGTCAGTGGTCTGATCTCAATTATGTATCTGTTAGTCCACCCATTGTACAGTGCTACGGAATTTGTTGGCGCTATATAAATAATAAAATAATAATAATAATAATAATAATAAGGAAAAGGACCTGATGGAATACACCCAAAGCTATTAAAAGAGCTTAAACCATTAACAGATTTATTTAACCAATCATTGTTAACATGAGTAGTCCCAGAAGATTGGAAGTTAGCGAATGTTGTGCCCATTTACAAGAAAGGTAATAGGGAGAAGTCAGGCAACTATAGGCCAGTAAGCCTTACTTCAGTAGTGGGGAAAGTGATGGAAATGTTAAAGGATAGGATTGTTGAACATCTAAAAACACATGGATTTCAAGATCAGAGACAACATGGATTTACTTCAGGGAGATCATGCCAAACTAATCTTATTGATTATTTTGATTGGGTAACTAAAATTATAGATCAGGGTGGTGCAGTAGACATCGCTTACCTAGATTTCAGTAAGGCTTTTGACACTGTGGCACATAGAAGGCTTATCAATAAACTGCAATATTTAAGTTTGGATTCCAATATTGTTTAATGGGTAAGGCAGTGGCTGAGTGACAGGCAACAGAGGGTTGTAGTTAATGGAATATATTCGAAGCTTGGACTTGTCACCAGTGTGGTACCTCAGGGATCTGTACTTGGACCCATTCTCTTTAATATTTTTATTAGTGATATTGCAGAAGGTCTTGATGGTAAGGTATGTCTTTTTGCTGATGATACTAAGATATGTAACAGGGTTGATGTTCCAGGAGGGATAAGCCAAATGGCAAATGATTTAGGTAAACTAGAAAAATGGTCAGAATTGTGGCAACTGACATTTAATGTGGATAAGTGCAAGATAATATTTGATAGAGTCTAACCTCAACATTGAGGAAAGGGATTTAGGGGTGATTATTTCTGATGACTTAAAGGTAGGCAGACAATGTAATAGAGCAGCAGGAAATGCTAGCAGAATGCTTGGTTGTATAGGGAGAGGTATTAGCAGTAGAAAGAGGGAAGTGCTCATGCCATTGTACAGAACACTGGTGAGACCTCACTTGGAGTATTGTACACAGTACTGGAGACCGTATCTTCAGAAGGATATTGATACCTTAGAGAGGGTTCAGAGAAGGGCTACTAAACTGGTTCATGGATTGCGGGATAAAACTTACCAGGAAAGGTTAAAGGATCTTAACATGTATAGCTTGGAGGAAAGACGAGACAGGGGGGATATGATAGAAACATTTAAATATATAAAGGGAATCAACACAGTAAAGGAGGAGACTATATTTAAAAGAAGAAAAACTACCACAACAAGAGGACATAGTCTTAAATTAGAGGGACAAAGGTTTAAAAATAATATCAGGAAGTATTACTTTACTGAGAGGGTAGTGGATGCATGGAATAGCCTTCCAGCTGAAGTGGTAGAGGTTAACACAGTAAAGGAGTTTAAGCATGCGTGGGATAGGCATAAGGCTATCCTAACTATAAGATAAGGTTAGGGACTAATGAAAGTATTTAGAAAATTGGGCAGACTAGATGGGCCGAATGGTTCTTATCTGCCGTCACATTCTATGTTTCTATGTTTCTATGTTTCTATAGGAGGTGGGGTGTAAAACACACTAGGACAGGAATTTGCAGTCAAATAAGGTATCTAAAATACAAAACCCAGTACAAAGCCTACATAAACCATGTAAACACACAAAGACACTATATTCGCTCAGTATCATATGTCTCAGTAATAATAGTTTTAATTTCTGGAATACTAAACCTCACATTTCTGCATAGATGTGTAATAGTGGAATGGAATATTGACAATCAAAAGACATGAAAATGAATTTCTCAGGCTGTACAGATAAACAAAGGATAAACATTAGAATATATTCTGAAATAAACAAGATGGACACTTCTCTTATTTCTTCAATACGTTCATATAATGCCAAAAATATAATATAAAATTAGATTACATCTTCTAGATTGAAAAAAACAACAACAGATAGAGGCACTTTTAAATCTTCCATGTTGTTAGCTGGCACCCTTGAGTGCCAGATAATAAATCATAAAAATCTTGTTTGCTGACAGCTGTATTTACATTCATTACTTTTGTACAAAGCTAAGATCAATATAGGGAACTGTCATCTGCCATCTAGTGGCACTAAACAAAACATCCATGTTCTTATAATATGAGTAAAATTGGGTGGCATTACAAAAACTTATAATAGAAAACAAAGGGAATTTTCTAAATCCTCACAATGATCTTAATATATATATACTAATTATACTTTTGATGGTGTGATCTGTACATTGTTTACATATAACTTTCAAAAACTGCGAAATAGATAATCTCAGATTCATGTTGCAATTTAGGAAGATTTTTAAGAAATTAAGTTTTAAAGAGGTTTCTTAGGAAACTGAAAAAGTACAACAAAATGGTACACGTTTAATACAAATTTAGTTGTGAAAAAAGGCCAGAAAACATAAATTTATTTCTATAGAAAAGATGAATTGCAGATGTGGTGTGTAACCAGTGGGGTATCTACTGAAAATAGTGCTTATGGCAAGCCCTGAAATTACACCCATGCTTCTGACACCCTTCTTTTTAGATCAATACCATAAAATCAGCTCAAACATACAAGCTGTATGTATTGTGTAAGTGTGTTGTGTGCTGCCTGTATGGGATGTGTGTGGTGGCTGTATGTAATGTGTGTGGTCCTGCTCTGTGTAGTCCACTCTTGCTTGGCATTCTGCAAGGAAGGGGGAACTATGATCACTAGTGATCTAATTGGTGGTCATACTCCCTGTTGGTCCAGCAAAGATTAACTCTGTCTGGTTGTCTAGCGTTGTCCTGGGTCACTGAGTGTGGAGGAGTGTGAGGTTTGCAGTGCATGTTCTGAAATAACTGCTTGCATGGAGATAGATTTTACTCAAAATGTATATTTACCTCCAGTTCATTACTTTGTACTCTTCCAATTTGACCTTTCAGATACCCTAAGTGTATTGTCCTGTACCTCACCATTTACATTAATGTTTTTCAGTTAGTACCTCAGAACATGTTACTAATGTGGCACGCAGTAGAAAGTGCCCAAATCCATGCCAGCTGTGAGGTGGACAAGTTTCATGTATTCAGGGTCAAAATCCCCAAAATGTCTATGATGGCAAAGAACTAGACTAGAAGTCTATTGATGAAGGTAAGACAACATACACCTGCTGACCGTCGATGCTACGTTTTCATTGTTCATGTTCAGATATATTAATCTCAAAACACAATTAATTTAAATTGTGACAATTTAAACTTTTTTTCTCATCGCAAGCATGAAACTGTCTTAATCAAATATATATTTCAAACACAAGAGCATATTTAAGGTACACAACTTATTTTGAGAGAGAAAGAGAGAAAAGAAAGTCGTTCTCGATGATTTTCAAACTGGTACATAATGTCACAACTCCCTACCTTCTATTTTTTGACAGTATTGATTCAAGATTTTCATGATATAAGACAGAAAAAAGAAACAATGAACAAAAATATATCCAGTGGGAAAAAACAGTATAACCTGTTATCAGGCTATCAAGACAAGACAAGACAAATGAAAACAATACTGTCATGGTATAAACCAACCCTAGCTAAAACAGAGGCACGGAAAGAAACATATTACTAGTCTTAAGGGTGGCCAAGCTTAACGTACGCATAGGAGAAAAAAATTTTAAAAGAAAAAACAGAATAAGCCAAAGTCAGAAGGAAACAGAAATCAGACTGAATGAGAGACAAAGGTGGGTCACGGATACCAGTGGTCCAAATACTCACATGATATTCAAATACCTCATAAACAAATACACCAGGAATGTGCTATTAGTAACAGCACAGAACCCCAACAGGACAAGGCGCTAGTGTTAGTTTGGAGAATACATAGTTATTGATACTCGGCTTCATTCCTGTATTCCCAAAACGTTTTTGCAGGACTGACGCAGGCTAGGAATCATATAAATTGACATAGGTTGAGAGCTTTAAGCATGAACTATCATACTGAATCAACATGTGCCCATATTTAGCGATGGCTGTAATGATGAATGCTTGAGAAGGTATTACAGCTACATTACAGGTAACATCACAAATTCAGTATCAAATGACACAAAATAAAAGTATGGTCACTCCACTACATCAACATGACATCATCACTCTTTAGAGCAACTTGGTTAAATTGTGAGGAAAAAATGAAGGGGGGGAAGAAAGGGGAAATAGGGAGAACAAAGAACAAAATGAGCTTTTAACCTGTGCTCATAAGTCTCAGCCATATAGTAACACCACTAAGGAAACATTAGGCTGCTATAAGAGTCTCTGTTCGTTACCTCTACCTTGAGTCTTATAGTCTTGCTACATAAGCCAACTAATACTTATACGTTATACTCATAATACGTTATACTTATCGTAACGAGCCAGTAAAGAACAGCAAGCTCTTTCATGGCTCTAATATCATCTACATGTGGCAGCCATTGTTCAAAAGTTGGAACTCTGAGCTGAGTCCAGAGGAAATTGACCAGGGATGTAGGATTGAGGAATAGCCAATCTGGTATTATGAAGAAACATATCTGTGGAAGTGAATTGTACCCCTTCATCGGCAACCCTGATATGGCAGCATATAACTGTTCCCAGAAAGGTTTCAGTATTGGACAGTCCTACCAAATGTGAAACACACTTCTGCTCCCCAGCATCTCAATCAAGCTTCTGAGTGATCAAAAGAGACACAATGAAAGTATGATACCATCTGGATAAAACATTAGAGTTGGTTTTGTGAATTTAGAACCAAGTGTGCCTTGGTGAGAATGCATAATAATTTTTGACCACTGAAGTCTGTAAAAGTTCTACCCAAATCTTCCTCCTAAAGCAACGCAAAATTGAAGAGGAGCACCGGGAGAGACAATTAAGAGCAAATGATGTAATGTGGAGATACCCCGGTGCGAGTATTTGTTTAATTATGAAGGAGATGTAAAAAGGTTTACTACTAGGTGAGATGGATCAAAGCTCCCTTTCTGTCTCTTCCAACCTGCAGTGTTTCTCCAATGTTTTACAATTTCTGCATGAGTAGTAGAACAAAGGGTTCTAGAAGTTGGAGCTCAGCTAACAACTGTCATATATGCAATGAACAACACAACTATAAATCTCTTCACAGCCCTGATAATGCTCTGAAAAATCCCATAGAATACGCACTGAATGTTAGATGCAACAAATTCAAATCTGAGCATTTTTTTAAATATTTTTTTACTTTTAATTGACTTGTTTTGGATATATGTTTAAGTGCATTAGATATACAATGCATTTGAAAATGAATGGGGCAATTTCCATGTGTAGTATCCTTCTAAGTAAACTATATGCATTTAAATCAAGTTGGCAGGTTCCGTAAGCCACATGGTTAAAACTTTCTGACAGTTTTTATTTTTCAGCACTAGAAAATCCAATATGCTCTACAATAATTGAAACTGCTAGCTATGGTTGGACAGTTCATAGATAGTAAGTGAGTGATCCCCCATAACAAAAAAAACAACTATTTTGATGTCGCAAACAATCTATCCAGTTTCAAAATTACTTTGATATTCAAGAGCCTAAGATACACAATAGAATGATCTTAGATACATCATGAATGCCCTGACAGGTGCACATTAAACCAATTTTATTTAATGTCTGCATTCAAAGGAAATGTAATGCAACACGTTATTTGAAACCATGAATAGAATCAAGAACAAAATGCACACCAAAGTCAAATATAAAATAGCATAATCTGTTTAAATAGTTTGTAGTTTTTTTGTTGTTGTCGATTTTTGTTTATTTACTACAGATTAAATTCACAAAAGTAAAAAGGTTTACAGGAAAAAAAAATTCACGTATCAGATTATGCAGTTTTTACAAATTAAAAACAATGATTTTTCAGGCCTTCACTTGGTAATCTTTGAATTCAAGTAAATCCATGTTTAATTTTATTAACCCATTAGAAGCATAGCTCAGTGGGGCATGAACGTCTTGTAACTTTTGGACTAAAACAATACATCAATAGATCATTTTGTATAAAGAGCTAGTCTTAATTAAAATAATTAAAATACTTGAGTGTGCTGTTGACACCAGAGAGTTTCAGAATAACAAAAACAAACAAGAAAGTGAGAATGGGGTTGATAGGTATTCACCAGTTAGTGACAATCACCAGTAATAAATGTAGCACATCTCTCGCAGATTATCCAGAACACACAGTTATTTTTCTGAATGAAGTCACATTTAAAAAAAGAAAAAAGAATGACCCCCCTCCCCCCCCAAATGATTAATACAAAATGAATAGGGTTGTTCACTAAAGTTCAGACTGTCAGGAATTTAAATGCAATTCACAGTGAATTACAATTTTAAGGCCAAAGTAACCAAAATAGAATGAAAGGAAAAATTTAATATTTTTCAGTTTTGCTATTTTGGTCTTACATTTTAATTTACTTTGAATTACAAAGAATTATCTCTTTAATATATAACAGTGTTAGCGTGAATAAAAATCTCAGAATGCCAGTAATGAGCAAGAAGAGGTTTGTGGGCCATTCTGACCATCGGGTTGTGCAAGAAGTTTGTCTACTCTCCAGGAAGGTGTGCTGTCTGTGATTTGACTTTATAGAGCTTGATCATGGGTAGGCCGTAAAATGCTATTTCTTGTTTGTTTCCTTATTGCTCATTGTAGACCAAGGTAACGCAACAGTTGGAAATTATAAACCCTGACCTGTTAATGAATACATGTATCACTGCTAGCTCCTGTATAAATAGCCAAAGTTCTAACCATTTCTTTAGTATTCCATATCACATTGCGTGTCATTATAGGCGATTGAAAATACCAAGTGACATGCACACTAAGAATATGATGTCTCTGTGTTGTTGTATTAGCAATAGAATGAATACATAATTGGGGGCATTTATCTGGTATCTTGCTGATTGCTGCCTTTGGTGTTCTCTGGCATGGGAATTATACTCAGTATGATATCCATTAAACGTGGGCCGAATCACTACATACATGTTCCTGCATTCCTGAGATGGATTTCACATTCATGGGCACTAGCTATTTGCTGCTGCCACTATTAATTCAGTACCACTTCCATTAATAATGGTTAGAAAATGGCTAGAGAGACACACACTTGGAGGATAGAGCAATACAAGAGAGGTTAGGGTTGGCCAGTCTGGTAACCTGGACACAGGATGCTGGAGATGTAGCTTGTAAAATATGATTTTATTCATGTAAATTATTAAAATAAAATTGTATAAAAGTCTTTGGGGGTATGTGGACACTATGGTCCCTTGGACTACTCTGCACACTTTGGGACCATAGTGTCCACATACCCCCAAAGACTTTTATACTTTTATATAATTTTATTTTAATGATTTACTTGAATAAAAGCTACATCTCCAGCATCCTGTGTCCAGGTTACCAGAGGTATACAGCACAGACCAGGAGTAATAGGAGTTGGACCTCCTCCAAGCGTCCTACTACGCTTTCCATCAGAGCCATATGAAGCTAATGGCTCTTCACTTGTGAGTGACACTCCAAATCTCATTACCTTTATATAACTGTACTGGCAATATTGCACTATTATTCTGTTTTATTTTCACAGATTTATGTACCACCTTATGTATGTATATTTTGTATATTTGTAGAGGTGGTTTAGGGGATACCACTCAAGGTGTTTAGAGCTCTTTCTTAACAATCACTTTAAATTGTGCACTCTGTTAACAATTTGCTAATATCTGATTTGTTGACAGATTTCACAAAACACATGCAAAGTTATTCACTAAAGTGTGAATTGTCAGGAATTCACTGTGAATTGTGTATTATGCCAAAATATCTAAACTGGAAATATACTCAGATTTTAGCTATTTTTCCAGTGTCTATTTTGGCCTAAAATCTGAAATTTACTTTGAAATCCTGACAATTCATTTTCTAGTGAATAACTGAGCTCTAGTGAACGCTGAGTTTAAGTGGATGTGTGAATCACAGGGTTACACCCAAGATTACGGTTACAAATAGATGGGATGGGCATTGCCACTTAACTTATTCAAGAGTGTGTGCACCTGGCCACTTCCCATATGTCTCAGGCAGCATCCTAAAATCTGCCATGCCACTAGGGGGCAGGGTGGCTGAATGCACAACCTTAATGGCAATGACGGCTTCACCGGAGCCCTGGAGCTGGAGAGAAGCCCCCCGCCACACACAGCCTTCCTCTGCCCTCCACACAGCAAGGATGCCCACACTGACCATGCCAACACCAACCTTGCCCCCGACAGGGATCGGATGATCGGAGCAACAGACCCACGGAACGGAAAAGGCTTGATCACATGATGACGGACACTAGCTACCCAAAGTAACATACAGTGGAGCATGGAGGGCTGAAGCCAGTGGTTGAACTCGCTATCTTAGCTATATGTAAGTTTGTGCTAGATATAAGCTGCAGCAATACCTAGCAGGCCACATGAGTCTAACCTATGAGATATTATACTCTAGGAACGCTAGTCTATATGTATGCCGAGATAGAAACATAGAAACATAGAATGTGACGGCAGATAAGAACCATTCGGCCCATCTAGTCTGCCCAACATGATGTCTACAGAGATGTCTGCAGCCACTTGTAGCCTACCGCCTACACAGGCATGGACAGCCTGAGGGAACTGACTCCCACACTTGTGTCACTGCACCCTAGCTTGGCCCTTAGTTTACTGACCTATCTACACTCAGCTTGGCATCTCTCCCTCAAAGGTTGATGTAAATGTATACTGCTCGTCCTGTTCTTACTAAACAAAAATGTGCACGTTTTCACACCACCCCAATTGTTATGCATGGTTAGCTCTAGTGGACTCAAGATATTGTCAGCTACTGATAAAGCTTAAGTATACACACGTTCAAACCTTAAAGCGACGACACACCTAGAGACCCCACAATATAGCATATATGTCAATCTTTCCATACAACTGCGTCTCCTTTATTTAGAAAATATGTTATGCCCTGCTATACCAAGCAACTACTGCTAAATGTTGAATCACCTGAGAGTAATAGTAGATGAATCTAGTGAATGTATAAAAACAAAAATGTGCGATTCTGCATGCCACGGTCATGCTCTTTTATATGTTGTTATATGTTGAAACACTCTGTTGTGGCGTTTGAAATAACCTTGTACCTACCCGCACTACAAAAATAAAGAATTTAAAAAATAAATAAATAAGTGGTAGTTAAACAGACACACAAGGCAGTAAAGACTAAAATAGAATTGTCCTAGAAAAAAATATTTTCAAAAGGAATTTTTGGTATATATTAGACTAAATGCTTTCTAAGCATTCTACGCTTTTTAAGTTCAAAATTTAGCTCGACATTAATGTGGACCTATGCCTACATTTTAGCGTTTAGTACACGATAAACCATGTAACAATGCATATACAACACTAATGTTGAAGCCAAACTCCTAAGCAGAATTACTTTGCTGTATAACATTAGTGTCTGAGAGCTGTGAGTCTTATGTATATGAAATGGTCGATAGTGCCATGAAACAGCTGTGAGAACGTGCAATACAAATTAATCAAAGCAGCCTTTCAGACAATCCAAGAAAGACTTAACCATTACTTCAAGTAGCCGAATCTGAAAAGCTTTAGGAGCTCAAAAAGGCTTTGTTTGCCCAATTTGGCTCCAATCCCATGTACTTTAGAGATAATATGTAATTTGGAGCAAAGCAGATTAAGTCCATGGGACAAATGAGAAAAAAGAAATGTTTTGGCTTCACTCAGTAAGACCAGAAATGTATACCTAAATACAAGGATCTGCTAATTTTTTGGGTGATCTCTCACTTACCACATGGAGAGTGTGCCACTGTCAGTATATTGTAACAACTAATGTGTACATAACAGAATCTAAAAGATGCCTAGCATGCGCCACAGGACATATTACAGCGCAGATCAAACCTTAAACTTGAGAAAGACATTATTGATTTTTGATCGGTTTCTCACAGCATTGTGGAGGAGGGCTGGTTTTCTCCGACATGCAAACTGCTTGTCAGTAAAACATTACTTGCTTCAGGTCTTGTCACAGCAGCTATTATTTTTTATGGCAAATGGGGGAGACCTATTTTTAAATAGGGATAGGGACCTAAAGTGTTAGGAACACAGGACTGTATACTAAATGCTTTAGTGTTTCTTTAAATTCTGAACTTTGGTTACAAATGTTTTATTATTCCGCCATTCTAATGTAGATTTAATTGATTGATATGGATTAATAACTTGCTGAATGATCCATCTGATACTCTCTTTTCACATACCAGCATATCAACTCAGACCACAAGCAGCATGAGTGCAGCAGTGTCAGGTAGATGGTTAAGCAGTGGAAAGAAGATGTAAACACTGGAACTGGGCTGTGGGCTTAATGATGTTGACAAAGATTAGGGGGTCATAGTGACACTGGTGTGAGGAGGTAGGGTACTATGCATAGATTAACTGGCTTACAAGCTGCTCTACAAGAACATTATGGATTGATTACGGCTCTATATTTAAAGGCTTCACATAAGACCTAGGGTTCAATTTAAAGGAACATTCAAAGTATCATAACCACTACTGCCTGCTGTAGTTGTTGTGGTGTCAGTAGTGTCCTGGCACCTCCCAGTGTAAGTAGTCAAACAGTTTACGAATTATTTGAGAACTTGCCTGGTGTCCACCAGGCACCAGTCGCCTACTTTACTCAGTAATGGAACCATTCTTATACTGGTTGTAGTGGTTAATATTAATAATATGGTGTTTAGAGAGCTACTTTAAAATTCTGGTCCATATTCACAAATCATTTCACAACACTGCCCCTATCTACCCATCCTCACTAATAAACAAGCATGTCCCATCCAGACCAGTCTACTCTACAAAGACATGCACCTGTCCCTGTTCGTACTTACACCTTTCACCTTCTTTAGGGTGACACCATTCCTTTGAAATGGCCATCCCTTCTCCTTCAGAATCTCTAAATCTGCATTCCTCAAACAAATTACTAAATACTCACTTCTCAAGAAGACATATTAATTAAGATGTTAACAACCTTCATTCTTTCACCCTCCCCACACCTCACTAACCCGTTTTGCTTCCTCTTTCCTATGTGTCATGTACCAAATAAGATTTTATTGTAATCTTCTAGCATCCAACTTTTACATAAAAAATGAAGATTACTCTTATCCTCAGGGCAGCCATAAGGGTGTCCAGCCAACATGGCTGTACGGGTTTCGGGCCCCACTTTCTAAATGTGCATATATACAGTATATAACAAGCATCGCTTACAGAAACTCAAATAAAATTTTGCATGGGTGCCACCCACGTTCACAATATACCAAATAAGCAGATTGTGCACTCACAGATCTTCCAAATAACATGTGCCTCATCCGAGGGCACTATTTAGTCTTGTACTGCAGAGAGCCCCAGATGGAATTTTCCCCCCAAGTAAGTGGGTCAATCTCATAAGAGCAGACATTAGGCTATCAGAGTAGGACCTGCCAAAGATGGGGTACATTGACGTTGTTGCAGGCTTATGCAATGTATGATCACATAATGTAACTAAACCCCCATTATTTTTGTCTAGATTAGGTGTTTAAAAAAAACAAAAAAAAAACTAATAACATCTGTCAACATTGAAGTTGCTGTTTTGGTGGATAGGTGAGTGTATATATATATATATATAATTTATATACACACATACACCTCTGGGGCCCCAGGCCACTGCTTGCTTATATAGTGAAGAGGGTCAAGGAGTCTCCAAATTTTATGTTTGGCATGTCCTCTCGACTTTCAGAGAGCTGCAGCGAGTTACCACCGCAACACTCTGACGCAGAACACATGGGGCCCCCCTTCATTATAAATGCAAGCTATGAGTCTACACTGTGCCATTTGACCACTTTGGAATTTAGTATCCCCTCTGCACAAGTAAGAGGCAGGAAGGAAATTTTAAATTACATTTAAAATTTATACTAAAAAACAAACGCTTACTGCCGCCAGAACACAACCCCTATCCTAACCCATACGTTTACATACACTGCATCCCCTACACAAACACACACTACATCCATTACACAAACACACACTTCATCAAACACACATACTCTGCATCCACTTTACATCCACTTTACATACACACAAACACACACAAACACTATCCACTTTACACACACACAGTCTGCATCCACACACTCTATATCCACTATACAACGCTGCACCCATAACACACACAATCTGCATCCACCATATACACACTGCATCCATTTTATACACATACTACACATGCACTGCATCCTTGTGGGCAGACTACTTAGAGTGGCCACTGTGGGCGGACTCAAAGGCCCAGGCCTTGAGCTGTGTAATGGACCACACAAATTCTGATAGCAGTCCTTCTTACCCTTATGTAATGATACCCTACTCCTTTATGTTTGAACAGGGCTCTTAGCACCTTCTGTTCCTGTGCACCCAACTTGTCTTTTTGCAACAACTCCTTTGTTAGTCCAACTGTTGGCACTTCATGATTAAAAATATAATTATAATGGGAAGAGACTGGTGAAGGAAAAGAAGTGAATAGAAGTAGTGGAGCTTGATTGTAATGGATCAAGTGGTCATCTTGGTGTAGTTAAAGGGTGGAGTTGTTGGAAAGGTCTAGTGTGGCCCGTCAGGTAAAGATTCATTGTGTTTTGCTTTGGGCTTATGCCCCAGGTAATTTTGAACACAAGAAAGACCCTTGGATAGCAGTATTCATTTCCACACAACTTGCATTTTTCGAATTCTGCCAATACCCAGGTTTATTAGTACACATGCTACCAAGATTTAAAGATATTTTCTAAAAACAAAATCGTACGTTAATGTTAAAGATTACACTAGCTTGTGACATACACATAACAGGCAGAAACGAACATTGTCAATGTAGCAAGATAAGATAAGATCCAATACTGTGCTTAAAGGGTTAGATGCAAAATGTTTGTATTGGTACATTCTATTAATGTGGTGTTGGTATCCATGAATTCAGAAAAACAATATTCATAATGTCATGCTAATTTTATTAATAAAAGCAAGGGGGCTAAATGTTTAGTGTTGGATTCTCTTAACAGAGAAAGAGTTTACTCTGCTTACTGAATAGCAATTTATCCTTAGACTTCAATGGATGAATTGTTTTTCAGTAAACCCAGTAAACGTTTATCCTGGTAAGAGAATACAGCTCCTTATACGAAATGCACAAAGCAGCCATCAATCCACTACTATCTTACAGGATGTCAAGTGGTAGAACAGGAAGATTCCTAAATTTAGGATATTTAAAACACAGCTCTCTCTGAATTATTTGTAGGTTGCATTCCTGAGGTAAAATGAGGACCACTAATCACACTACTAAAGGTAGATATTAGAAAGGATGATGGCTAAGCATGCCACCTTGGATATTTGTGAACTACATTTCCCAAGATGCTCAGCCAGTCTTTAGGAAATGTGCTAGATGGTTTGAAAAAGCTTGGCTTTGAAATAATTATACACAGTCATCAGGCACTGGCAGGATTAAAATACATAAATCAATTACTGCTAAGAGTATTCTAGTCATGTAATGTATTTATACAATGTCAATAAACAAAACCATAAGCAGTGAATATATGTAGGTATATATATAACATTTCCATCTATTCTAGATGTTCCCCACCACAGAAAGCTCCTGGTTTTATAGAGCGTGCTAGAAAAACATGATACAATTTAACACTCGGTGCATCATATCTTTTAAAGATTCCATGTTTAGCCTTATAGGTGATCCCTCATATTCCAGTCTAAGAACACCTGGATCTCTTGCAATAAACAATCCAATAGACAGATACAGTGAGCTATGTGCTCGTCTTCCATATACGAGGCATTAAATACATCCTTGCAATTGCAAACAGTTTCACATCACAATCTTTCTTCAATAATTTGCTACTGATGTACCAAGATAGCTTTTACAGCAAATGCAGGATTCAAGACACATTTACATGGCAAATCCACGTAGGGATTGTTAAACCCTTATAATACTGCTAAAGGGTTAAAACATAATGGAGTTAAAAAAAAAAAGCCCCGCGTACAGTTAATGTCTGCAGGAACCTGCTAAATTACGCCTAGACATGAACAGGTTAAAAGGACAGACCCACGCAAAACACACATAGGGTCATTTATCAACGTCTCAAAGCAACAAAGCACCGCATTCGATTTATCAATCCAGAATATCCCCTTTTAATACATATGGCGAGAAAAACATACATACTAGATTTTGCATAATAATAATAGTACATGTTCCACTGCCTCATATTTGAACCCTCTGTTTATAGCCCCAGCAACATTCACACATCACTTACATATGAAAAGGGCAAGTAAGTGACACTTCCCATAGCACATGTAAATTAGATCAGTAAGTTTTATTTAACCTGTTTTTCCACACTAAATAAAAGCACATCATGATGATAGTGACCTATTTTCTGATCCAAACTTTTTTTTTTTTTTTTTTATAAATTTATTTATGCTTATTATATCTATGAAAAAATAAACTGAATACATCCAATAATCTTGCATCTGACTAACTAACATCTAACTGGCATATAAAATATAGCATAATAGTGTGCGTGTGTGTAGTGTGGTGTGTGTGTAATATATATACAGTGTCAGTAAAAACACACACACACACACTCTCTCTCTCTCTCTTAAATTTAAACGATACAAAATATTGGACACATAATCAAGCTAACTAAATGTCTTCAGGGGTAGATTGTGAGGCAACTGGCATCAACATGCAACTCAAATGCTACATTTCATGCACTGTTAATAACATCAGCCCCTGAGCGCTTCCCAAGGATTACAAGGCATCTCATTCACATACCCAGCACTTTAGAAGTGGGGTCTCTCACCACAAACCAACATACCAAAGCACAGCCTCCCTAGCTGGGCAATTCAACACCAGCATGTGAGTGCCCTCCTTCTAAAGCACCTGTCTGACAGCTGGGAATTAAGTAATGTAAGGAACGTTAACTCCAATGACCAATCTCACATCTCCCCTATAAAGTAAGTCACAGCACTGGGCATCCATGCCCACTATAACTACAATGTAATCAAATGCAGAACCTAATGACAGCAGCTGGGAGACCACCAGAGACCAAAATAAAACTGCATGTCCCTAAGGTTGAAAAGGTTAAATAAGTTAGAATGTTCATTTCAATGATTTTCTTTTTTTTTTTTTTACCTTTCATCCAATCCACTACTTGACTGGGAGACCATTTGCTGACAGGTTCCATAATCAGAGCCATGTTAAACTTTCAAAAGATACAATGTTGCCAGCCCACAAATCAAGCCAGATAACCCAAAGCTTGTCTTCCTCTCAGTCCTGCCTTGCAGGCTGTAGGATTGCCAGCAGCACAAGAGCAATCTTTGTTTCAGCAAGCAGATCACACAATTCTCACAGCACAAGTGTAAGCAGCAGCTGTGGATGTGCCTTAGCAATGCTGAGACGTCGCTGTCCAGTCCCTCTCAGCCCAGGCTTCCATAGCCAGCATCAGTTGTCAGACTGCTGGACAGATCACGCCTCTACACAGTGCCAACACAATACTGCTTCACACCAGTCACTCAAACCAGCCAGTGTTTTCCCTTCCCTCTTCCCCCCACCACCACTCATCCTTCCCTCCCATGATGACATCATCCCTCCTCCTCTAGTCCAGAAACACCAAACACTACAAGAAAGGGGGGAAAAAACTTACTTTTCCCCTTTCTCTCTATTATTTACCATAGAGTTGGGTTTTTTGGTTTTTTTTTTTTTAAACTGCACGAATATCAGATTCTGTGTGGGCATTGCTGAAGACAGAACCTCTGACCATGTAACAAACCCTTTCATAGAAACATAAGAAATAGTTAAAAGAAGTAGGATGAAGAATGAACCACAAATCCTTGTGGGAAACTGAGAAGGGCGTTAGAGAGATGCTGTGTTTAGCTGCACATTTTGCTTAAATCGTGTTTTCTCACCAGTGTGAGCTGAAGTTTTACATTATTTACTATGTAAAATAATGTAATAATTACATGTTGGATTAAAAATTGCATACAGTGCTATACATGTGTAATAAAGATACATGGCTAATAAATTATACAAATTTAAAGCAAAATTGTTTTTTCTTTTTCCTAAACACTGAATCATTGAAAATTAGAAACAGAATTTCGGAAACAATAGGTTGTTTAGAATACTCTGTACCTCAGGTTTAGCCTGGCTATTAACTGCTGCTTTTTTCAATTCAGTTTTACATTCACCATATTATAATGTTTAGTGAATAAACCCAGCTGTGCTGCCAGTTACATAGCAAACATTGTTGAAGGGGAGAGCTGTTGCCCTTGATGTACTGAAAAAAAAAACAGATTTAGAGTCAGTCAATGTAAGAGTCCACATTACTTTTTATTTCACAAAACCTGACTCAACTTTGTGTAAAAATCTTCAAATCACTGAGACAAATCAAGTTGGAAAAGTCAACTTGGTTATCAAAGCTTAGACACAGGTTGCCCAGCCAGAAGCCATCTATAACAAAATGGGTGCAACAGAATGTCAATGTCCCCTGTCACACACCCTGCAGCCCTAGGTGCCCCTGTCACATCGTGCATACTATGTCCCCCTCACTTGCCCTGCAGCCCATGCTCACTGTCACACCCAGCAGCCCCATGTCCCTCTCTCACACCCAGCAGCCCCATGTTCCCCTGTCATACCCTGCAGCCCATGTCCCCAGCAGCTATTTAAGCTCAAATTCGATCACTCAGATCCCTATCATGGTTTTTCTTAGATGTTATCTGAGAGCGCATTCCTGTTATTTTAACACTTATTATTTGTCCTTGGCTTTTTTAATAACTATTCTCCATTCTATATCCCTAAATCTTGTCGTGTCTTATTTTCATACTTTCTGTCTCCGTGAACTCAGTTTGTCTAATACTGTTGTAAGTAATGTTGAGTCCAGCCATTCTAAGGCCCAGTAATACGTTTTAGTATTCAATTTTATTTTATTTGTATTTGTTAGCTTAAATACTGAGTGTTGCGTATAGCTAATCCTGACAAACTCAGGGGAAACAGACACAGACGTACCTTTAGAGGGAGGAAAGGAGTTAATTCTTGGATAGGTAGACATTTTGGAATCATAAAGTCTTCCAGTGAGAAACAGAGGAAAGACAATCAATGACACGATCCAGCAGATGGGGAAAGATCAGATGAGGAAAGGAAAATCTGGGTATCTTCTGTGTACAGGCGATTTTGAAAGACATATTATGATATTAGATCACCAAGAGAGGCAATATAAATTGAGAAAGAAGTGGTCACAGTACAGAGCCTTAAGGAACTTTGACAGAACTATTGGAGGGGAGGAGAAACCAGGGAAGAAGACACTGAAAGCGTGTTTAGCGAAGTAGGACAGAACCGGGAAAGAGTATTGTGAATAAAGCCAAGGTTCTGTAGGGTGAGGAGGAGAAGTGGGTGTTCACCAGCATTGAAATTAGTGGAAGAATCAAGAAGAATAAATAGCAAATAATGGGCTTTATATTTTGCTGTCATGAGTCTTTAGTCACTTTGGTCAGGGCAGTGTCTGTGGAATTCAAACAATTCCGATTGTTCCTAGTCTCCATGTACACAGTAAGCAGTATAAACTACTCACATCTACTTAAACACAGTAAGTAAAGCAAAGTACTATATTCCATTATCATCTGCAGAATTATGATTATTATAATTTCTGTAATATATTGTTGTCCAGTTTAAATACTTAAATGAAAAAAATGGTGAGAGCACACAACAAATGATTACCACATAGATGCAAACAATATGGAGAAAATTGCTGTAGATCTACAATATAAAAACAAGTAATAGTGTGATACTGTATATCAATATGTAAGTGCGCATAATGGATAAAACGCACAAAAAGGATGAAAATAGCTTGCCCAAGAGTGTCTCCCCCTATCTATGGGGGGCCAAATCCACTTCCTTTCCTCCACTGATACTGGAACTGAACTCAGGATAGGTGTGAAAACTTTTTGTTTGTTTTATTGTTAAACAATATAAAAACACCGGATACAATTACTATAACACCAGGTCCTACGCGTTTCGTCCTATAAGGACTTCCTCAGGGACCCCCTGGTATGTAAAGCTACACAAATGTAATAGTAGCAGCAATAAAAACAAGTAATCCAAGCAAAAAAGCAATATAATCCTCCTCTCCATTTTTAATATGGGCGATATTCTTCTCATTGGTGGTCCAATCGGCGTTGTGTGATTGTTCCCAGCTGTCCATGATTGAATTTCCCGGTCTTTCTTGGTTCTTGGTTTTCGGCAGTGTGAGTGTGTCACTTCCAGTGTGGCGGCTTTGGTCGGCGTCTTTTAATGACGCGTGCGTCTCATTTCACAGCTTGGTTGCGTTTTACCTAAATCTCATGGGCAGAATGTTACTAATGGTGGCCTATGTCGTTCAAATATCTTGAACAGCAAAAAAAGGAAAACGGAGCTTTATAATGCCAATATGTTAACTCAAACTAGCACGAGAGATATCTATTAGAAATACTCCACACATAGAACTATCATGTGCTTAGTATGTACACTACATAGATCTAATTGCAGTTAGAAGAACTTACTTAGACATTTCAAATGTAAAGATACTTAAAATTACTGAATCTTATTTCCACTCATTGTAATTACAATACATATAAGAAAATACAAATGGAAGTACTGCACACATGTATAGGGATCCTACATAATAACCATAAAGATGAACGAAAAAGTGAATGAAAAAAAATACAAAAATAAAATAAATAGATAAATAAATGAATATAAATAAATGAAAAACAGAGAAATAAAAATAATTATGAAATAAAAATACAGATAAGATAAAATGAAATAAAAACAAAAGAAAAATATAATAAGAGAAAAATATAAGGATGAGGTTACCACAGTCTGATAAATAAGAATTGGATCTGTGGATTAAAAAAGAAAAACAACTATAGGGTAATATAGTTTGTGTTAAAATTGAAATATACACACACAAGGCCCCATTTACATGATTCTGAGCCACTTAAAGGGACACTCCAGGCACCCAGACCACTTCTGCCCATTGGAGTGGTCTGGGTACCAACTCCCACTACTCTTAACCCTGCAAGTGTAATTATTGCAGATTTTTTATAAACTGCAATAATTACCTTGCAGTGTTAACTCCACCTAGTGGATTTTCTGTGCTAGAGTGTAGCTGGACGTCCTCACACTGTGTGAGGACCTCCAGCGTCGCACAATTCCCCATAGGAAAGCATTGAAAAGCATTTTCAATGCTTTCCTATGGGGAGCTCTAATGCGCATGCGCGGCATTAGGTCACTCCGGCTGGTGGGTGGGACCAGTCTCGCCCACCGGCCGACGTAATGCAGAGGAGGAGTGGCGGCGGAGGAAGAAGCAGCGACGTGGGACATGTCGCTGCCTCTGGTAAGTGACAGAAGGGGTTTTCACCCGTTCAGCAACCGGGGATTGGGAGGTGGGAGGGAGAGCGGACCTGCAGTGCCAGGAAAACGGATTGTTTTCCTGGCACTGGAGTTTCCCTTTAACAAAGCTGGCTCAGACTTAGAGCTTGAAGTAATAAGGTGGATGGTTCTGGGGACCGTCTTTAACTGTTCCTCAGCTTACTTACAGGAATACCTTCTTATTACATAGAAACATAGAAACATAGAATGTGACGGCAGATAGGAAGCATTCGGCCCATCTAGTCTGCCCAATTTTCTAAATACTTTCATTAGTCCCTGGCCTTATCTTATAGTTAGGATAGCCTTATGCCTATCCCACGCATGTTTAAACTCCTTTACTGTGTTGACCTCTACCACTTCAGCTGGAAGGCTATTCCATGCATCCACTACCCTCTCAGTAAAGTAATACTTCCTGATATTATTTTTAAACCTTCGTCCCTCTAATTTAAGACTTTGTCCTCTTGTTGTGGTAGTTTTTCTTCTTTTAAATATAGTCTCCTCCTTTACTGTGTTGATTCCCTTTATATATTTAAATGTTTCTATCATATCCCCCCTGTCTCGTCTTTCCTCCAAGCTATACGTGTTAAGATCCTTTAACCTTTCCTGGTAAGTTTATCCCGCAATCCATGAACCAGTTTAGTAGCCCTTCTCTGAACCCTCTCTAAGGTATCAATATCCTTCTGAAGATACGGTCTCCAGTACTGTACAATACTCCAAGTGAGGTCTCACCAGTGTTCTGTACAATGGCATGAGCACATCCCTCTTTCTACTGCTAATACCTCTCCCTATACAACCAAGCATTCTGCTAGCATTTCCTGCTGCTCTATTACATTGTCTGCCTACCTTTAAGTCATCAGAAATAATCACCCCTAAATCCCTTTCCTCAATTGTTGAGGTTAGGACTCTATGAAATATTCTGTACTCTGCCCTTGGGTTTTTACGTCCAAGATGCATTATCTTGCACTTATCCACATTAAATGTCAGTTGCCACAATTCTGACCATTTTTCTAGTTTACCTAAATCATTTGCCATTTGGCTTATCCTTTCTGGAACATCAACCCTGTTACATATCTTAGTATCATCAGCAAAAAGACATACCTTACCATCAAGACCTTCTGCAATATCACTAATAAAAATATTAAAGAGAATGGGTCCAAGTACAGAGCCCTGAGGTACCCCACTGGTGACAAGTCTAAGCTTCAAATATACTCCATTGACTACAACCCTCTGTTGCCTGTCACTCAGCCACTGCCTTACCCATTCAACAATATTGGAATCTAAACTTAAAGATTCCAGTTTATTGATAAGCCTTCTATGTGGAACAGTGTCAAAAGCCTTACTGAAATCTAGGTAAGCGATGTCTACTGCACCACCCTGATCTATAATTTTAGTTAACCAATCAAAAAAATCAATAAGATTAGTTTGGCATGATCTCCCTGATGTAAACCCATGTTGTCTCTGATCTTGAAATCCATGTGTTTTTAGATGTTCAACAATCCTATCCTTTAACATGGTTTCCATCACTTTCCCTACTACTGAAGTAAGGCTTACTGGCCTATAGTTGCCTGACTCCTCCCTATTACCTTTCTTGTGAATGGGCACAACATTTGCTAACTTCCAATCTTCTGGGACTACTCCTGTTAACAATGATTGGTTAAATAAATCTGTTAATGGTTTTGCTGGTACACCACTAAGCTCTTTTAATAGCTTTGGGTGTATTCCATCAGGTCCCATTGACTTATTTGTCTTTACTTTTGACAGTTGAAATAGAACCTCTTCCTCTGTAAACTCATGTGTAATACATGACTCATTTATCCTTTTTCTCAACTGAGGTCCCTTTCCTTAATTTTTATCTATAAATACAGAACAAAAATATTCATTGAGGCAGTCAGCTAGACCTTTATCCTCTTCTACATACCTTTCTTCTTTTGTTTTTAATCTAACTAATCCTTGTTTTACTTTTCTTTTCTCATTTATGTATCTAAAAAAAGTTTTGTCCCCCTTTTTCACTGACTGTGCTATTTTCTCTTCTGTGTGTGATTTGGAAGCTCTTATAACTTGCTTAGCCTCTTTCTGCCTAATCTTTTAGATCATTTTGTCTTCCTTACTCTGTTGGTTTTTTTTTTATAATTACTAAATGCTAACTTTTTGTTTTTAACTATTTTGGCCACATCTGCGGAGTACCACAGTGGTTTCTTGAATTTTTGCTTTTACTGACAAGCCTTCAGTAGTGCAACTTTTAAATAATCCCATTTCTCTTGGACGCCATTTAAATTGCTCCAGTCTGATAATGACTCCTCTACACATATTCTAATTTTAGAAAAGTCTGTTTTTCTAAAGTCTAAAACTTTTGTTTTTGTGTGGTGTGACTCAGTCACTGTTCTTATATTAAACCACACTGACTGATGATCACTGGATCCTAAACTTTCACCTACAGTAATATCTGATACCAAATCTCCATTTATTAACACTAAATCTAGTAAGGCCTCTTTAAAGGTTGGCTCCTCAACGATTTGTTTTAGAGACAATCCCAGTAGGGAGTTTAGAACATGTGTGCTCCTGGCACAAGCAGCTATTTTTGTTTTCCAATTCACATCAGGAAGATTAAAGTCACCCATGATGATAACTTCCCCCTTCATTGTCATTTTAGCTATTTCCTCAACTAGTAGATTATCTAACTCTTCAATTTGTCTTGGGGGCCTATAAATCACACCTACACGAGTTACTGTGTGATTACCAAATTCTAACGTAACCCAAATGGACTCTATGTTCGCCTCACTAACTTTTATTAGGCTCGATTTTATGCTATCCTTCACATACAGGGCCACCCCTCCCTCTTTCTTGCCTTCCCTTTCTTTTCTATATAAAGAGTACCCTGTTATTGCTATGTCCCAGTCATTTTTCTCATTATACCATGTCTCAGCAACAGCGACTAAATCAACACTATCAGTTGCCATTATTGCCACAAGTTCATGGATCTTATTCCCTAAACTGCGAGCATTTGTATACATGACTCTAAGCTTATCATTTTTTAACCACAGTCATGGGGATTATGGAATTTGCTGGGGCTATATAAATAATAAAATAATTTTAAAAAATCCTTTATTTGGACAGAATAAGTAAAAACAGCCCTCCCAATAAGAAAAGAAGAGTCCACCTCCACTTAATGCGTTTCAGCAAACAGCCTTTCTCAAAAGTGGTTCAGTATCTTCAAGCTCTCAGAAGTCTCTCTTTTATTTCCAATTTTCCTGCCATCTAGCGCTTATCGGCGTCACTTCCGGTTCGTACATCCACTTTCATCATCCAAAAGAGACATGATCGTGATCTTGTCATTACGTAAATCTGTCCTCACATTATGTCGTTGGACGTTCCCAGCACGTGAAATTGCTGGGAACGTGCGACGACATAACGTGAGGACGGATTTACGTAATGACGTGATGATAATCACGTCACTTTTGGATGATGAAAGCGGAAGTAGGAACCGGCCGAATGGCATAAGCGCCGAATGGCTGGAAAATTGAGAAATAAAAGAGAGACTTCTGAGAGCTTGAAGATACTGAACCACTTTTGAGAAAGGCTGTTTGCTGAAACGCGTTAAGTGGAGGTGGACTCTTTGGTTTTCTTATTGGGAGGGCTGTTTTTTACTTATTCTGTCCAGATAAAGGATTTCTTCTACTTATATCCTGCATCCTGGATTTAATAAGAAGATATTCCAGCAAGTAAGCTGAGGAACAGTTTAAAATGGTCCCCAGAACCATCCACCTTATTACTTAAAGCTCTAAGTCTGAGCCAGCTATGTTAAGTGGCTCAGAATCATGTGAGTTGGTCATTTTATATGTATATTGTAATTTTAACACAAACTATATTACCCTATAGTTGTTTCTCTCTTTTAATCCACAGATCCAATACTCATTAATCAGACTGTGGTAACCATTTGTTGTGTGCTCTCACCATTTTATATTTATTTATCGTTTGTTCACTTTGTATGTGTGTTTGGAGTGGCTCACATTGGTGATTGTAGCACCAATTATACATATCACATCAATTCTTTTATTTGTATTTTATATTGTTAAATCCTATAATATTTTGTATCAAGCCACCTGCTTTTCTATTGATATTTCTTTCACAAATGCTTATTTCAGCCAACTATCATGATATCTATTTTTTTTGCTATTTCTTACAGAAATCTTCAGCACAAAATGTCAAAGGTAAAGGAGAGGAGAGACTGTAATCTGCTTAAAGGGTCAATCTAAGCACCAAAACCACTTTAATTTACTGAAGGTGTACTGGGCCTGGCATTCCAATTTAAGTAAAACAGTTTTCAACCAGATCTTCATATTGTACATAGAATATTTTAAATCAAGTGGTGAAAATGCATGAAATTCCTTCAACGATAATACCTGAACATCAAGTGACCACTGGACAACCCCATCACATTGCTTGGTATAGTTAGAGCTCTATAGCAGAAATATATATCATTCAAATAAATTACTTTTTTTTTCTTTTTTTAAAAAAAAGATATTAACATAAAAGTGTAAAAAATACCAAAAATAGTTATAAATATGTGCACAGTAGAAGTGGGGACCAATGTAGAATGTAAGCTTGTTTGAGCGTAGCCATGTGCACCCTCTGTTCCTGTGCATCCAGCTCGTCTTGTTACAAATACTTGTCTGTTAGGCCACCTCTTGTACAGCACTGTGGAATGTGCTGGTGCTTTATAAATATTAAATATTAATAATAACAAAAATAAATACTGGGCAAAGTGCGGCAAAAGTGAAGCTTGCCCATGATGACACTCCAATTAATAGACATAATTTGTAGTTATATTATGAGTGTATGATTATCTCACACTGTGTTCAATGGGCAGATACCAGATATGCATTGTACTGAGTATCTATTTGCACTTGTATACATCTGTACACTAGCTGCAGCTCAAAGAAAGTGATAAGGACTAATACATTTTTTTCCTACTACTTTTATAAATGTTTATGGAAGAATAGCTCCAAGTGTGCCTTTAGTGTATTTTAACTTTGACCTATCCCGTTTATATGCATAATTGCATACAAATTACCGGCATTAAAAACTGTCAATATACTATCTATAATTCAAGTATAATTCAGCATGCTTGTCATATCTGCACGGTGTTATGCACATATGAAAAATTAGCATATAGAAAGCACAGCAATAAGAGTAGACCTGCCTGTAAATAGGTTATCATCCATAAAGCTATTATTTCTCTCCTTTGTCCTACTTTCTATATTTCACAAATCAAGGAAATCCATTTATAGCAGTAGGTAATAATATCTCTATATTGTTAAAGCCAGGAAAATTGGCCTTGTCATGAACTAAGCCAAGGTGCATTTTTAAAATAGTACCTTAGAAATATAAATTTGTTTCATCTAGGGCGTTTATTCACTAAACAGCAGTTCAGGATGCACATCACATGATTTAGAATACCCATTTCACAACACACGTATATTTCCAAGTATACACCTCTGTCATGCACCACAAGGTAATCACACCTGTAATTGTGTTGACATTTACTGCTCAACTGACATAGGTATAGTACATGGTTCATAATTTGATGTCCTATGCTATAACCAAGACTTAAAAGTTACTTGCCACTACAAGGCAAAGTTGAATTTCTTATAGCCAGGGCAAACTTTTCTGTACTCGTAGCGTTGTTTCCTCTGGTGTAACACTTTAATGTATGACCTGACCAACACAAGAAAAATACTCTCCTGGTGGAATATCTATTTTTGACTTACTTTTGGTACATTCTGTGCAAAAGCTTGAGAAACAGACTTGGGAATAATAACAGTCTCTTGGAAAGGGAATTTCATGGAAACTAACCTGAAAATCATCAGAACGAATGAAAATATATGATATGATTTATTTTTCTATTTTGATCGAAACATAAATTTTACTATGATTTTAATACATGGGAATGTTACCAAATATAGTGCAAAGTATTCATTTTCAAAGAGCACAAACTGCTAAATACCATTGTCTTTGACTATAAAATAATTCTCAAAATTAAAAGAACATAATAAAAAAAAATAAAGCATAATACAGTATAGTAGGGTGTGGTGGCCAACCTTTCAGTGGAACTGTGCCAAAGCAAGAGTTTGAAGTTCCTTGATGTCCCAATCCTATACATATAGATTAAATTCGATGTGCATGTGTTTGTGCGTAAATTATGTAAATGATCAGTTTGTGTTATGTATGTGGGCTGTTATTAGTCTATATGTGGGCTGTGAATAGTGGACTGTTTGTGGGATTGTGTGCTGTTTGTATTATTTGAGTGTTGGGGAGGCTTCTCCTGCGGTTGTATGTGTATATATAGGATCGTGGGCAGGGGAGGGCTGGCAGCCTCAGGCCTGGGGGCAAATCCAGTCAAGTGGCCCATTGCACCACCAAATAAACACACCATCCATGCCCACCTTTTCCTGGTTTTATAATGCAGCTAGTCACACCAAGTCTCTCCCTCGCTCCGCTGGTGTTGCCTAGTGCCTATCCTCTGCCTCCAACCTCCAAGATGATTGTCTGTGCGAGGACTGGGACTGGGAGACCGGGAGTTGTAGTTTCCTGCTGAGCTAAAGCTGAGTTCTCCCCACCCCCTGGGAGCGTGAGTGAGCCCGTAGCAGGGACTACAACTCCCAGAATGCATCAACTCTCACTCCCTGTCAGCCAGTGAGCGGCCGTTTCATTCCCCCTCCCTCTGACTCTACAACCAAGCGACAGCCAAGACATCCTATCTCTGCCTCCGTAGCAGGCGAGCAGGCAGAGACAGCTGCCATTTTTAACATTATTTAGGCAGGCTGGTGCAAGAATTTTTGGGTACATAGGCGAAGATGCATTTTTCCAGCCCCTCCCCCCAAAATAACATCTTCACCTGTGTGTCTCTTAACCTCCCTTTTGTGTTTCTTATTCCCTCTTTTTAATGTATCTTATCTCCTATTTTTTTCTCTCAGTGAGCACCTCCAGTCAGTCCGGCCGGGTACAAGAAACAGAAGCTTCTGTATCGCGCTCCGCCCCACCATGCTACACTCAGTGGTGTATACACACTGACAGTTATACACACTCAATGACAAAACACACACACACTGACAGACACACACACTGACAGACACTCATTTACAGTCGCACACCAACTCAATGACCAACCTACTCACTGATTTGAAAGACACTCACAAACACACACTGACACACACAGGCACACACACACACACACTGACAGAAACACTCATGCACTGACAGACACACTCATACATTCACATGCACACACATTTATACACACTTATACACTCACATGCACACACACACATTCATACACTCACATGCACACACACTCATACACTCTCAGACACTCACATACACTCACTCACAAACAAACACACACTAATTATTAATATTTTTCTAATTAAAAATTTTCCACCCAGCCTCCCTACCTGGAGAGCTGGCGTGGATCTGTCCCTGGGGTCCAATTGGGCTGTTGTTAGGCGTGTGGCTGTGTTTAAATCCGAGGCGGCGAGGAAGCTGTGATCTCCCTGCTCTGCTCCCTTGCACCTTCGGGCTGTCTAATGATGCTGGGAGCCGGAATATGATGTCATATTCCGGCTCCCGCAGCATCAGCAAACGGCGCAAGAGGGAGCAGAGCAGGGAGATCAGAGCTCCCTCGCCACCTCGGATTCAAACACAGCTGCACGCCGTACCGGGGTCCATAACATGGCCTGGTAGGAGGGAGTGCTTATCTCCTGCTGGTCACTAGAATCTTGCGCCCCCAGAGCCAGTGCGCCCTGTGCCGCCCTATGGATGTGCGCTGGCCCTGGACTCAGGGCAGCCTGGGGTCGATTACCTCCCTGCCCCTAGTCCCAGTCCACTCCTGAGTGTGGGTGGCTTTCCTGGGGTCCAGTGGGGACTGGACTGGCCAGGTACAGGTCAACGGGGGATGGCTTCTGCAGACTTCTCTCCTACAGTGCAAATTCCTTTCACAAGCACTGGGAGGAAATGATCACGTACTGCAAGAGCTGCAATGAGTAATTTGAGACTACCCCTCACCACCTAGTGCTGAATGTTCAGCTGACACTAGCAGATATATGAAGTAGTCCCACTGGTTCCCCAGATAGGCCAGCTCCGTGGAAATTCCTCAGCTCTCCCCAGCATGTTTGGGTATAGCAGCTACATGTCCCAAGTAGCACGTATGCCACTGGTTGCTGATCCCTGTTCTAGAGAATGGGGCATCCAGTCAAAACAGGAAAGTTCAGAAAACGTAGTACTTAGACCTGCAATGGTTTTGACAAAGATTGAGGGTTTTCACTGCATGCACATGACAATATGCCTGCGTTAAATATAATACAAGTAAGCAGTCAACATAATAAAAATAACATCAAATTATACCAAAAAATGACATAACCATTATTATGGGACTGATGTATACACAAAGATGCCATATAAACAATTTCTTTCATATATTATCTCATTATTATTATTACTATTATTATTATTATTATTATTATTATTTATAAAGAACCAACAAGTTCCATAGCGCTGTACAATAGGTGGACTAACAGACAAGTATTTGTAACCAGATGAGTTGGACACACAGGAACAAAAGGATTGAGTGCCCTGCTCAATGAGCTTACATTCTAGAGGGAGTGGGGTATAGTGACACAAAAGGTAAGGGTAGGGTAGAAAAGTAGGTTACTATGATAGTGTTCATTAACGGCTTAGGGTTTTGTTTTGATGACAGTCAGGAAAGGAATCAGGGTGGGAGGAGGGAAAGCCCATATCTAATGTCAACCCCATACCTAATGACAAGGAGTGGCTTTCAACAATGATGCACATTAGTGATTTTTTAATATTAAAATGGGATAATTAGGTCACATCTATCTACTGGACACTAACTAGAAGGAGAAGATTCAAAAAGAGAATGGGGGATCTGTCTATGTAGTACAAAGGTTTTATTGAACTGTATGCTAGTTTTGGACAGTTTTATTTATTTTTAAATCAAGTTATATCATTTGCCAAGTATAAACAGTTCAAAAAGCTTTTTGACTAGTATGAAATCTAGCTTTTATTAAAAGTGTGCTCATCAAACACACAACTTGCATGTAGATTAAGGAGCGTTAACTACCATTCATACATTGTGCTGGCAGAATTGCTAAAACAAAATGACCTTTGCAGACTTTCTTACAATGCTATAAAAAAGATATAGTCCCTCCCATTGTTTATCAATAATTCTCCATACAGAGGGTTATGATGACTGTATAGACATGTATTCTGTCAACTGAGTGACAGCTTTAAACAGGAAAACCCTCTTAATTTTATCCACAAAAGTTGCTGTCATGTTCTTCTGGCAAATAGTGAGCTATCTCTCTGTGCAGACAGTAATGCACTCGCAATGAAGATAGCACCCACAGACACTCCGTGATCATGATGTTGTCACTGCTGGATTGGAAATGTACTATCTCCTGAAGCAAATAAAAATATACTTTATTATTAATGACAGCATAATACAGATATATGCAGGGCTTATTTGGACTTGAAAATGGATTGTTTTGTATAACAATACTTTATTTTTTAAGCAGAAAGAGGCACAAAAAGGAACAGGAGTTGTCATCACTGTTGCCATGCAAGGCCAAAGAAACATTAACACAGTAGTGGAGGAAATGACTACTTACAGTAAGAAAAATAAAGATGTGAAATTCTCTTCCTAAATAGATTGCGTTAATCCTTAAACAACGTTAGAATCTATTAGATCGTACAAAGCCTGGGCTTTAACGTCATTGCATGATGTAATGTTTTGGTGTAAGCAGTGATAAATCCCTGATCACCGCAGAGAGACCCAGGTATAAATTGATATCTGGGGATTCCCTCTGTCAACTGGGACCTTCTTTAGTGCCCAAACAGCCCTTTAAATAAAATTGAACTCCCAACAGCTGTAATTTAGTGTGAGCATGGTTGATTAACTGCTCACACCAGACTGACTAAGGCAACCATTGAAGCCAAAACAGACCTGAAAACACCCTGCATGCCGACCTGCCAATCGTGACTGGTGCTGTGCTTTGCCAGCTACCCAGCACCGATCACAGTGTGACGTGCAGAGACAGCATGATGGATCTCCACCATGAGAGGGCGATCTCGCAAGCTGCAAACAGTCAGTAGATGCTAATCACAGAATGATCTCTACTGACATTAGCAGAGGCAATCCATGCAATCTGTAGATACAGTGTTACAATTAGGGTAGGGTTAGCATTAGGATAAGGTTAGGTTTAGGATTTGATGTAGTGTTAGTGCACTGTTAGTGTTAGGGTACAGAACAGTTGCCTCTGTCTTGAAGGGGTTAAACAACTTTTTTGGAAAAACACACCATTCAAGCATATACTAATGAACATGTGGAGTAACAGCTTGTTAATCCAAGGAGAAATATGACTGTTTGAAGTCAAGTAGGAGTTTTTTAAAAAAAAATATTGGAAATATTGGAAATTTGTTGTTTATCATTTTCTTTTAGATCAATGGCACTTACACAGACATGAGAAAGACTGATCTTAATGGGCTTGAGTTTTTTCATTCTCTATTACTATGAGACTATAAATAATATATGCATTGCCTAACTTAAAGAGCTTGTTAGAAGCTAGAACTTAAAGGATCACTATAGGGTTAGGAACACAAACATGTATTCCTGAGCCTATAGTGTTAAAACCACCATCTAGCCCCCTGGGCCCCTCATGCCTCCATAAATATAGCAACATCTTACTGTATTCAAGCCAGAAGCTTGAAAGTAAAGGAGTTTAAGCATGCGTGGGATAGGCATAAGGCTATCCTAACTATAAGATAAGGCCAGGGACTAATGAAAGTATTTAGAAAATTGGGCAGATTAGATGGGCCGAATGGTTCTTATCTGCCGTCACATTCTATGTTTCTATGTAAGCTGTAGATCTGCATGCTGTTTGTCTAAAAAAAAAAAAACAAGCAGTCTGCTGACATCATCAGAAGTGGTGGCCTGATCCAACCACAATGCTTCCCCATAGGATTGACTGAGACTGAAAAAGAGGCAGATCAGGGGTAAAGCCAGCATGATTCAAACACAGCCCTGGCCAATCAGCATCTCCTCATAGAGATGAATTAAATGGAGGAGACACTGAATGTTTGGATGCATTTTAGGCAGCCATGACCCAGGAAGGATCTCTAACAGCCATCTGAGGAGTGACCAGTGAAGTTACCACTAGGCTGTAATGTAAACACTGCATTTTCTCTGAAAAGACAGTGTTTACAGCAAAAAGCCTGAAGGTAATGATTCTACTCATCAGAACACATTCAATAAGCTGTAGTTGTTCTGGTGACTATAGTGTCCCTTTAAAGTGATCTTGTCACAAAAGGTTCACATTTAGTCATACGTTTTAGTTAAATCAGAAGTTTAAACCACAGATGTCTTTATTTTAGCCCTGCTCATGCTTTACTCATTGAAAAACATAAACCAGGGGTGCCCAAAATGTAATCCCAGATGTTGTAGAATTACAACTCCCATGATGCTTTGTATGCCTTTAGAATTCTTTAAAATGACAAAGCATCACAGAAGCTGTAGTTCAACAACACTTACTGACATAGACCAACCTGGGCTGGAAAAGGCTTTCACTATTTTACAAGTGTCATGCTTTGGGTTATTTCTCTCACAACACTAGTTTCTTTTTATAAGTGAAAATGTGTCCAATTCTTTTTTGGCAATAGTTTTTTCATTGTATTCTAATTTAGCTAATTAAATCTTCTCAATGCTTTGATTGATGCCTCCCATTATTCTGGGCTGAGAGCTAGAATCAGTGACCCTTACAACTATTTCAGTTGTTCATTGATTGCATGTGCAGGTGATAGAACTTTTATGTCCCAGCCAAACAAAATAATTTTGAGTAAATCAGCTAAATTATTTGAAAATCAGTTACTTTAATCTAATTTTTCAAAATGTTTAATTAGAAAATATCACTAAGGCATAAAAACATACTCAAGTATAAAATGTTAAAGAACATAAAATCTAAGCATGGAATAAATAAAAACGATACAAGACACCAAAAATTAAAATCACATTAATATGTCCGTTTTCAGAGAGAAAAACATCGTTTTACATTAAATATGTGTAGGGATTTGGGAAGAGTGCAGGTAACATTTTTTCTTTGGTTTTTACTGTATGTATTGGGGCTGATGTGTACTATGGTCGTTGCTGCCGCTCAAGAGTAGTGGGAGTTTGAATGCAGGACTTGTTTTTTGTGTATTTGTCTGACATTAAGCCAGGAACGTTTGCTCTCTTTGCTAGAAATAAGTGGAGTTTATAAATTTGTTAATCTTGGGAAAATAGTTGTTAGTATTATCGAGTGACACATAGCAACATTGAATATCTTATGATTTTTGCTATCAAAAATAAGCTAGATCAAATCATTAGAGTGATTTTTCAAACCGAGCTATCTTCTTTACAGGATCAAACAATATTCTCCTCATTATCTTGCACAATTATTGTAAGTCTTTTCATTAATGGTGAGCTGTTGTGAAGAGACTACCAGCTTTTTCCAACTCATCTATTTTAGCCTTAAATCTTGCAATTGATTGTCAGCTCACCATCACCCAATACTTTGGATTTGATGATAAGTTTAGCAGTCAATTAGGGCAATTAGGACGCATCAGACAATGGTCTCATTATTTGCACTGGTCAACCATGTTCAACATCATTTACACATTTGCTTTGTGTGCAGTGGACCACACATATTACTTGCTTGTTATTTTCTTCTTGTTCTCTATTGAATTAGTTAGTTTTTCTTCATCACTTTGGTATTCAGGGTCAGTAGTTTGAAGCATGGGTCAAAGATGGAACTAATGCAAATTTCTCTTTAGTTTCATGATGGTGGGATTGCTGATTATGCTACTAAAACACTATCAGGGATATTCACTTAAGTGCGAATTCAAAGTGAATTATAAATTTAAAAAGCCCATCTGTAACATAGTTGACTTTCTCCAGTTTGTCTATGTTGATCTTATATTTGAAATTCACTTCGAATTCTCACATTAGTGAATAACCTATTTGTGAAAAAAACATGTAGTACATTGATATGGAAGATGCAACTTTATAAACTGGTACAAACTGCACAAAAATAGTCATTCAGTCTAGATTCCAACCTAATTACATTCCTAAAATATGCACCAGCTTCAGGTCCCGGCTCTAACATATATGTTTCTGTAAGTGAACAATAATTATCATGGATATCATTATAATTATCATGCATTTGTACATTCATTGCTTTGCTGCCGATATCTGTAGGAGGTAATTGTCTCATGGCTATAAAACTATGGCAACCATGTACATGTATCCCACCTTTTGTACTCACTGTGATAAATGGGTCTTTGAAGGCCTTCAAGGTTATACACAGAGAGCTCATAAATGTGTTTATATGTGAATAGGCTGCTTCTGATATGACTAGTATATTTGATCTACACATACATTTTATATACAAACATATGTACATGACTATGTGTACTTTTATCTGTGTACTTTTAGAGTAAGGCTAACATGTGGTTCTGTTACATCTGTTGGAGATTGTATCCATACCAGCAGATTCCAGGAAGTTATAATTCTTTTTTGACTAGACCAGGGGTAGGTAACCTTCATCACTCCAGATCTTGTGGAATATATAATGCTTTGCCAGCATTATGGCAGAATGAGCATTATGGGAGATGTAGTTAACGATATATGGAGTGTTGAAGGTCATCTGTTCCTCGGCAAGATTAATGAGATATATCTGTGGAAGGGGAATATTCTAGACCTAGGAACGTGGTATCATATTTTTCAGATTACAGTTTTACATTGGTGGTGACCAACAATAAGACTAAACAATGTTGACAAGAGATAATAAGGGCCCCATTCAAATAAGCTTAGAGTCTAGGAGGAAGTTGAGTAAAAGAATACGAGAGGAAGAGTATAATATCTGAGGGGTGAAGACGTTGAAGGGGTGAAGATGCTTGTATCTGGAAAGCAACAATGGACTGGTAGTATTTGAAGACAAAAAATATAACACAAAAATATATAAAAAGCTAAATTTTGTAAATATTTAATTTACAAAATAGGTAGTAATCCATTAAAGACACAGGAGAAGCAGTTAGTCATACATACCTGGAGAGTAGGAAAAGAGAACAGGGGTGGAGTGGCTTATCTGTATTTTGTCATCACAGAAATACTGAGCAGATTACATTCTTACCATAAGAGCATAATAAAGAGAGAATTTAAGCGATTGCATGCAAGATGGGCTCCGTGGCCATACAACAGAATTTGGCCTTTTTCAGCGACCCAGACACTAACCGAAGAGACCCAAAGTCCCACGACCATGATCGGAAGGAAGATAAAGAAGCAGAAGTCAGACCGACACAAACCCAGGGGCCAAAATGGCCTTCAAACTCGACGGTTACTCCGACTCCTCTGAGGATTTCTACAGCTTACTCACTGTGAGACCTCCATAGCCAGAAACGAACCAGGGTGACACGGGACCAGTAACAGCAACAATGTTAAAAGCTATGCTGGGGGATTTACAGAAGGCTTTCCAGGCAGATGTAGCACAGGTACGTGCAGATCTCACAGGCCAAGTGGGCTGCATTGATGCAGCGGAAGCAACCTCCGCATGACACTCACAAGAAATCATAGAGCTCAGGCAAGAAATACAGGCACTCAAACAACATCAAGCCAAGACAGATCAACGCTTTGCGGCAATGGAGGACGTCAGACGTCACAACAATCTGAAGATCTCCACTGAGGAACTCCCACATTTCCTGAGGCGGCTTGCAGGAGCCCTGCTTCCACCCAAACAAGCCAAAAACAATGCCATTGAGGCGGCCTTCTGGAACCCCAAACCCCAGAAACAGCGCCCCAAGACCTTGTGGTGAGATTCAAGAACTCGGCCGATAAAATGGCTATCCTCATGGCCCTAAAGGGTATCCCACCTACAGCTTTGAAAATATGGCCCTGTCTTTCTATGCAGACCTGTCGGGCAACGCTCTACAATGGCACAGGTCCCTGCAACCATTTACCCTTCTGCTCAGGGCACATCAAATCAAATACCGTTGGCGCTCACAGTGCACACTGCAGGTGCAACATGACAACACAGTCCACTCCATCTTGGACCTCCAAGAGGCAACTGCCGTGCCGAGCCCACTTGGACTGCCACCAGAGGGGCTGCGGGCAGCAGACGCCTTGGGGCTTCCCGTAGTTAAGCAATGCTGGGAATGGGGAACGTCAGGACTGCAGCCGCAACTACTTGAACAGGGAATGGGGAACGTCAGGACTGCAGCCGCAACTACTTGAACATCAAACACCACTACCGAGACTCTCTCTTCCATGTAAGCTTTAAACCCAGATGCGATTCAAAGTTGCTTTCCTTTTCTTTAAACTACTTGTTTAACTTCCCCACAACTAGTTGGTCGCCAGACTCTGACCTGCCTTCACTTACCTCGGAACTCAGTAAACCTGCACACCAGCCACGTCAAACCCCCTTATTCTGGGACTCACGGCACACCAACCATGACCCAATGCTAAGGACTTCCCTGAGGCTCCCAGTCTACTAAGTTCCCACCTATCGTAGTCACGATTTACCTGTTATTGTTGGAATGTTTTTATGTACTTACCTGTTGTTACTGCAATTGCAACCCAGGCCACATTGCCACATTGGAGTACATCTCCTCTCCCCCTCCCACCTCTTCCAGGATGAGGTTTACCAAGCCTCTGGAAAATCAGGTTGCATGGAAGTGCAACAATATACATAGCGCCAAGACCACGCCAGGCTTCAGGTCCCGGCTCTAACATATATGTTTCTGTAAGTGAACAATAATTATCATGGATATCATTATAATTATCATGCATTTGTACATTCATTGCTTTGCTGCCGATATCTGTAGGAGGTAATTGTCTCATGGCTATAAAACTATGGCAACCATGTACATGTATCCCACCTTTTGTACTCACTGTGATAAATGGGTCTTTGAAGGCCTTCAAGGTTATACACAGAGAGCTCATAAATGTGTTTATATGTGAATAGGCTGCTTCTGATATGACTAGTATATTTGATCTACACATACATTTTATATACAAACATATGTACATGACTATGTGTACTTTTATCTGTGTACTTTTAGAGTAAGGCTAACATGTGGTTCTGTTACATCTGTTGGAGATTGTATCCATACCAGCAGATTCCAGGAAGTTATAATTCTTTTTTGACTAGACCAGGGGTAGGTAACCTTCATCACTCCAGATCTTGTGGAATATATAATGCTTTGCCAGCATTATGGCAGAATGAGCATTATGGGAGATGTAGTTAACGATATATGGAGTGTTGAAGGTCATCTGTTCCTCGGCAAGATTAATGAGATATATCTGTGGAAGGGGAATATTCTAGACCTAGGAACGTGGTATCATATTTTTCAGATTACAGTTTTACATTGGTGGTGACCAACAATAAGACTAAACAATGTTGACAAGAGATAATAAGGGCCCCATTCAAATAAGCTTAGAGTCTAGGAGGAAGTTGAGTAAAAGAATACGAGAGGAAGAGTATAATATCTGAGGGGTGAAGACGTTGAAGGGGTGAAGATGCTTGTATCTGGAAAGCAACAATGGACTGGTAGTATTTGAAGACAAAAAATATAACACAAAAATATATAAAAAGCTAAATTTTGTAAATATTTAATTTACAAAATAGGTAGTAATCCATTAAAGACACAGGAGAAGCAGTTAGTCATACATACCTGGAGAGTAGGAAAAGAGAACAGGGGTGGAGTGGCTTATCTGTATTTTGTCATCACAGAAATACTGAGCAGATTACATTCTTACCATAAGAGCATAATAAAGAGAGAATTTAAGCGATTGCATGCAAGATGGGCTCCGTGGCCATACAACAGAATTTGGCCTTTTTCAGCGACCCAGACACTAACCGAAGAGACCCAAAGTCCCACGACCATGATCGGAAGGAAGATAAAGAAGCAGAAGTCAGACCGACACAAACCCAGGGGCCAAAATGGCCGTCAAACTCGACGGTTACTCCGACTCCTCTGAGGATTTCTACAGCTTACTCACTGTGAGACCTCCATAGCCAGAAACGAACCAGGGTGACACGGGACCAGTAACAGCAACAATGTTAAAAGCTATGCTGGGGGATTTACAGAAGGCTTTCCAGGCAGATGTAGCACAGGTACGTGCAGATCTCACAGGCCAAGTGGGCTGCATTGATGCAGCGGAAGCAACCTCCGCATGACACTCACAAGAAATCATAGAGCTCAGGCAAGAAATACAGGCACTCAAACAACATCAAGCCAAGACAGATCAACGCTTTGCGGCAATGGAGGACGTCAGACGTCACAACAATCTGAAGATCTCCACTGAGGAACTCCCACATTTCCTGAGGCGGCTTGCAGGAGCCCTGCTTCCACCCAAACAAGCCAAAAACAATGCCATTGAGGCAGCCTTCCGGATCCCCAAACCCCAGAAACAGCGCCCCGAGACCTTGTGGTGAGATTCAAGAACTCGGCCGATAAAATGGCTATCCTCATGGCCCTAAAGGGGTATCCCACCTACAGCTTTGAAAATATGGCCTTGTCTTTCTATGCAGACCTGTCGGGCAACACTCTACAATGGCACAGGTCCTGCAACCATTTACCATTCTGCTCAGGGCACATCAAATCAAATACCGTTGGCTCTCACAGTGCACACTGCAGGTACAACATGACAACACAGTCCACTCCATCTTGGACCTCCAAGAGGCAACTGCCGTGCCGAGCGCACTTGGACTGCCACCAGAGGGGCTGCGGGCAGCAGACGCTTTGGGGCTTCCCGTAGTTAAGCAATGCTGGGAATGGGGAACGTCAGGTCTGCAGCCGCAACTACTTGAACATCAAACACCACTACCGAGACTCTCTCTTCCATGTAAGCTTTAAACCCAGATGCGGTTCAAAGTTGCTTTCCTTTTCTTTAAACTACTTGTTTAACTTCCCCACAACTAGTTGGTCGCCAGACTCTGACCTGCCTTCACTTACCTCGGAACTCAGTAAACCTGCACACCAGCCACGTCAAACCCCCTTATTCTGGGACTCACGGCACACCAACCATGACCCAATGCTAAGGACTTCCCTGAGGCTCCCAGTCTACTAAGTTCCCACCTATCGTAGTCACGATTTACCTGTTATTGTTGGAATGTTTTTATGTACTTACCTGTTGTTACTGCAATTGCAACCCAGGCCACATTGCCACATTGGAGTACATCTCCTCTCCCCCTCCCACCTCTTCCAGGATGAGGTTTACCAAGCCTCTGGAAAATCAGGTTGCATGGAAGTGCAACAATATACATAGCGCCAAGACCACGCCAGGCTACCTATGCAGCCATGACAGTAGTATAGGGAACACCACCGAAGCAACCCACACACTGGACCTACCTAAGAGAGCACCGAGCGACTGCCACACATGCACCTGTAGTACCTACAATAGCCCAAGAGCTTAATATCCAGCGATGCCCACAAGATAGCCTCACACTGACCAGACACCAGCCATTACCCTTCATTACTGACCAGGACGAGACAAACTAAACAAAAAAATAATAATAATGTAATATAGAATATATAACACCATGTATGTCAAGAATGTACTGCAATGTTTGCTTCTAATGTTGTTTATGAATATTTTGACCCACTCATGCTTGTGAGTGGGGTACAAATAAAGAAATTTAAGAAAAATTAAAAAAAATAAAGATAGAATTTAAAATGACAAAAAACAAAGACATAACCAAAGAAAAATATATAATAATGGGCAGTTCATGTAATATATGTCCATATGTATGCAGATAGTCACGCACATACACATAAGAAATTAGAAGCACACTATTGTACCATTCTTTGGTGACCAATGTATAGAATAGAATGAACTGAGCACACTTTACACAGAACCTTTTGTACAGTTAATAAAGATTTAAAGATTCACTCCTGTTAAATTAACCAAATGAGATTTAGTTATATAATACGACCAGAAAGTGCTTATTCTGCTACGAAGTACCTTTTTTGGCAGACTCTAGCCAAATGAATTACTCTTATGAGATTAATCCACTAAACTTTATCACTTTTGTGAGAACTAAATCCTTAGCCTTCTATAGATGGTTCGACTCTCTGCGGTTAAGGTATTTATAAAACTATGTAATGAAGCACCTGCGGCAGGGAGATCTAACCTGCATATGATCAGACTTCTGACAATATAACATAAGAGCACACCTAATTAAAAACATATTTAAACTTTATTAGTAATCCAAAAATATAAAAACACACAGAGAAACAAAACAAATAGTACATAGTAGGACCAGATGCAATCTAAATGTATATACTGTACATACATATAAAGAAGTTTAAGCCTTACAAGTGTAAATCATATTTAATGACACAATATTGCAGAAATATGTAACATATAATCAACCAAGAATAGTAACAGATTACATACTGGTCAAAAAGGCAATAAATAAACCAATAGGAGAGAGAGCCAATACCAACAAAAAAATAAAACCACAACATTAATAACAATCACCTATCACCTGGGGAATGGTTGGCCATCCAATTAATGAACCTACAGTTATCAGTGGTATAATATCGTGATCACTATGATTTCATAAAGCAGATATAGGTGAAAATATATCAATACATATGTTGAAAAAGGAATCCTTTGAATAATTTGCTGAATTCTCCGAATGTTCCAAATAACACACTAAAGAGAATTTCTAGCGTCCTGAAAACCGACAGTACGCATGCGCAAGTGAAATGAAGGTGAGGCTTGAAATGCAATGTTATCACTGTTTCTACACTGTTCATTAATTGGGTTGTCACCTATTCTCCAGGTGATATGTGCCTATTGCTGGCTAAGGCTGATGGGAGTGTAGAAACAAAATATAGAGAAAATATCAATACAAAATAACAGTACGCCACAGTCACTATATTTACCAGCTTTGTATGGAGCATTCTCAAAATTAGAGAGGGAAAAAAAAACTAGTAAAATCAATATACAGTTTATTAGAATTTAAAACATATGTATTAGACAATAGCACAAAACATAAATGTGCAACAATCGCAAAAAAGCCTAGAAAGGCTTAAAACCCTTTAGATAGCAGCTCAAAGAAAATTTGCCCTTTTTTAAATGATCAGCACAGTGTAGCTCTGATGCATTTATATACCAAAAGAGAAGTGAACATAGAAAGTATGTATTTCTTTGTTTATGTGCGTATATGTGTGCAAATGATGTATATACACATGCATTCTTTAATCAGTTATTTTTAACACCCAAAAAAAAAAAATCTAGTCTAATTAACTGTGCGTTCAACTGATGTGCTGTTGATTAAGCCTGGAAATTGCAATTAAATACTGAATAAAAGAAGTTCATTGACGTATTTTTAACAAAGTATCAAAGAGTGTGACGCAGTAGTCCATTTGTGCTCATTAACAGAACAATGTTTGTAATTGCACAACTTCTATAAATGATCATGTTAATTTAAATTCAATTAGTAAAACTATACATATTAAGTATTATTTTTTCAATATATTTTGGTTACCTTTACAATCCATTCAGAATAATTGTTATTGTTCTCCACATGCACGTATTTATGTGATTATTCATATTTTTCAATTGAGCACGCAGTTTATAAACATTTTTGAATATCTAAATGTTTAGAGTTATAATTTTTGAATATCTAAACAATTTAACATTTCCTTAATTTGTTTCCATGTGATTCACCTCATTTGTTTCCCTGTACAAATTTGTCTCAATTACCACTTCATATCACTTCTCCCAGTACCCACCCTCACGTCAGATGGCTTTAGTTAATTGCCCCCATGTCATAACTGCTTAGTGCAAATTCTTCCAGTTTCTACTCTAGATCAATATCATTCAATAAGTTAACAGATTAATGGCCAGCTAATAGCTAAAAGAATAGAGGAGTTTGAGAATTTTTTTATCTAAAATATTTTGTTCTAAATTGTGAAAATTTAAAATTTTCCAAAATTCACAGTACGCAAGTTTATTCACTAAACCTGCAATTGTCTAGAATTCACGTGGGGAATTACACAATTTAGGACAAACTAACCACCCAGCTTTTTTTACCAGGTTAAGTGTTTTTGCTTTAAATTCAATATACACTGGTGAGTTACTGAGGGCAAAAACATTACCCCCACACTCTCATGTGTGTTCCTGTGTTCCAAGTGCTTGCATGTATGGCAATGTGGGGTTAATTTAATTTACATATCATGCCCGCCATACTAACTAACTACAAAATGTAAAAAAAAAGATATTTTGAGAATTTTTGTAAAATAAAAGCACAACTCTCACAACTATTGTTTAGTTAATTATTGGGCTGTACATAAATCTCAATAGTGACAGTTCCTGTTTGACCAGCGGTATTGGGCACTCTCTGGAATTGGGGTAAGTGGGGTAAGGTGCCTGGAAGCTCCATAGCTCTTTAATATTATTATCGTTAATCTCTACATACAATCACCTCTTTTTAACATCTTTTATTTCACTTTCAGTGCCACAGATGAGAGCAGTGCAGTGCTCATGTTTTTGTTACAGTAAAGCAAATTTTAGAATTTACATCGATAATAAAAGACTAACATTGCTTCTTCCCCCAGTGTACCATACTGGTAAAATAGGATTTACTGTCAAAAATCAACATTTATTTGGCAGGGCAAGCGACGCAGGGTAACTAGAACTCTCCGACCGATAGACAAAGGGGGACTAGGTCTCCCTAATTTACTTATTTATTACTATGCAGCCGAATTGGCATAAATCATCGGTTGGCATGCAACCCAAGGGAAATACAGATGGGCTGACATGGAGGAAGAGTTAATGACACCAGATGCACCAGGATTGTATATGTGGCTTAATAAGGTTTCAAGACCAGTGTTACAACAAATTTGCCCGTCTACAGCAAACTTACTTTATATTTGGGATAAACTCAAGTTAAAGCACGGTCTAACTAATTTCCCTTCTCCTATGACACCGTTTTTTCGGAATAGACAATTTATCCCTGCCTTGGAAGAATACAATTTTTAAAACCTAAAAGCAGGAGGAATCCATAGATACGTAGATCTCTGGTCAGAAGGAGAGGTAGTTTTATTCTCTAGATTATCGGCCAGAACAGAGCTGAGGACAGAAGATTTTTTTTCGTTATTTGCAGCTTAGAGACTTTGCTTACTCAATGGAAGTAAAAACGGCAGTTAAATCTCCCTTCACTGATTTTGAAAAAGTCTGCAAAATAGGAAGGATAAAGAGAGGTCTTATATCTGATTTTTATAATCGGCTAAGTGAGGAACCTACAGTTTGGGCTCCATTAAAGTATACATCCCGCAGGGAGGCAGATATAGGTTCCCCTTTGGTAGTTAAGGATTGGATAGATATTTTGGAAACAGCATCTAAAATATCGATATGTGTAATCTCGCAGGAACAGATGTTTAAAATATTGTTTAGATGGCATGTGACACCCGTCTTTTTGTATAAAATAGGTAAAAACCTGACAGACCTTTGCTGGCGGGTATGTGGCCAACAAGGGACATATTTGTGGTGGGACTGCCCAAAGGTTAAAAGCTATTGGGAGGAAATAAGGGTGCTAATCAGGGCGATAACACAGGGAAACATAGAACTCAACCCTTGGACATTTCTGCTATCAAAATCAATAGCAGGGATACCCAGCCATTCGCAGAAACTAATATTCTTAATCTTATTGGCTGCACTCAAATGTATAGCCACTAGCTGGATAAAATTCGATCTACCATTAATGAGAGAGGTTGAATTAAAGATTCAAGAAAACTTTATAATAGATGAACTATCATCAAGAGTAAGACATTCCCACCATATGTTTAGCAGGGTTTGGGAACCCTGGAAGGTTTATATAAAAAGGAAGGTCATTTTCAGATAAAGAGGTGGAGGGGGGGGGGAAGTGTTCTGTTGTTTTTTTGTGTGTGTGTGTGTGTGTGTTTTGTTTTAAATTTAAATGTAAAAATTCAAATTGTTGAATAACTTAAAATGGCGATATTAGCTCTAAAATGCAATCATATAGTCAAAACTCCTTGTAAATGCATGTTAAAGATTGTATAATGTATAATGAGTTCTCTCCTCAATGTTAAATAAAGAATTATAAAAATCAACTTGTGTGCCAAGACAGTATATATAACAGATCTTTTAACTGACTTCAGAACACAATACTTTTTTTTTTAGATATGCCAGCTTAAAGGCAACTAGTAAATCAACCTGTTCGATCTATCTTCAATGCATTAACTGAGCATGTTTGAACAATCATATTGCATTCTGGGCATGCATTGCATTCTAAGGCAGATAGTTGGCAAGGTTCAGGGTGAAGAGTGTTCATGACACCCTTCAGTCTTCATTTAATGAGATGTGTGACTGCTATATTGCTTTTGTGATATGTTCAGATATTCTTGTGCAATGACTTTTGAAATTGTATGTTTTTCTTTAGATGTGGTCATTTACTTAACAAATGTGGCACAATTTTGTTTCATCCAGCAGAAAGGATTTCACTGTTTATTGCAGTCATTTAGTTTGCAATTCAATATTCTGACTTAGAACCCTCTGGGCCCATACCAGGAAAATTTCACAATATAAAACCTGTGAAGTCTGTGTCTGGCGGTATTTGTCAACTTGTGAAAATTGCACATTCAATACTAATTTGTTTGAACAAAACTGAAATATGTCCTCTATGAGCAGATTAGAGAAAACATGTTTGTGCTAGAAACAAGAAATAAATTGCATCTTCCCCACAAAGACTTATGCCATGGAATTGGATATAGTGTCAATGAATAATTAACAAAATAGCTCAATATTTAGGTTTACACAACTAATTTAACTTGTGAGCCAAGACAGTAAATATAATAGATCTTTTAACTGACTTCAAAACACTGCACTTTTTTCAAGATATGCCAGTTTCTAGGTAACTACTAAATTAACTTTAAGATGGGAAACCTGCCGGAAAACACTGGGGTCCTATACAAAAATGATAAGCTACATGTACATGATATATGTCACACTGCTTTTCCCTTAATCCTTGTGCATTTCGAGTCTTTCTTTGGTGTACCCTTTTGCAACCTGGTATTTATGTGATTTATGTATATTCAATTGAATTCTGTCTTGCTTATCAGATTGCTGTTGTAAGCTGTCACAAAGATGGGAAGCCTCTGTAGGCAGTCTCTGTGTCTGCTGCATGTTGAGATTGTTGTGCGCCATGCTAGTACTGGTTAAGATCTGGCTTACCTCAATAGTTCTGTCCTGCCATCCTGACTTGGTTCCCTGGTGTCCCCAACAAGCATAGCAAGAGCATATCTTTAGATGCGCTTGTGCTGTGAACAGGTCATTAAGACTTAAACAGTGCTCCCTGTATGCTCCATTCTCTGTGCTCTGGTCTACTTGATTGGCAAGCAGCCTAGCTTGCATTCACACCAGGCTAATCCATGGGCATATACGTCCCCTTCCATCAACATCCCACTTCACAGTATTTTGTGTCTTATATGAAGTCATATGAAATTGCGACTGAAGAGAGGGGAGTGTGATGGTCACGGATGAAGATAGGCTTCTTACATACATCAAGGAACCCATCCAAGAAGGTAGAAAGAAGACACCCAGAAGCGGACACCATGGATTAGCTCTATTTAAGGGACTTAGGGTGGGAGAGTTATAGTCTGTTTTTGGCATTCATCACGTTTTTAATTATATGTTTTCTGAGGAAGTTCTCTCTATGGAACAACACGGGTAAAACCTTTTTATTTATTTGTTTCTGTTGATACTGGTTTATATATACACAAGTGTATTGCCACAATAAAGTTGTTTTATTAACTTCCCATCTGGATTCCTGTGTTTGGCTCCGAGATTGAGGTGACTCTGGAGAACTGAGAGGCCCCCAATCGCCAACAGGGGAGGCATCATTAAGGCATGCATTTAAACTATGCTTCTATGAGTTCTCCCAGTAAAAGTTTCATATATATGATTTGAAGAAATACTGCACTATGTTTTGCTATTTCTTTCTTAGATAAGTCGTATCCCAAATTGTTGTATACATATTTTGGATCACATGAAGTCAAACCTGAAATTAATAATGGAAAATTTAAAAACAATTGCAATTGCACACTTCTAATTTATCAGAGGATCCTGGGTAAATGAATTACATTTTCATGAAATGCATTAGAATTTTAAAAGCTATTCTAATGTCAGCATGTAGACTTAAAAATATAATATATACAGTATGTGTGTGTGCACATGCATGTAAGTGTGTATGTGTACAGAGGACATGAGGACAGAGAGAAATAACTTCTTACATACAACTGAATATTAATGAGCTGTGCTAGCCAATATTGGAGACATTGTGTGTCATGATTTAGTTGACATTTGTAGTCATTATATTGCATGATAAACTGATATGCTAATAGTCCTCCTGAACAAGCAAACATCCTTCATAATAGCAGTACACAGCAGCATCTGCCATTGCTATTTTTTCAAGGCACCTTCCAAAATATCCAGTGTGTAAATCTGTCAGATTAACAGCCCTGCTATTTAATTTACATGATGAAGCACAGAGTAAATGCTTGGGAAACATAATACCCAGAGTTTGTATCTATCTGCTGTGTCTTTGCTCTCCAGCACATCTACTCATAAGATTTTACATTAAATGGCAAAATGCCTAGTCATTTGCACACAAAACTGATTTGCAATTTGTTGTCTTCATAAGTCACTGATGGTAAGTTTAATCTTTTCCACACTTGTCTCTTTCCCATAAATCATTAATTTTATATTTATAAAACTCTACTGTTACATGAACAAAGTAAATACAGAATTATTATTTTATTATATAGCCATTGAGATTAAATGGTTTAATAATAAAATGCATACTATCATCATTTTGAAAGTGACTTGGAGCGAACTGCCATGGTGTAGAGAAGTGTCTAGCTTGAGCTCCTCTCCAAACTGGACAAAATAAGCTGATATAGACTCATCAAATCTAAGCCAAAACCTACGAAGCGACTAACACACCACCCGACTGGGCTACAGTACCAGGTGGAGGTTGGAAACTCGATAGCAACTCCCTGGCGGCGAATCTTGGAACATGCGGCCTAGAGAGAGAGCCGGACTGGAGCGATCTCCCAGGCCGGTGAAACTCAAAGGCCCACACCACTAAGCTGGTGCCCCGTTACCCCCCCTCTGGATAGACACCTGGGAGGCCTCTCTAACCCCATGGAAACAGAGGTAGAAGCCGCTGAACCAGCAGTCACCAATCGACCCTTCAAGGATGGCGACAGCCACGGGGCACCCTGACTCCGCCGAAAAACAGTCTGACCTGATGCACAAACTTATTAAAATCCTGGATGCATTTTGGCAGAAGCTGGAGGAAAGACGGCATCAAACCGACCCAAAGCAGCGGCAAGTACATTCGCCCCCACAGCTGCTAACGCCACAGCAACGGACACTCATAGCCCCAGAACATATGAATTGATTCAAACACACGCTCACCAATCTCATGGTGACACGCAATTATGGGGGCGTGGCCTGTTTGAAGGCCGGATTTGGTGCAAACAGAACTTACACGCCCCCCAGCTTTCATTGGTCCATTTACCTCATAAATGAGACTCCACCAGACAAGTACCACTGTTTAGCCTCAGATGAAGGCGCTTTAGCAGCGCCGAAACACGCGTCAGACAGCTTTAGTAGACAGGTGTTTTTTTGTTAATTTATTTCAGCCGTTATAGCTTATTCTCTGATCGATGGTGGGGGGTTTGGATTTGGAGCAAGTCAGCACTATGGATCTTATGTAGGGTTTTATTCTATCCACCAAGTATTCCCTCAGACTCAGTTTCCTCCCTCTAGGCAGCCACCGTGGTTTATTCTCTTGTGTGTATAGGAGGTGTATTGTATTCTAGGAGATTCACTTAGTTAAGGGAAGTGCCAAGTTTATATCATTGTGTAACAGTGTGTAGCAAGGACAGGAGGGACTCCCTTTCATTATGAGATACGTTGCTACATATGTTGATCGACTTTTATTTCCCTTCGATACATTTATATCGTAGCCTAGTAGGGCTTTGTAATAGTATTTCTTATGCACATAAAATTGGAGTGCATGAGTGTGGGCAACTGTAGACTTCATCTACATGAATTCATTATTTATTTAGGGTGAGTTTTACAGCATGCATCAATTACTCCTACTAGTTAGAGCTACGGCACTAGTGTCTAGGATATGAATATTTTCCCTATGATGTTATTGGTTCTATAAGGTTATTATACCATTGGGGTACATATCCTACACAGGAGTTATTTAGCAATTTATTTGCCAGTCTGCATTTTTAAATCAATTTTCTGTTTATTTCTTTTGTTTATGTCATAAGTATGGGTATTTTATTATATAGTAACAATTAAAAGTTATGTTTTAACACATACGAATTTGATAAGGGACTTCCTATCTTTGACCCATGGGGAGCTTCTCTCCCTTGGGTTCTTTTCTTTCTTTTTTGAAGTACACACATATGTGAAGGTTATCCCCTATAAGGTCGTCCCTGGCACCCATCAAGCTAGTTCCCTTAGGGGTTTCTAGTTTTTTCTTTTGTTCACTAATATGTTCACCAACCTTGTTTAATACCTCTATGTTATTAACATTTTCCTGCATACCGTTAGTGTTGTTTAGCATCTTGATGACACAGATATCTGCACTGTCTAACCAGCATGATTCCTTTTTTTTTTTTTTTTAAACAGGAGGCTGCGCTCCTTAGGTGGCTCTCCTTAACTATCGATATGTCTCTACTAGGAACCGCAGCCCTTGATTAACCCATACTGCCTTTATAGGGTAAGCTAAAGAAAGCTTAAATAATTCCTGTATGCAAAACCTAAACCAACTTAGCCCTAAAATCATACAATCTTGTTGTCATGTAATCTTGTCATACCTTCTGTAACAGAGTGTTGGGGATGGTGGTCAGGGGTGTATATCTGGCACCCAGACTTTTGCACAGCCACTACCCTGACATGTGGGTAAGCACATGCAGCCCCAGGGAAAGTTAAGTTTAAATGTAGGTTTTTTTCCTCTGGTGATATTTGTGTCCCTGCGGTGAAGTATTCAGAAGAGCAGGGTGGGCTGATTCTCCACCCACTGTCAGAGTGGCTGTGCATGAGTCCAGCCCAGGTTTGCTGTTTATTTTCTGTTGTTATGATACAATAAACAGGATACAATAAACAGCAAACCTTCTTTCTCCACAAAACACCTTATTTCTCCTCAAAACACTTCCCTCACTTCACCCTGCTTTAACTGCAGTTATATAGCTGTTCACAGCCCCTACAGGTGAGGCTAATGACCTCGTTAGGCAGTGAGACAGAACTCCTTAGAAAACCTGGGCTGGACTCATGCAGTGGCGTAGCAAACCAGACTGTTATTTCATGCACATCCAAAAAAAAAGAATAAAAAAAAAAAAAAAGAAAGTGACTTGGAGTCCCTAGATCTGGTTGAATAAACGTAGCACTACAGAGAAGAATGACCTTGTCTGGTGTCTTGAGAGCAATACAAATGAGGTTGCATCTGCTGGCGACCAAAAGTCCAAAGTTACTTGAAACTGAAAATATTTATTGTTCTTAAGACACCACTCAAGAATTCATGAGATTACATTTTTATTTTTATAAACTACACCAATACATGAACAATGTAAATACAGAAGCTATATTACATAGTCATTAAAATTAAGTGGTTTAATAATAAAATATATACTACAATCATTTTGAAAGTGACTCAGAACCCCTATATCAGGGTGACTAAATGCAGAACTTCATGGAAGAATGACCTTGCCTGGTGTCTTAGGAACAATATAAATGAGGTTGCATCTGCCAGCGACCAAAAGTCCAAAGTTACTTGAAATTGAAGATACTTATTGTTCTCGAGACACCACTCAAGAATTCATGAGATGACATCTTTCAAAATGGAAAAGAAGCTAAGCAGTCTAATAAAAAGTAAGGTGCATTTTCATCAAGTGAAAGAGAGTAAGTAGCAGCCATGCATGCATAAAAGGAAACAATTTGTGTTTGTCATCTACTTGTAGAAATGTCAAATTCAAGAGGGCAAATAAGGATTTATCTAACAGGCACAGGCAAAAAGTATCAATCTGAGCACTGAGCATGAGTGACGGACAGACAAAGTGGTATCCATGACAGTCAGCAATGCTTATCATAAATAACATTGGCAGGTGCGTTCACCAAACAATTGCCAGAATTGGAGAGTTGACACAAAATAAGATGTATATATAAAGATATGATCATGAAAATATTTAACAGATATCCTATTTCATAAAGGCCAACATGTGCTCTGTATAGTAAGTGTGAGAACAACTCTCTTGAAAGTAACGCGTCAGTAGTAAATGTAGTTGTATTTTGTATTCCTCACTCTGCTTTTCTTCAAAACAGGCAAAATATCTTGGTTATTGAGAGAAAAAATGGGCTTCACAGGAGGACTTGGTGGGTCTTAGCATATAGGAATCAGGTGAGTGGGATTGGCAAGGCCTGAGTTTAGCATGCATTTAGCATGCATTAGAGACATCAGCACACATTTATGTGACCACAGTAACTTTTAGATGCACCATCACTGTGCAAGAGAGGACTTTGAGACTTCATAAAAGATAGACTGTCAGACAAGTTTGTGCAGCAGCGAACGCTAAGTTTACTTTGCATGAGAAGCCTTGCATGACAGTAGGGCCCCAAAAAGGCATAATCACAACATTACATACACAAATGATTCTCTTGGAAGCAGACCTGCAGCAAACACTGGAAGGTGGGACTTTCAGGACATTTGGGAGGCCGCTGCAAAGGCCTCCATATGTGTAACACACAAAGAACAATGTTATAAAACACTCATGAGATAGTACACCACACCAGTTAAACAATTCACAATGGGTAAGACTCCCACGGACAGTTACTGGAGGGGATGCAGGGAGAAGGAAACATACCTCCACATATGGTGGACATGTCCAAATGCAAAGAGGTTTTGATCTATGACCGAAACGCTTCTGACTGAGGTAATGCAAAGAAAAATAACTAAAGACCCTTGGACCTTTCTTTTGGAAAAACCCATGGACGGACTGACCAACCATGAGCAAAAGCTAGTTAACAAAATCAACCTAGCAGTTACAAGAGTAATGGAACAAACATGGTTGAACATAGACATACCATTGATGGACAGGGTCATCAACAAAATTAAAGAGACACATCTAATGGACAAACTCACTGCACAGGTATGCAACACTTACATCGCCTTCACTAAAATCTGGCAACCATGGGAGGACTATAATGACTACTGAAAATCGTGGATACACATGGCTGCCAGGCTTCACTGCCCCAGTTGGAGATGGGACTCTTTCTAACCCCTTTTCCCCAATTCCTTCTTCCTACATACTCTTGTTCTTTTCTCACTACACACTTCACTTTCTCTTAAAAAATTATAATTAACATTCATGATTGCACATGCAGATAACGAGACATGCTACTACATGTGAGCAAAGATAAATGTATAATGACTTCCTTTAATTAGAGGTACTGCAGGACCAAGCATATCCAGTTTCAAAGGCTAACCAACAAGTTACATACCTTTGTAATCATTTTGCATATGCATTAGATGCATACTCACTTGCTGTCTGGTCATCCACTTCCATGCAAATGTTACATACCATATGAATGACTTGCTACTCATCCTACCACCGAATGTGCTGCACATAGTAGCACAATACACGCACAGTATGGCTTGATCTCTCAAAATTATTGTAACCCTGTATATATGAACTTATAAATAAAGAATAAAAAAATAAAAAAGAAAGACAGTCAGGATTATCCACTAAACTATAAATTACCGAGAAGGAAATGTTAAATCATAAGAAAAAAATAACTGTGTTAACAAATAGCTGAAGTGGAGAATATTTCCAATTTTCTTTTTTTGTCTTAAAAAAAAAGTGAAATTTGCTGGTCAGTTCTTATCAGATTTTAGTCAATTACCCTGTCTTATTTTTAGTTATTATGTAGATGTTTGTATATTTTATCATCTCTTCAAGTAAGTATTTTGTAATATTTGTGCTATTTAACAAATACGTGAGGAGCTTACATTTGTTATATGACCTTGGAGCAGTGAATAAAGTTCTTCTTTATTTTCTACAGACAAAACAAAATTTTACAGGCTGCTAATTAGTATTTGGATTGCTAATCTCTACACAGGTAAATTTAAAGAAAAGTACCATGTATGATGTTTTCATCCAATCCAAGTTAAAAATGTGATAGATACAGGGAGTGCAGAATTATTAGGCAAATGAGTATTTTGACCACATCATCCTCTTTATGCATGTTGTCTTACTCCAAGCTGTATAGGCTCGAAAGCCTACTACCAATTAAGCATATTAGGTGATGTGCATCTCTGTAATGAGAAGGGCTGTGGTCTAATGACATCAACACCCTATATCAGGTGTGCATAATTATTAGGCAACTTCCTTTCCTTTGGCAAAATGGGTCAAAAGAAGGACTTGACAGGCTCAGAAAAGTCAAAAATAGTGAGATATCTTGCAGAGGGATGCAGCACTCTTAAAATTGCAAAGCTTCTGAAGCGTGATCATCGAACAATCAAGCGTTTCATTCAAAATAGTCAACAGGGTCGCAAGAAGCGTGTGGAAAAACCAAGGCGCAAAATAACTGCCCATGAACTGAGAAAAGTCAAGCGTGCAGCTGCCACGATGCCACTTGCCACCAGTTTGGCCATATTTCAGAGCTGCAACATCACTGGAGTGCCCAAAAGCACAAGGTGTGCAATACTCAGAGACATGGCCAAGGTAAGAAAGGCTGAAAGACGACCACCACTGAACAAGACACACAAGCTGAAACGTCAAGACTGGGCCAAGAAATATCTCAAGACTGATTTTTCTAAGGTTTTATGGACTGATGAAATGAGAGTGAGTCTTGATGGGCCAGATGGATGGGCCCGTGGCTGGATTGGTAAAGGGCAGAGAGCTCCAGTCCGACTCAGACGCCAGCAAGGTGGAGGTGGAGTACTGGTTTGGGCTGGTATCATCAAAGATGAGCTTGTGGGGCCTTTTCGGGTTGAGGATGGAGTCAAGCTCAACTCCCAGTCCTACTGCCAGTTCCTGGAAGACACCTTCTTCAAGCAGTGGTACAGGAAGAAGTCTGCATCCTTCAAGAAAAACATGATTTTCATGCAGGACAATGCTCCATCACACGCGTCCAAGTACTCCACAGCGTGGCTGGCAAGAAAGGGTATAAAAGAAGAAAATCTAATGACATGGCCTCCTTGTTCACCTGATCTGAACCCCATTGAGAACCTGTGGTCCATCATCAAATGTGAGATTTACAAGGAGGGAAAACAGTACACCTCTCTGAACAGTGTCTGGGAGGCTGTGGTTGCTGCTGCACGCAATGTTGATGGTGAACAGATCAAAACACTGACAGAATCCATGGATGGCAGGCTTTTGAGTGTCCTTGCAAAGAAAGGTGGCTATATTGGTCACTGATTTGTTTTTGTTTTGTTTTTGAATGTCAGAAATGTATATTTGTGAATGTTGAGATGTTATATTGGTTTCACTGGTAATAATAAATAATTGAAATGGGTATATATTTGTTTTTTGTTAAGTTGCCTAATAATTATGCACAGTAATAGTCACCTGCACACACAGATATCCCCCTAACATAGCTATAACTAAAAACAAACTAAAAACTACTTCCAAAAATATTCAGCTTTGATATTAATGAGTTTTTTGGGTTCATTGAGAACATGGTTGTTGTTCAATAATAAAATTAATCCTCAAAAATACAACTTGCCTAATAATTCTGCACTCCCTGTAGATAGATAGATAGATAGATAGATAGAGGTATTCATTCTATTTAACCGATTAATTACAGTAAATAGAAAAAAAATAAAATAAAACATTCCTTGCACTTAGCAAGCATAGTGAAGTTTCTATAGCAACTAAATAAAAATAGAGCACTAGCAACATTCTTTTCCAATAAGTGTTTTCTTTTCAGAGACAGCAACAGAAAATTGCTTTTTATACCAAAGGCCTGCAGAAATTGTACAAATTAAACAAATCCATGTAGAAACAGCTAGGAATAAAACACATTAAAGAATACGATTCTTGTGCATGTTTTCAAATGAAAATTGTTCTTTATATGTTACATTGCAGAAAATATTTTTTAAAAGGCCCATTATAAATTTTAAATTGATATTTCTTGGTAGTCTAGTTAAGAATGAAACACTAAGTGATTTATTCGCTAAATTCTGAATTGTAGCGCATTGAAATCAGAATGGCACAACTAAGGATCTCATTGGACAAGTTGTGATATTACCATATAGCCAAACTGTGTTGAAACCCACCATACACTAACCTTAACATGAGCTAAATATGCTAACTACAAAACCTACTACTTAAAGGGACATGCATCACTTTGATACAACTGTCTTTGTCAAAATCTTTAGCTTTTCATGAGACAGTTTCCACACTCTGCCAGCTGAAAAAAGCAGGTAGTATGATTTAATTAATATTTACCTGCTACTTCTTTCTTATGCTTCCCACACCCACTCCATAGAGGTCTCTGATCTAACCAGTCAGTGTCCAACTATAGGAATGCTGGAAAAGTGCATTGGCCATGCCTGACAGAGAAAGTTATCTTCACCTTGCAACATACTGGTAGAGGGAGATGAGATGGAATCTTATTAGTATGATCATGCAGAGCAGGCTTGAGTGTCTGGTTTCTCTACCCTGCTGCTGCACAATGATGCCCTGTTTCAGTGGACTGGTCTGAAACTGAGATGAGTGGGTAAAGGTAAGGAAGGGAGGCTGAAAATACTCATCTGGCTGACAAGCGTGCCCAACAATGCAAACTGACTAAATTTATAGTAAGTTTATAAATGTTTATTACAAATTTTTCACAGTCTCTCTTGCTTTATTTTAGGTTTTATATTTGTTTAAAAGTGTTTGCTTTCTGGTTTATAAAAAAAATAATTGTCAAGTGATGCATGTCCCTTTAAAGTGCTTTAAAAGGAAGTATATAGTTGAGGACAGCTTCTTGATTGATACAGGTATAGCAGAAGAGACCATTCTCACGCAGTCCTTCTGCAGGCAGTATTTGAACATCAAACAGATAAAAAAAAGAAAAAGAAAACCCCCCCAAACAATGGGATATATTGTCCATAGACCCGTGGCAGCATAAACACTACACTGAGCTTCAGAGGTTATATTTCTGAGGGTGACAATTAAACCAGTGTTCTGGTCAGAGAGAATGTGTCTCTGGAAAGAACTTCCAGGCAGTGCTGTAAACTCAAATGATATCTGTGGCATGTTCACAGCTGAGCAGGGGTCCCAAAGCTACAGATATATTACATTTTTATTAGTGCTGGCGGTACTGGGTCTCTAAAATGTAGTTATGAGTGAACTTGTTAAACTGTTTTGTCAAGTGTTCCCTAGGGCTTTCAATTTCAATCTATACACATTCTGGCTAACTTATGGATACTACACGAGAGCAAGTTTTCAGCAACATGTGAACCTGCAGTTCTGTTCAAAAGACTCATTAATTGTTCTCAGGGTTTTTTTTTTTATGTTTAGAAGTTCTGAGCTCTATCAAATTCCCTTTTACATGTTTATTTACTAAAGTGTGAATTGTTGGGTATGTAAGCCGAATTTGAGATAAATTTCAAGTTTTAGACCAACATTGCCACATTTGGGAATATTTCTAAGTAGCTATGTTTTCAGTTAAGCTATTCGGTCTAAAATGTAAAACAATTCACAATTTAGTGAATAATCCTGTAAATATGATGTATGTATGTATGTATAGGCCCAGAAAAGGGGAATGCCTTTTCACACACACTTCTGTTTGGAACTTTAAAGCCTTTATTTTTAATATGTATTGAGATGTGCATTCAAACAATATTTCATTTCTAATAAACCATCATTAAAGACTAGTTCCCCGTGTTATGGTCTCAAGTTGCCAAATCCACATAAAAGGAGATTAATTTAAGTAAAATCAGCTAATCATGCTGGACGGAAATGTCACTGCAGTTCATCAATCTTTGAAATGTAACCCTGTAGAACCTCAATAAAAATAACATTACATTAAAAGATGACCTAAACGCCTCCAGGCCTTAATCCCAATCTTTTCTGTCTTCTCAGTTTCCTACCTGTTTTGCTGCTCTGGGCATTGATATATTCCTTTTGCTTTCTTTTTTTATTAGATTGTTGTTATTAGGGTAGAATGAACAAAGGCAGAGACGTGTATTAGAATTGCAAAATACCCCTGATGAGATCTTGGGTGATCCAAAGCAGGCAGTCCTGCCAAGGCAAATGACATTAGTAATGTTTCTTAAAAATGACACCCTGTTACTGATTTTAAACTAAGCACAGAAAATGCATCATGTGAATGTGATGGAGTGTGGATTAAGTGCGGAGTTGGTTGAGTGTGATTGACTGTGAAGTTGGCTGAGTGTGATTGTGTGTGGAGTTATCTGAGTATGAGTGTTGTAATATTAGCATTGAAATATAGTTTTTTTTCCTCCTCCTGCTTATCTTTATGCAGAACGGACCACATACATGCTGGTCCAGTGAGGGAGTGTGGTCCGGTTGCAATAATGCAATAGTTTATATGTCATGTTTGGTTAGCCATGGTATGATTAAGAGGTTTAGTCCTCTAAAGTGAGAATTGTCAAAAACTGAGCTGAAGTGAATTCAACCGTATGGTCAAAGTGGCCAAATTGGATGCGTGAAGTGTCCTGACACTTTTTCCAGTTTGGCTTTTTGGGCCTTAAATGTAAAATTCACTTTAAATTCCTAATTATTCTAGCTTTAGTGAATAAACCTGTTTGCAGTGAATCCGATATTGCCTATACACTGTGTTAGTCAAATTGCTAGAGACTATGAGTGTGGAGCGAATGATAGGCTGAACATACATTTGCTCTTCCTCCCAGTGATAAAGAACTGTGTGTTGAGGGGATGTAGGGTTCTGTTAGTATTACGTTTTAGTGTCACCGCTGAGTGCACAGCTACCCTGTACATTTTCAATGGTGATTCTCAGAGAAAGCAGTCTCTGGGTTCACATACATATTCATTTAAATCATACTGTATAGATTATAGCAATTCCTACTTAAGTGCTTAGTCTTCATCCGCATAGTATGTGGACAACTTTCATGAATGATGATGTCAAAAACTTCTAAATTTCAACTGTGGGACTAGCATTTTGTTCTGTTAATAATTATATATAAGATAATATAATCCAAATAGTCAAAAGAATATGTTCGAGACAGATGCAGAACTACTAGCAGTGCAGAGCACCAGGACACACCCTTGGAGGGAGAGCTAGACTTGGAGAGAGGGTGAGTATGTCACTGTGTGTACCTGAGTATGTGTACCAGTGGTTGAGGATCTGTGTGTGTATGTGTGAGGATCTGTGTGTGTGTGTGACATTGTATGTCTATATGTGAATATGCTCCTGCATGCAAACACCAACATTATACACAACACTGCATTCATATACCCACACTACAAATGAACATACAAAAAATATAAAAGACGGTGAGAGCACTCTAAAGCATGCAATTAAAATTATTACCAGATTGATCTTGAGTTCAACTCTAAAAACAACAAGATAAAAGAAACATAGAGTAGTATTGACAGATTACAAATATTGTTAGTAAAATACTGGAAAAACTCACATGTTACTGAGTCACTTAAAAAGCTGACTCAGACTAAAAGCTTGTAATGGAGATGAATATTCCTTTAGACTGGACGTCCTTTGGATGAATTTCTTCTGGATGTTAATGTAATAATTATTCCAGGATACAATTCCAAAGTGAAACTAATTTATTGATTAAAACAAAAGTTTTTAAATCAAACATAAAATAAAATTGTCCATATGTAATTACCACGACGCGTTTCGGCAAAATAGCCTTTCTCAAGTGGTTTGCATTCATCTCCATGATTGTAGCTTTTAAGTTCAAAAGTTTGGCGCCCTTTCTCACTATTTCCGGTTTTCTTTACTTCCGTTTTCGTCATCAGTAATCGTCCGACGTGTCCCACACGTCATGGCGTCATCTTTCGTCGTCCGACGTGTCCCACACGTCATGACGTCATTCCGGCACCCCGGACCGGAAGTGTTGCGGGCGCCATTTTTAAAAGTCCTTTTAATACTTATTTTGCCAGTTCTTTTCAAATAACGAGCAATTAAAGCATAAAAAAGTTTTATATATAAAATTTTGGTATAAACCTTCTCCAAATAAAAAAGGGGGAAACATATATATTATTAAACAAGAGGAAATGTCATATACAATATATGTAAGTTAAGATCTAAACAGCTGTGTAATAAAATAAATATTAAAATAACTATAGTTATAATAATAAAAATAATTAAAATATATTTATATATAGGAATTGACCTCAAAATCTATATTTAGACCACATGGGGATAAAGTTTGCATGTTAAAAATCCATTTCATTTCGGTTTTGTTCAGGAGATTTTCTATGTCTCCTCCCCTCCAATGTGTTTTGACCCCTTCTATACCCATAAAGTCAAAACCTTGTGTGTTACCCCCATGTACTTCTAAAAAGTGTTTAGACACATTATGAAGAATATATTTTCTTTTAATATTATAAATATGTTCTCTAATTCTTATTTTTAGTGGTCTAGATGTTCTACCTATATATTGGTATCCACATGGACAGGTGATCATATAAATTATATTTTTAGAGTTGCAGGTTAAAAAAGATTTAATATCATACGATTTTTTATTAAAAAAAGAATCAAATTTGGTAACAGTTTTATTTTTATGTTTTCTTAAAGTGCACCCTCTACATGACCCACAATAATAAAAGCCATTGTCTCTTTTAAACATAGTTAAAAGTTGGGGATTTTTTTCTTTCTCTAAAAAACTTGAAGTTAAAACCTGTTTAAAATTCTTTGCTCCTCTAAAAATGACTTTGGGTTTAGTTCCTATATATTGTTGTACATCTTGATCCTGCTCCAAAATGTGCCAGTTCTTCCTAATTATTTTTTGTAATTCATTACTGTTTGAGCTATAATTAAAAATGATAGGTATAGTAAGATCATCGTCCCTTAATTCTTTTGTTTTAGATTTTAAAATATTTTCCCTAGATTCTTGTCCTACTCCTTCTTTTAGTCTTTTTAATTCATCATAATTGTACCCCTTTTCCACTAGTTGATTAATTAAAATCTGAGTTTGTTCATCATATTGTTGAGTTTCTGTACAATTTCGCTTGATCCTTAAAAATTGTCCCTTAGGTATATTCATTAACCAGGGTTTAAAATGGCAACTTTTCAAATTAATAAAACTATTTACATCTACTAATTTAAAAAAAGTTTTACTTTTAATTTGGTTGTCTTCCACATAAATATTCAAATCTAAAAAATTAACTTGTTGAGTACTAATTTCGTATGTTAGATGAATGTTCCAACTGTTTGAATTAAGACCATTTAAAAAACTTAAAAGGGACTCTTTTGTTCCTCTCCATATAATAAAAATATCAGTCCCAGTTTTTAGATTATTTTTTACAAGATCCAGTTAAAAAATGTCCCTCTTATCTTAAGGACACTATGTCACTTTTACAGATTTTAAGAGATTTAAAATGGGAGGATGGACTAATTATGGCCACTTGTGATGTCAGTAGCCTCTATACTATTATAGAACACACAATAGGATGTGAGGCTGCTAGACATTTTTTAACTAAAGAGACCAAATTAAATTCCCAGCAAATAGATTTTATTATAAAAGGGATACAAATAATCCTCTCCAACAATTTTTTCTGGTTTGAGAATAATTTTTATTTACAAACAAAGGGAACGGCTATGGGGACCAGATTTGCCCCAAGCTATGCTAATTTATTTATGGCACATTGGGAGGAATTGGAGATTTTTTCTAAATCAGAATTTGGGGCAAATCTGGTCTTATACAAAAGATACATAGATGATATTTTTATTATATGGAGAGGAACAAAAGAGTCCCTTTTAAGTTTTTTAAATGGTCTTAATTCAAACAGTTGGAACATTCATCTAACATACGAAATTAGTACTCAACAAGTTAATTTTTTAGATTTGAATATTTATGTGGAAGACAACCAAATTAAAAGTAAAACTTTTTTTAAATTAGTAGATGTAAATAGTTTTATTAATTTGAAAAGTTGCCATTTTAAACCCTGGTTAACGAATATACCTAAGGGACAATTTTTAAGGATCAAGCGAAATTGTACAGAAACTCAACAATATGATGAACAAACTCAGATTTTAATTAATCAACTAGTGGAAAAGGGGTACAATTATGATGAATTAAAAAGACTAAAAGAAGGAGTAGGACAAGAATCTAGGGAAAATATTTTAAAATCTAAAACAAAAGAATTAAGGGACGATGATCTTACTATACCTATCATTTTTAATTATAGCTCAAACAGTAATGAATTACAAAAAATAATTAGGAAGAACTGGCACATTTTGGAGCAGGATCAAGATGTACAACAATATATAGGAACTAAACCCAAAGTCATTTTTAGAGGAGCAAAGAATTTTAAACAGGTTTTAACTTCAAGTTTTTTAGAGAAAGAAAAAAATCCCCAACTTTTAACTATGTTTAAAAGAGACAATGGCTTTTATTATTGTGGGTCATGTAGAGGGTGCACTTTAAGAAAACATAAAAATAAAACTGTTACCAAATTTGATTCTTTTTTTAATAAAAAATCGTATGATATTAAATCTTTTTTAACCTGCAACTCTAAAAATATAATTTATATGATCACCTGTCCATGTGGATACCAATATATAGGTAGAACATCTAGACCACTAAAAATAAGAATTAGAGAACATATTTATAATATTAAAAGAAAATATATTCTTCATAATGTGTCTAAACACTTTTTAGAAGTACATGGGGGTAACACACAAGGTTTTGACTTTATGGGTATAGAAGGGGTCAAAACACATTGGAGGGGAGGAGACATAGAAAATCTCCTGAACAAAACCGAAATGAAATGGATTTTTAACATGCAAACTTTATCCCCATGTGGTCTAAATATAGATTTTGAGGTCAATTCCTATATATAAATATATTTTAATTATTTTTATTATTATAACTATTGTTATTTTAATATTTATTTTATTACACAGCTGTTTAGATCTTAACTTACATATATTGTATATGACATTTCCTCTTGTTTAATAATATATATGTTTCCCCCTTTTTTATTTGGAGAAGGTTTATACCAAAATTTTATATATAAAACTTTTTTATGCTTTAATTGCTCGTCATTTGAGAAAGAACTGGCAAAATAAGTATTAAAAGGACTTTTAAAAATGGCGCCCGCAACACTTCCGGTCCGGGGTGCCGGAATGACGTCATGACGTGTGGGACACGTCGGACGACGAAAGATGACGCCATGACGTGTGGGACACGTCGGACGATTACTGATGACGAAAACGGAAGTAAAGAAAACCGGAAATAGTGAGAAAGGGCGCCAAACTTTTGAACTTAAAAGCTACAATCATGGAGATGAATGCAAACCACTTGAGAAAGGCTATTTTGCCGAAACGCGTCGTGGTAATTACATATGGACAATTTTATTTTATGTTTGATTTAAAAACTTTTGTTTTAATCAATAAATTAGTTTCACTTTGGAATTGTATCCTGGAATAATTATTACATTAACATCCAGAAGAAATTCATCCAAAGGACGTCCAGTCTAAAGGAATATTCATCTCCATTACAAGCTTTTAGTCTGAGTCAGCTTTTTAAGTGACTCAGTAACATGTGAGTTTTTCCAGTATTTTACTAACAATATTTGTAATCTGTCAATACTACTCTATGTTTCTTTTATCTTGTTGTTTTTAGAGTTGAACTCAAGATCAATCTGGTAATAATTTTAATTGCATGCTTTAGAGTGCTCTCACCGTCTTTTATATTTTTTGTACACTTTATTTGTGTGGTTGAGTGATTCACACTAGGTGATAGTAGCACCACTTTGTACTGATTTTTCCCAAATTTCTTATATTTATTTGTACAAATGAACATACCACTGCATTCAAATGTCAACACTATATATAAATACAACCTTACTTTCAAACACTAACACTACAAAAAAAACACACCCCTGCATTTAAACTCCAACACTACACACAAGCCCACCCATGTATTCAAACATGAACACTACACACAAATACGCATGCAATATTTTGCACAAAACAGCCCTGTGTACAAACATTAGCACTATATGCAAAACACCCCTAAATTCTAACCCCAACACCGCACATAGATACACCACTGCATGCAAATATTAACACTACTTACATGCTCCTACATTAAAAACACTAACACTACCCACAAACATGTCCCTGCTTTCAAATACCCAAACTGCACACATACATACACGCCTGCATGCAAACATCAGCATTATACAAAAACAGACAAACATTCACACACATACTTCATACAAAACTACACCTATATCCACACACATGCACCGCCTACCTATACAAGAATGGGGAAATGGTAGATCCCCAGCTGGCAAGCATTGTGAGATTTGGATGGCCACACCTGTTCTATCAGGAGATCCAAAAACCTTTCCTTGCACCAAGACGGCCAATGGTTATGGAACTTCCATTCACATAAGTATAGCACTAACCATGTATAAAACACAAAAATGCAAAGTGGTTAATTTTTGATATAGCATCATTTCTTGAATATAGTCTCTGAATATTCTTAATATTCTGGTACAGGTGCACTTCTGGGATCAAGGATACATCGTGATGTTTTTAGTGTCAATTTTAAATCAGCATTGCTTTCTGGTGAGTGGAAAAGTCAGTCAAATGGAAGGTTTTATAGCAATTTTCTTTCAAATAAGACAGCTGTGTTTTGTGTGCCTTCAGGCATCTTTTATAATAGATTTGCTGCAGGGCTAGCCCATAGGAGAACAGAAGATCATGTAATGAGTTACTCTACATTTTTCCGGTTGCCATTATTGAAAAGTTCAAGTTCATTTTTTTTTTTTACAGTTGCAGGTGAAATGTTTGCTTCTGCTAACAAATCAGCAGTGGATACTCTTTCCTTCAGATTAACAGAAGACTTGTGTTGACTGTTTGTAGATGACTTGGAGATGAAGAAGGTCTCAGGTAGGTTCCTGGTTCAGCATTAACCCAATGCTGTCTTTTTGTAAAGCTGATCAAAGAGTAGAACTGGCAAATATTATTTTGGTGAAGCAAAAAAAAAAACCAGAAGATATGGGAACATTGAATACAAGGTCAGGCAAAACCTTAATAGCTTGCAGTTCAGATTGGTCTCCACTCAGGCCTCATATATTGTTTGCTCACATATTCCATTACAGAGACAACATTACTATGTTGCAACTTTGACTGATGCCACCCACCGTGGCAGTTCAGATCTGAAATGGGAGCAGGCTCAGAAGAAATACAGCAACCCCAGAAGATCGCTTTGGACTTCTTTGGACCTTGTCAGTGAGGGGTAGATGATATTCCTCTTGGCACTACGAGCATGGCATCCCCATTTTACCCTTCTAACTCATGGATACCCCAAGCAAACAGACTGACGGTAGAACAAACTAATCATATGAGAACAAGCAAAACCTCAATAGCTTGCCTTTTCAGTTAATCACTACACTTATGCCATTACACAGAGAACCTTTATCTGTCGCACATCAGATTGATCCTGTCCAGATCCAAAATGCAATCAGGCTTTGAATACAGGAGAGATACAGCAACCCGAGATAATTGTTTTGGCCTTTCTTTGTCCATCTTTCTAGCTTGGGGAGACCCTGATCAAATGCATTGACACATAAATGAAGAGCCAGATATTATGTTTGCGCCTGTTAGCCATGGTGTTCTATTTTATCTTCTGATAAACTAAAACATAATCCACATGTGAACCTCTCGCTTTCAGTAAATAGAAGGGAATACGTCTAATGCTACATGCCAAAGTTTTTTCTGAAATGGCATGTGTGAGCAAAAACGTGTGAGAGACTAACTGAGTGGGGACTAATTAAAGGCCAAGCTATTATGTTTCTGCCTCTTATTAGTGTTCTCATATCTTCTGTTTGTTTTTGCTTGAAAACTACACATCACCTATTTTATATTTGGAAGTTTTGTGGGTTCTGTATTTGGCTTTCCCAGAGTAATCCCATTGTTCAAACGTTTCTTTTTTTTTCAAATCAATAAATTTTCCTCTTTTATTTTTAGGTTAGATATATTTCAAACTGTTAAAAACTGTTAGTTTTGCATAGCAGCACTTGTCAGCCTTTATTGTCTGTTGTTGGATTATAGTAATTGTGTGTCTGTATAACCATAGTTACAATGATTCTCTATGGCAGATCTAACGGCACTGTACCCTGTGTGCATGCACTTGTGATGTCATGGTATGCTACCTATGATATCAGAGCCATTGGAAGTAAGATTCCTGGCTCTCATACCCAGAAAGCTTGGAGGTGTGGCTTAAAACAGCACTTCCATGCCTTCTAATTAGTGGAATAAAGAGGTTTTTTTTGGGGGGTGGGGGGAGTTTGGGGGGAGAGAGGGGGGCAGGACTGCAGGCACTATCACAACCTCATTAATATGAAATTGTAGAAGGGCCTACATTGTTTCTTTAACATTCTGTACTTTAGGGGTTGATGGAAAGGGGGGGCAGGACTGCAAGGACTATAATAACTTTATTAAGAGGACGTTGAAGTTCTCCCATGCTGCACCAGTGTTGCAGCAGCTAGACACATCTGGCTCCACCTCCATGGCTGAGATCATAAAATTTGGTGATCTTAGCAAAATCTAATGCTTTACCATAGAAAAGCATTGTGAGGCAATTGTGCATGCGCAGCAAAACACTGTTCTGCGCCAATCACTATCTTCTCATCAATGAATCAATGAATTCCTCTTCTGCAACTGTCACTAGTCTAATACTATACTTATCTTTTTGTGTCATTTTACCCCACTCCCTCTAGCATGTAAGCTCATTGAGCAGGGACCTCAACCCCTCTGTTCCTGTGTGTCCAACTTGTCTGGCTACAACTACATGTCTGTTCGTCCACCCATTGTAAAGCGCTGCGGAATTTGCCGGCGATCTATAATTATCATAATAATAATAATAATAATAATAATTCATCTTAATTGGGAATGTTCAAGACTAGGAAAAACCTTGAGTGGCATTCTGACTGACTCTGAAAAGGTAGTGTTTACAGTGTAACACTGCATTGACAAGCTGTAGTCACATGAACCACTATATTAAACTGTAGTGTTTCTGGTGGCTATAGAGTAGCTATAGTGTTCTGCAATAAAGAAATTTGTTTAGCTCTAGTTAATCAGCATCTAAGCTGTTAGATAGTTATTTAATTAGTTAGTTAGTTAGTTAGTTAAAACAACTGGAAATCATTATAAAAAGCAAAAATAAAGAATTCATGAATATGATTAAAGAGGAGGAAGAAATAGATATTACACTCTATTAATTTACTGCTTGCTAGATTTTATTGCATTGTAATAGATGGGATTATATAGTCTCAACTATATTGAAAGTGTTTCAAATCTCGTGTTTTATATCTTGGCATCATGCAGTAAAATATAATTATATTTAAAGAATCATCATCCAGATGCATTAATGTAAAGAGACATGAATCACTGTACCTAAAAATTACAAGGCCGGATTCTAATAGTATCTCAGAATTTGTGTCTCATCCAGTTTAATCATCAATGCAATGAAACATAATGTCACAGCCTACGTCATGCAGCCATAGCCTTGTATTTTCATTTAAGTCTTTGTATACACATGTAATAAAAGATCTGGTCACATTGATTTGTACATTACAACTGACTCATCTGTGATAGAATTAAATTCTCTCCCTTCTAACCTCTTGTAGGAGGTAGTTAGCAATCCTAATCAATATATGATGTAAATACACGTCTCAGTCAGCACTTCAAATTTGTTTTCCTTGTTTTGAATAAAACAAAATAAATCAAAAATGGTCTACTTCTTTTGCCACTGTAGTAAAAAGTATTAAACCTCTGGCAAGTTTTACAGCAGAGACTGTTTCTGAGAGACCTTTAAGGGACATGCATCGATTCACACTAATTTTTTAAAACAGCAAGAAAACACTTCAAAACAAATATAAAAACCAAAATAAATCAAGAAAAACTTTGAAAATGATGTAATAAACCTTTAAAAACTTACTATAAACTTGGTCAGATTGCAGTGTTGGGCACCCTTCTCCCTCACCCAGCTAAAGCTGTTGAATAAGACAGTTGCTTCAAAGTGATGCATGTCCCTTTAATGCAATAAAGCTTACATATAAGGTTTTATTATGCAGGCTCTTCCTTCGGTTACTGACTCACTTCAAGACCTTGATTCTTTTGTATAGAGTCCTCTATAACTATACACAGTGGTTATTTTGGTGTGATTTTAACTATATGCCTTAGGTATAGCTAGGAGGATGAGTAATTAATTAGAGTGTTTTGTTGGCAATATATAAAAAAAACATAGAATCAGTGGTGTATCCTGGTTTTGTGCTGCCCTAGGCAGGACAAAACTCAGGCGCCCCCCTCCCCCCCGCGCCACCCCCACCCAACCCTTCCCCCCACCCCACCTTCTAAATACACACACACACAGTCAGACACATACACAAACACACACACACACACACACACAGTCAGACACATACACAAACACACACAGTCAGACACATACACAAACACACACACACACAGTCAGACACATACACAGACACAGTCAGACACAAACACACACACACACAGTCAGACACACACACACACACATACACAGTCAGATACAAACACACACACACACAGTCAGACACACACAGTCAGACACAAACACACACACAAACACACACAGACACACACAGTCACATACACACACACAGTCAGACACAAACACACACACACACAGTCAGACACATACACAGACACAAACACAGTCAGACACAAACACACACACACACAGTCAGACACATACACAGACACAAACACAGACACAAACACACACTCACAAACACACACAGTCAGACACAAACACACACACACATTAACTTTTTTTTTAATTTAAATCCCCCCCCAACCTCCTTACCTTTGGGAGTGCTGGGGGGGGGGTCTCTCTCCCTGGTGGTCCAGTGGCTGCAGGGCGGGCGGCGCTGGCAGGCGGGCGGGCGGGCGGCCGGCGAGGGAGCACTTCCCATGAGCTGACTGCTCAGCTCCCTCGTGCGTCGGCTGCAGAGTGAGGCTGGGAACCGGAAGATGACGTCATCTTCCGGCTCCCAGCCTCACTTTGCGGTGCGCGAGGGAGCTGAGCAGTCAGCTCATGAGAAGTGCTCCCTCGCCGGCCGCCCGGGATGTCAGTTAGCCGCAAGGCTAACAAGGCATCTGCCCTGGGCATTTGGGGGGCGGCGTTTTTTGCCGCCCCCTGAAAAATGCCGCCCAAGGCAAATGCCTTGTTTGCCTCGCGGCTAATACGTCCCTGCATAGAATGAATGAATGAGTGGGTGTCAGTCCTTGGTTAAAAATCCATGTAGTCCAGTGGTCCTTGGAGTTTCCTTATCCTGAAGCTGCTTATATTATTGTTATCTTATTCTATCTTATTCTTCTTATAAACCAGGATCTCATGTATGAATAACACCCTTCTGTATCTTGCTAAGCAAAGACTGTTTCAATGAAGGCTTTGTCAATACAAATACAAATATAGACAAAGACCACCATCACTGCCAGTTGAAGCTAATGTAAGGAAATAATAAAATTGGAAGAAAACCTCCATATAACTTTACTCCAGGTAAGCTGGTTCTAGTATAAGCTTTTGATTTATAGTATCACAAAATCCTTGGACACCTACCTGTTCACAGGCCCATCTCTTTCCAATTATTAACCATCACTGACCACATTGCATTTTGAAATATTGTTGGCATCCTGTCTCATTGTTATAAGAGGATCCTGTAGATAATGGATGGGGATGGGTTTTGTCCTGTGCTAGATGTGTAAAGAGGAGGTTGGTAATGTGTTTGTTTTTCTTTCTTCTTTAATTCTTTATCTACCATATATTAGTTTGCACAACATTAGTAGTCATTTAAACAGTATCATACTTTGAGTGCCTGTTGTTTACTTTTCGCATAGTTTAGAATAGGGGTAGGCAACCTTTTAGCAACACTGTGACGAAACAGGATTGTGATGTCCCATAGCGTGCTAGTCTTATTTTTTTAAATTGAGGTGTGTATGTTGCCGTATTCTGCTTGTGTTATTTATACTGCAGTTGCTTTGTAGAGTTGTATTTGTGCTTATATGAGCTATTATATTGTATATGTTCACAAGTAGTTTGTGGTGTTGTGTATGATACCTATGAATGTGGGCTATATATGGGGGCTGCTTGTGGAATTGTGTGTGGATGGATATGTCACATTGTGTGTTTGGTTGTGTGTATGTGTGGGGCTGTTTAGGGTATTGCATGTGAGAGGCTGCATGTGGGGTTGTGTGCATGTATGTGGTTTGTTAGTGGGTTACGTTTGTGCAGATTGTGTGTATGTTTGTTTGTGGGCTGTTCATATTATTTGTATGAAGGGATGGTTATTCTGCATTTCTGTGTATATCTTGCAGTGTGGGTGGCTTCCCTGGCTTCCAGTGGGGACCAGGCTAGCCATTTACAGCTCAAGGACAGGAGCTGCAATAGCAGCTGCGGGTTGCTCTACTCCAGTCTGGATTTTCATTCACAAGTGCTGGGATAAAGTTATCTGAGATCACTACCTTTACGTGCTGCAAAGCATAAATTGAGGATTCACCACCTTTTCGTTTAACTGATAGGCCAGAGAGGCCTGTTTGGCTCTAGCAACCTGAATGCCATGCAAAGACACTTTGAGTGCCGTGCATGACACATGTGCCATAGGTTGCCTACCTCTGGTTTAGATCATCAAGTGCTTCTTCTTACTGTATGGATTAAGAGTGTGTAATCTTTTTTTACACTTGATGAAAGGGCTTATTTGTTTCAAACTAACCTCAATTGTCCAATTTGCCTTGCAAAGACTTCTCAACTATCTGTAATAAAGCTTATCGAGAAGTTGGTGATTGCACGGTCTGTGTTAGGAAAGAAGGGGAGGGCTTACAGTAGCTTGCCGATACTAGAGCTGCAGCTATTGCAAGCCAATATTTCATATACCCCCAAAGAAAGCATGCGACACAGATAGGATGCAATTTTTCTTTGATGGTACATGTAATACATTGGGTCTTTCAATTTATTTATATTAATGTCATGTTATGTTAAAGTCATATATGTCTTTATCACCTATTGCACAATAATGTCTTGATTGCACGTTGGCAGAATTTCACTTTGCTTTGGCCTGTGCAACACCAAAACAAATCATCTGACGTTAATATTTCCGTTGACAAGGTATAAATGAAAATTGGCCCGATTACTTATATTACATAACTTTTTTGGCTGACATTATTGGCTAACTAGTTACATTAATATTGCAAGCTTTTAAGACTGCTTAGATGTCTTTTTGGGTATAATATATCTTTAGGAAAAATATACAGGGATGCCCCGTTTAGCGCTACCCCGCATAGCGCTGATTCGCTATAGCGCTGTTCCCGTACTGGTACTCGCAGAGCGCTAATCCCTGCTATAGCGCTGTTTTTTTTCCATGTGCGACCCGCTTAACGCTTAAAGAGCGTGACTGCGTCGTTACAGCATTAACAGGGGCACCATGGGAGAACGAACCAGTGAGAGCCAGAAAGAGAAAGAGAGACAGCAAAATCCAACCTGGAAAATCCATTGGCAAGGTACAGAATACTTTCTTTGTTCCCTTGTTTGTAATAATGTGATTATTATTAGCTGTCTAATACAATTTTTCTCCCTAGTGATTGTTATCAGGGACCCCCAAATCCTGCAGAGAACATCCGCTGGCAAGGTACAGTACAGAATACTGTATTGTCATTGTTCCATTGTGTTGCATAATGAAAATCTACATTCAATGTACTGTATTTTTATACTGTTTTACAGATGTCTGAGTGCAAAGAGGAGCAGGCTAAGGGCAAGCGCCAGAGTATTCCTCTGGATGTCAAGACCCAAGTATTGGACCGCCTGGATAAAGGAGAGCGCCAGGTGGATATCGTTGCAGATCTCCATTTGCCTACCTCCACTATCCGCACTATCCTCAAAAACAAGGATAAGATCCGCACCTCAGCGATGACCAGCACTGCTTCTTCAGCCAAGAAGATCACCCGCTCCAGGTCCTACGCTCTTGAGGAGATGGAGAAGAGTGCCGAGCCACCCGACTAACTTGGCTGAGCTGCCCACCTGCATTCCTGTTGAGGTCCTGTTCCCACCATCCAACACAACGTCGCTTATCCAGCCTATGGACCAGGGGGTGATTGCCACCTTCAAGGCCTACTATCTCCGCCGCACATTCCATCAGCTGATTGAACACATGGACCGCGAGGACAAGCAGTCAGTGTTGGACTTCTGGAAGCAGTTCCACATCATGAAGGCTGTCTCCAACATTGATCTTTCCTGGAAGGAGCTGACACAGCAGTGCCTCAAGGCTGTGTGGAAAAAGATCTGGCCAGAGCTGTGTGAGGATGTGCAACTACCAGAGCCCATCATAGCGGAGATAGTTGACCATGTTACCACGGCTGGACTAGGAGACACAGATGCTCAGGACATTGAGCAGTTAGTCCAGGCTTAAGGTGAGAGCCTCAACAATGAGGACCTTGAAGAACTGGCTGAACAGGGCACACAGAAACCTCAGGACACCAGCGACTCGGACACTGAGCCTCCAAAAGAGCATTCCTCTAAGCTCCTAAACAGGGCATTGCATTAGGTCAATGGCATAATGGATGAGCTGGTGGCAATGATCCTGATGCAACTAGGAGCAGGAATGCAAGGCGCATTGTGCTGGGAGGGGTGTCTTGCTACCGCCATCTGCTGGATAGCCGCAAGAAGCATAGACAAATGACCTTTGACCAATTTGTGGCCAAAAAAACAAGGCAGGAGGAGGACCCTGGAGCCTCCACATCCACCATTTAAACCTTTTTTTTTTTACTGTTACTTTAATTTGGTACAGTTTCTTTAATTTATTGGGTGCAAAACCCTTAGTTTATTTAATTTTTTATTTATGCTGCGATGTGCAGTCACAGCAAGTAAAAAAAGTTTTACAAGTTTTAAAATTCTATTGGTGTTGTGTCCTTTTTTTTCAAAGTTGATTCCCTGTGCCTATCTTCCCCATGTTAAACTGCCCCGTTCAGAGCTGTTTTGCTTAGCACTCATAGCAGTTGGAACCTATCTACAGCGTTAAGCGAGGTATTCCTGTATCTGTATGCCTGAGGAAGGGATCTCAGTGGTTTTAAAAGCATATAATAGCAATAGAACTAGTTAGCCAGTAAATGTATCACCCTTTCTTCAATAACACACCACCACTATTAACTGCACCTTGAAACGATGTGACCAATCTCATATGGAAATGGTATCTATTGGTTTCTTCACCAATGGCACCATCATGTTATATTAGAATAGGAACAATGTGTAAACTATTGCCCATTCTCACTGTTGGTTTTATCCCCTAAAATCCAAATACAGCTGCAGATTTTTCCTGGACTTGATATTTTTTTTATTTACTTGGCAAAAAAAAACAGGGAAAAAGCTCAATTCGTCATACAAGCACAACTCAATAGTTATATTCCTTAGCCTGGTTTCAAATCGTCAATTCACAGGTACAAATCCTACGCAATGTTGAATATTTACCAAACACTGGATTTACTCTGATCTATTCTACTAATAAAGTAGGCACATAGATGATCATATAATAGAGGAACAGATGAATAGATAATAAATACGAGGGCAAGTGGAAAAATCCAAGCCCTTTGCTCCGTGTGCGTGGAAGGGTGTCAGACGATGCCTACGACTGGTGCAAATTATCATGTATAGTAGTAGTATTAGTCTGAGAATGTCCTAAGTGGCAATTAATTTATTGGAAATCTATTGAGCTTTTATCAGATCTTGTTATGCATCCTAAATCTCTGTTATTGGCTTAGTTTGAGATGTAGGCTGCACAAAATAATATTAACTTATAACCTGTACAAATTTCTTGTTTTCAATTAAATAAAGAATTTTAACAATGATTGACTTCTCTATTCTTCTATAACCTATACTACATTATTCTGTGCATGCTATTCTTCGCAAAGGCACTATAACTAAATTAGTTTTATATGTTGTTTCCTATCAATCTAAATATTAATCTTTCATTACTAGCTCAAACTCATGGTTCTGCTGTGTTGGATAATATCATTTGCAGTATCTGTATTGTATCTGTTGGTTCAGCTCAGTGGTTCTTGCAAAATAAAATATATTAAAGTGAAACATTGCAAGATGTGATGATTATTACTATTAACATTTATTTATGAGATGTCTCTTTTTTACTGGAACAAGTCTACACTGGCTAATTATTTGGAGACCACATATATAGAAATTCAGATACCATCTGAATCATTAGTTTAATAAAGTTTCAATGCACCCAAGACATTTGTTTAATCTTGTGAATATGCAGGCAAATGTGTTTTTTAGCTACAAGAAAGGAATAATTGCTTTGTAACGCTGTGAAATATTCATATAAATGTACATGCTGTAAGAAATCGCAAGTGAAAATTAACCTATCATCAAAAAAATCTTATACAGGTTCGACATTAGGTAGGCATTGATGCAATTGTATACATTGTACTGCCAAATTCACCAGCAAGTTGAACTTCAAATTTTAGGTCAGAGTAGCTAAGCTGAAAGCATAGCTGGTTAAAAGATTTTTTCTAATTCGGTTATATTGGCCTTCAATTTGAAATTTACCTTGAATTCTACCTTTAGTGAATTACTCTGTGAGTGTAAAATTTATACCTATCTGGGAATTGTTTTCCTCTTCCTGTAGAATGCTTGGGATTTTAAAACAGCTGCTAAATCACTTGGGAGAGTTGTAACTGCGTGTGCGGCGACACTTGACCAACATAGTTATTGCTTGTATCACTTAACTGATGGCACAGTGTTATGGACAATGATAAATGTAAAGTGGAATAAAGTTTTACCTGAACATTTGCTAGAAGCTTGGCTGAAACCATGGAGGTTTAGCAAACTATTCTGAAAAGTTTTTATTTTTTTCATTTCAGCTTTATTTATTTTTTATTTTCGCTCTGTAAGCTGTTTGGATTTATTTAATTGTTTAAAAATGATTTAAATGTGTTAGCTTTTATTTCATAAAATTCTGTAGTATTTCACAGAATTAATCATTTCAGAAAAGACCGTTAAAGGGGCGTTAAAAACAGAAGTGAAACAGAACATTATAAAAATTGACAAATCTGTTGCATTGCCAGAAAATGGCATTCGAAAATAATGTTCATAGCACAAAGCAACAGATAAAAAAAATCAGGTAGATTTAATAAGTTACACTAAACAAAAACAAAAAAAAAATTAAAAAAAGTGTAGAAATATCTGTGACCCTTCAATAAATCTCATTGTATATTGTGGTACCTATAATTGGAGGTGTGAACTTATATTGGCAAATTGGTCAAAGTATGATTCCATGTAACTGTAGGGGGTCTTGCTGTTGGTGTACAGCTGTCGTGTCTTACTTCTATTTTTCACATGTCATTGGGACCCATGGTATTAAGCTCCCATTTACTGCATTAGTGCCTTGCTCTGACAGGCCTCGCCAGTGCATCAATAGACAATATGTGTATTGTTGCAATATAACATCATTCTATTGCACACGTTGGACTATCACAGCTCAGGCCTGGCAGAGGAAATAAGATAATCATAAGATGAAGAAAGACAAACAAGAGTGTGGAGAAGTTGGGGCACATAAAGGAAGAATAAAAAGGAGAAGCACAAGCAGAACTGACACAAGACATCATTAATATTATTTAAAAGAGCATCAGCATTTTCTGCAGTGCTGTACAATGGGTTCACAATGGGTTGGCTTCTGGTATCAAGTACTCTTTTTACAATTCTTGTTTAGTTTTTCTTGGTTTTTCTGGTTTTCTTTATGCTGGGTTTTCTGGGTTCATTCCTTTATTCCGTTCCTGGAATTCCCAGTCTCATGGATTCCTTTAAAGGTTTGTTTTTTGTTGCCACACTCATTCCTTTGTCATTAAAGGGACACTATAGTCACCAGAACAACTACAGCTTATTGAATGTGTTCTGGTGAGTAGAATCATTACCTTCAGGCGTTTTGCTGTAAACCCTGACTTTTCAGAGAAAATGCAGTGTTTACATTACAGCCTAGTGATAACTTCACTGACCACTCCTTAGATGGCTGTTTGAGATCCTTCCTGGGTCATGGCTGCCTAAAATGCATCCAAACATTCAGTGTCTCCTCCCTCTGCATGCAGACACTGAACTTTCCTCATAGAGATTAATTGATTCAATTAATTTCTATGAGGAGATGCTGATTGGCCAGGGCTGTGTTTGAATCATGCTGGCTCTGCCCCTGATCTGCCTCCTTGTCAGTCTCAGCCAATCCTATGGAGAAGCACTGTGATTGAATAAGGCTACCACTTCTGATGAAGTCAGCAGACTGCTTGTTTTTCTAATGCAGACAGGGCAGAGCCAGCAGCTTCAGGCTTGAATACAGTAAGATTTTGACTATATTTATGGAGGCATGAGGGGCCCAGGGGGGCTAGATGGTGGTTTTAACAGTATAGGGTCATATAATCCTTTTTGCTTCGGTCTGTTTCTGCAGGCAGTGGTTTCATTTCTTCTTCTCCTTTCTTTGCAGGTAAGTACTATGTGTGTTTTATTGTTGTTTATTTAGTCATGCATATTTAGGCAGTTAGGACCCACCGTACTTGGAGTACTTTGGCGCAGAGGTGGGCTGCATACATCTTGGCGATTTATGTATGTCTAAATCTCCAATGTTCATTACATATATAGTACTTAGTTATGTCTTCTCTTGATTTACCTTGTATCTCTTGTCTTGTTTTATTTTGTCTTGTATTCCCAGTTCATGTACAGTCCTGTCCTGTCCTGCCCATGTTCTGTTAATGTTTCCTTTATGTATTGTATACATGTTCTGGGTTCTGCTTTCTGTCCTGCTCCGGTTCTGGGTTCTTCTAGTCTTATCTTGTTTGGTGCCTGTTCTAGTCTTACCTTGTTTCTAGTACTGGATACATTTCTGCATAACATTCAGCTCCTGGCTTCTCCTAAGCTGCATCAGGGTTCTGATATATGGCCGTACAAATGCTGGTGCCCAACACCAAGGGGTGTGTGGTTACCCTGCACCAGACCCTGATTGTCCACTTCCACGCTGAGACTCCTGTCATCTACATCATGCACTCAGGTCTTCTGGCCGCCACCCGTGACAGTGATAGTGTGGGCCCTGATCAAATGTACTTACATTCTAAAGAGGATATGGCACAGCTACACATGCGAATAACACAAATACAACACATACCTTGACCCACAAACATGGTTACATAAAAATACCATGCAGTATTCACAGCCACTTAAAAATATTATCCAACATTCACACATCCTCACAAACACACACTTGACATGCAAAATAAAATAAATCTGACATTTACGCACAACTACAAAAAACAAAAACATAATCTTTATAATGGCACCATGGCACTCACACTGGTACTACATTGACATACACATGCGGACACAATACATGCAAATGTATGTGTGCATTCACGCATAATTACATTCAATGCAAATGCACACATAAATTCACAATGACAATATACACAATTGCACAGCTACATGAAAATTGTATGGAACATAACCATCAGCCGTGCTCAGATTAGTTTGCAAAAACCACCCCTGTCTTTCTGATACAGCAAGAGCGATTTGACAAAGGAGGAGGGATACAAAGTATCACTGTGGGCAGTTCTGAAGCCGTGTAAAATTGTACTCAAACATTGTCAAAATTACTTATCCAACTCCTCTCTGCTTCTAAGATTCTTTTATGTAAACCTGCAACATTTTCATATGCAGTATTCTTTGTATGCGTGGCATAGAGCAATGCGTGGAATACAACGACTGCATTTTAGAAATAATGATTTTTTTTCTAACTGAACCAATCAATATTTAGTCACGGTGTATTTGCTGAGATCATGAAGAGCTGATATGAACCAACAAAGAGGATTTGTGTTTGCGTTTTCAATAACTGCATTTGTCATGCATGATCTGTGACATCTTAATTTGGTTATATGCCAGCAGAACGCTAAGACACTCATATTCTAAAATTTCTAATAAGCCTGCCCCTTAATAAATATATATAAATTATGATCAATGATCTTTCTTGGGCAAAACTTTTCAATGCGCATCTGTAAGAATTAGTTTAAAATTGTTGTTATTTTCCCATATAACTCCTGTTTTAAAAATGATTATTTACCGCCTCTGCCTGCTAGCATTTCATCTTTGGCTTTGATGTTCTCTGATGAAAGAAAATGAGACCCCAGTGTATCTCAGTACATTATGTCATGGTTTACAGACATTATGATTTCAGTGACTAATACAGTTTACACATTGTGTGTGTATGAGTATGTTTGTGTGTATGAGAGTGCGTGTATCTACAAGTTCTTGCATACATGTCCAAGTTATTGTTTATTTGTAGTTTGTATTATACAGCAATGATAATATGAAATATGAAAATAATCTTTAAACATATGGTTTGTGATAACCTTATTACCTTTAAAGATGTTCCATTGCTTAACATTTTTAATGATGTGTTTGTTGTATTTATAACACAGGTTTATATGAACTTAGAAAAAAAACTAAACAAAAAAATCAAAACAAAACAGAAAGTGTCCCTTATTTTTAAAATGAATATTTTAAAGATCATAACCACTACAGTCTGATGTAGTGGTTATGGTGATTAGGATAACCCTGGAAACCCCAAGTGTAAATATTGAAACCATTAAAGAATGGCATGACAACTTAACTGGGTCCGGAGTGCTCATTCTTTGTATCGCAGAAGAGAATCTTCATTATCCTCTGCCCAGTTGTACAGGGAGCTACTCTAAGCATACCAAGAGTAGAGGAAATAGGTCAGTGTTATCTCTCTGGTAACTCTCTACATACTGCAAACAGGCCCCTGTTAGTCTGAACACATAGGGTAATGATGATCACAGTCCAGTGAGGCAGGGTAAGGGGGGGATATGAGACACATGGAGGGGGAAATAAAGACACAAAATCATGTTTCTTACCTTTTCCTTGCAGGAGCATGGCTGGGGATGATGGGAGTTGGCTGCCTCTCCTCTCCTTGTGGCCTCCAGTCTACTTCCTCCTTCCCACACGGAGTGAGCTGGGAGGAAGTGACCGTCCGTCACTTCCTTCCAGCACTTCTTGCGTCTGCTATTTTTTAAAGGGGCCCAGTCACGCTATTATATGGCCACAGTGCTGACCAGGCCCCTGAAAATATAGGGCACATCGGCTGGCCCTTAGTGCATGGGCCACCCAATGGGCCCCATCAGCGTGTGGGTCCCGGTGCAGCTGCACCAGTGGCAGTTCCACTGCTACACATGGGGCCTCAGCGGCCGGACCCCCCAGGGCCGTCGGGCCCGTGACACCCATCATGGTTGTCACCACCTGATGGCGGCCCTGCATTTTTGGTCCTGGGTCCCAAGTGACCTAGGTACCCCTCTGGGTTCTCTTTCAATGTTTTCATCACCCTTCTTATAATATAAGGTTCATAGGCCTTGATTTAAAATGTTTAAATAAGATTCTCAAATGATTTAATGTTCTGAAAAATATTTCAATATTTTGGTATTTTTGATATATGTATTTCTTTATATATGATATATTTTGATGTTTTCGTATTTTGAAAAAAAAGCATTTTAAAAGCTTATCCAAAAGTATTAAATGATTTGAAAGGCTTATCCAAAAAATACTAATTAGAGGCTATAATTATTCAAATATGTAATTTGCGTCCCTTTGGCACACATGGGCACCACCAAGGAAACAACATTTATTGTCCTTTTTGTCCTGGTAATATAATGCCACCCCACATTCCCAAAGAGGAAAAAAAAATAAGAAAGCAATATAAAAAAAAAGAATAGAAACATTGTTCCAAAGGCAAATACATTAACAGAATGACATTTCAACTACATTCCCATTGCACTTGAGCCCTGAATTCTCCACCCCGATAATTGTCTACAGTGTAGCATGTGTTTTTAGACATCTTACTGTACTTTTCTAGCTTCTTTGAATAAATTCAAATTCAGTCATTTTTCCTGCTGTACAGCAGAGCTAGACATAATTAAATTTCATTTGTGTATTAGTCATCTGCGCCATTTGCTTATGAGATTTTGCTTAGAATTTGTTCAAAATGATATACTGACTAACCTAAATATAGCTAGACTGAAAGCATCAAAGATCTAAATTTTTATAACTCGCTTAGATTTTGTTCAAATGATATACTGACTAATCTAAATATAGTTAGACTGAAAGTATCAAAGATCTAGCTTTTTAAAACTCTTATTATAATTGCCCTGTGTTTTATTTTCACAAATGGACCCTTGCATATGTTATGTGTGACATCCAATTAATATTCATAAATTCCACGTTTTTGAGCAATGAAAGATGTTTGAAATAAAATAAGGGCGAGAAGTAAAACCATCCCACATAATTTTAATCCCACATTATTTCACAATTATGGATTACCATTTAAATGAAAGTGTTGTTATCACAAAGCACAGAGGTGTTAAATCTCCACTTTCCAAAGTGGGTTCCTTACCAAGCCATACACCTCACCAGTAATAGATGGTAAAACATGGTGTAACCAATAGGGATATGTACTAAAGTGAGAAAAATTTTATGGAATTCACTTTGATTTAGGTTAAAGGACCACTCTAGGCACCCAGACCACTTCAGCTTAATGAAGTGGTCTGGGTGCCTGGTCCAGCTAGGGTTAACCCATTTTTTAATAAACATAGCAGTTTCAGAGAATAATAATTACTAATGGGTTAAGCCTTCCCCCTAATCCTCTAGTGGCTGTCTCATTGACAGCCACTAGAGGCGCTTGCGTGCTTCTCACTGTGATTTTCACAGTGAGAGCACGCCAGCGTCCATAGGAAAGCATTGTAAATGCTTTCCTATGAGACCGGCTGAATGCGCGCGCGGCTCTAGCCGGCGGGGCGTAACGAAGGAGGAGAGGAGGCAGAGAGCACTCCGCCCAGCGCTGGAAAAAGGTAACTTTAAACCCCTTTCCCCCTTCCAGAGCCGTGCGGGAGGGGGACCCTGAGGGTGGGGGCACCCTCAGGGCACTATAGTGCCAGGAAAACGAGTATGTTTTCCTGGCACTATAGTGGTCCTTTAAAATTGTTACAAACAGTGTTTTAACACTACTTTGTTTTTGGTTTGACCTATTTTGGCCTTACATTTGAAATTTACTTTGAATTCTCTGCAATTATTACCTTAGTGATTAACTCTATCAGACACCTATTATAGATTAGATCCATTTTTACTGGTCATCTTCCATTGATTCCTTGCCCCTGCTTTGCTCTTCGCCTCCTACCCTGCTTTTCTATATACTGAAACTTCTCATTACAAACCAGAAGACGAGGGGTCTAGTGTGGGAACTGCAGATAATGAAAACAAATTTAATAAAATTAGATTTTAAAGGTAAGGTTGATATGGCAGCGTTAAAGCATTACAACCTATGCAATAAGCTTGCTCTGTCTTTTTTTAAAAATATGTGTCTAATATTTCAAACTTGTATATGATTTACATACCACAAAGAAATAAATTGCATAATTAGCAAAAATACATTTTGTAACAGAGTTTAATGAGAGTGTGTATGAATCATCAAAGCCCTCCCTATGGGAATTTTCTTAAGTATTTTGTTAAATGCTATTCTAAAACACCAGTTTGTATTTGTGCTGTATGTGTGTGGGTGCTGTATGTGTGTGGGTGCTGTATGTGTGTGGGTGCTGTGTATGTGTCTGTGTGTGCTGTATGTGTGGGTACATTACTTGATATCCCCCCTCCCTTCTTACCTTTTGTAGGGAGGGGGGATCCTTTCTGCTGCTTTTCCTGGTGGTCCAGTGGAGAGTGAACTCTAGCCCCTGAGGGGCTAGAGTCCACTCTCGCGAGATTTGAGCGTTGCCATGGCAACGCTCATATCTCGCGAGAGGAACCCGGTGGAGCTGCCGGCAATAGCTCCCCGGATCCTCTCCTGCCTCCCTCCCTGCATGTGGGTCGGTGGGGAGGGAGGCTGAGAGCAGAGCCACCGCTCGGATAGCGCGGGTCTGCCTGAGCCGACAGGGGAGATCCTGAGATCTCCCCTGCCGGTCTCAATATACATAGGCGTGCCGTGGGGGTTAGGGTGTGCCCAGGGACACCCGGCACACCCCGTGCGCACGCCTATGCCCACCACAGAGGTATGGACCCTGGACAGATTTATCCAGGCATGCATACATGCAGCAGGATGTGCACTGAGTAAAAATCACAATCTTGTTAGCACTCATACCATATGGATATCATGTCACCAGAAAAAATGCAAAGACGAGCTACAAAGTTGATAAAAGGAATGGAGCATTTTAGTTACGAAGAAAGGTTAAAAAATGTAAATCTCTTTAGTTTGGAAAAAACAGCGCCTCAAAGGGGATATGATAACATTATACAAATATATTCGGGGCCAGTACAAACCATTATTTTGAAATCTATTCATAAACAGGGCTATTCTTAGGACACGAGGACACACATTTAGGCTGGAAGAAAGGAGATTTTATCTATGGCAAAGAAAAGGTTTTTCTTTTTACAGTAAGAGCAATAAGGATATGGAATGCTCTGCCTGAAGAGGTGGTTTTATCAGAGTCCATATAGATGTTTAAACTACAATTGGATAAATACTTGCAAGAACATAACATACAGGGATATAATTTCTAATTAGTGGGGTAATAGCTGCTTGATCCAAGGAGACATCTGACTGCTATTTTGGGGTCAAGAATTATTTTTTTCCTAGTTTGTTGCAAATTTGGAAGCACTTCAGACTAGTTTTTTTGCCTACTTTTGGATCAACAGCAAAAACATATCTGTGGAAGGCTGAACTTGATGCACGCTAGTCTCTTTTCAGCTATGTAACTATGTATATTGCTTGTAGCACCAATGCATCACCCCTAGATTAGTTTTCAATAGTAATGCACTTTTCTCATACATCTTACTTCCTTATTTCTTTTTATAGCTCATCCATAGATTTACTGACACAAGGCAAGGATGGGAAAATGCGCAAAGCAAAACAAAGTACACTCAGAGATCGATTCTGAATTGATGTTCCACAAGATGTTCAGAATAGAATTCCCAAACTATGCAATGTTATATATTCATAGATGTTTGAACAACCAAGAGTTGCTGTGTGTAACAATCAACAATAGAATGCATTGCCCTTTTCTGTATGTTACATGTTAATGTTGTTAGGAAAACTTCCCAAATGATTTAATATTCTTTAAATGATTTTTTCAACCTGATATATCAAAAATATAATGTATATAACAAAAGATATGAATATCTCAAAAATATCAAAATATTATAATCACTTCAATATATCTGAAACAGATAACAGGTCAGCAGTAAGAAGGATTTAGATATTTCAAACAATATGACCAGGGCCAGACTGGGACAAAAATTCAGCCCGGACATTTAAAGGCAGAGCAGCCCTAAGAGAGGCGCGGCCTGAGACAGTGTATGTAGTGTCATCAACAATGACATGCATGTCTCTCCAAAGAGGATATAAATGTTTAATGCCCCTGAGGTCAGACAATGTGTAGTAGGATAGGGGTTGTGTGTGGAGGGGAGAGGACAGGGGATGCTGTGTGAGGGGGAAATAGGAGATCTAGAGTGTGGAAGGGGGACACGGGGCTGCAAAGTTTTAGAAGGGGACATGGGGCAGCATGGTGTGACAGGGGAACAGAGGCTGCAGAGTGTGAGAAGTAGACATGGGGCTGCAGGGTGTGAGAAATGGACATAGGACTGCTGGGTGTGAGAGGACATAGGGCTGCTGAGGAGAGATCACATGGGCTGCCGGGGGTAAGAGGGGGAAATGGGGCTGCTGGGTGATGGGGGAGACAGGGGCTGCAAGGTGTGAGAAGTGGACCTAGGACTGCTGGGTGTGAGAGGACATGGGACTGCGGGGGGTGAGAGGACATTGGCTGCTCAGGTGAGAGGTAGAAATGGGACTGCTGGGTGAAGGGGGAGACAGGGGCTGCAGGGTGTGAGAGGTGGACATGGGGCTGCTGTGTGTGAGAGGAGAACATGTGGCTGCTGGGTGAGGGGGAAGACTGGGCTGCAGGGTGTAAGATGGGACATGGGGCTGCTGGTTGTGAGAGGGAAACAGGAGCTGTTGGGTGAGAGAGACATGATGCTGCTGGTTAAAATGGGTTGACAGGGGTTGCTTGGTGTAATAGGGGCCATGGTAATGCTGAGTGAGAGGAAGACATTGGGGGAAAAAAAAAACTTGCATTTCTCATTGTTATTATTATTATTTTATTAAAACTGTACAGTTTGTGCCCCCATCCCTCTTCCTTAGCTAGCGCCTTGGCAGGAGGGGAAGCCAGGGAGGAATTATTTTCCCTGGTGGTCCAGTGACAAAGTATCTGGTCTACACCCCTTGGCAGGTGTAGACCATGTGCACTGGGCTCATGCTGCTTTAGTTATCAGAGGGTTGCCATGGGCCCCCCAAGGCCATCCTAGTTCCGCCACTGCACTGACACAGAGATACACAGATGTAAACACACTGACATATACATAGAAACACACACTGACACATACACACTCGTACACTGTCATATACATACACAGATAAACACACGTCATAATTGTTATACTTTCAGCCACCCTCCTATTTACATACCTTTTATGTACAGGATGGTGGCTTCCCAGGGTCCTGCGGGTCCAGGCTGCTATGAGTGAACTGGTGGGACTGGGTCTCTTCTTGTTCTCCCCTCCTGTAGTTCCTTCTCCTTCTCTGTCCCTCGTGGTGCTCTGAACATATTTGGGAAGAAGTGATAGGCTGTCACTTCCTCTCATGCTGCCAATACCACAGGGGCTTAAAAGGTTTCAGGGACGCCCAGGCTGTTTAGCGATAGATAATTCATACCCATCAAGTGGCCCTAGGTGCATGGGCCACCCTATGGGCCCTCCAGGCGTTTGGGCTCCTGGGCAGCCGCACCGGCTTCACCCGTGGTAGTCCACCAATTGGCAAAAGAAATATATTTAGAAGGATCCCAGTGTCCATAAAATATAGGTGGCAGTGAGAGAAGCATTTTAGGTGATAATGACTTGGTATGTTGCCAAACTGTTCACATCAGACATCGGTCTTTTAACGTTTATAACCTGTAGTATGTGTATCTGAAAAGTGTCTCTGTATCTTCTCATAAGAGACGAGAAACCTATCTGTGTGGAGCATTGTAGTACTTCGGGAATATAGGGGAAAGCTAATTGAATTGTTACTTCATGTGCACTATTAGTTTTTTGCAAAGCATAAATGGCCATGCTGTGCACATTTTCACCTTTTTATTTTATTTTATTTTATTTATAATAAAAGATTCTACACAAGTATTGTACGTGTCTTCTAAAAATTTCACTCAATGTGTACTCAAAATGAGAAAGAGAATCTTTATAATTAAGCAAAGTCTTTAAAAATGCAGGACAGGTGTAAGAGAATGATGTAATCTGCAAGTAAATATAACACACTGGTGTTGTTTCTGTATCACACCCATATTTATGAATATAGTAATTATTCTCAAAAAGCCAGTAACTTTTAAGCATCAGTAAATCCCTTAATTACATCAGAAAGTATTATATTTTTATATATATGTATATATATATATATATATAATTTGCTCTACAATGTTATAGTTAATGAAAAAATATTGAAAACATACATTCTTAGTTGGAACAAAAATATGGGTAAAAAAGCGATTTAATTTATAGATGCTATTGGAGGATACCAAAAAATGAAAACTCTCAGTGTTATTCGCTAAAGTCAGAATTCAATGAATCCAAAGTGAATTTTAATTTTAAAGGGACACTATACTCACTAAAATAACTTTAGCCTAATGAAGCAGTTTTTTTGTATAGATCATGCCTCTGAAGTCTCACTGCTCAATAATGTGCCATTTAGGCGTTATAGGGAAACTGTAGTCACCCAGACCACTTCATCTCATTGAAGTAGTCTGGGTGCACTGTCCCTGTCCCACTTAGTCCTGCAATGTAAATCATTGCAGTGGCTGTCAATCATACTCTGTAAATTGAACTTTAATTAAATGCAGGAGACTTCTGCAGGGTCTGGCAAGCTATTAACTGAGCATGAGATAATATATTCTAAATTAATCAGACTTTGCAATAAATTAAATATAAACATTAGATGATTCTTAACAGGAAGTGTTTAGTAAGGCTGTGTAAGTCATGTAGGAAGGTGTGACTCTGCTGCATAAGCAAAGTGACAAATCCTAAATGACAGAGAATTGAGCAGTAAGACTGCAGGGCTATGATCTATACACCAACACTACTTCATTAAATTACAGTTGTTTTGCCAGCAGTAGCAGAACTGAAATTATTGCTGACTTAGAGCATGTGTCTAGTGCAACAATTTTTTTTTGTCAATCTTTCTTTTATTGAGACATACGAGACGGGGTACAAAATAAAGAGAGGGAAATGCAAGAACGTTTTACAGTATAGGGTTAGTACATCGTTAATTTGGGGATGTTACATATCCTGAATAGTGATGCCTCATTTTTTGTTGTTTTGTTATGTCGTGTAGCAAAAACATATTCAAGTCCAACAGTGTAGTAATGCGTAACAAATGTCAGGTAGTTCTGCGCTGTAGACACCATTCAGTCTAGATAACAGGGTGTGCTATGAGATTTTATGCTATATGAACTGAGGAATAGCGTTATCGTGCTTCTAGTGGGTCAGTGGGAGCAAAGTTAAACGTCAGGCATGCCATGTACTATATGAAAGTTGCGGTAGTAAGCAGTAACAAAGCGATACATCACGTGACATTTAAAATAGCACTTAGTAGTGTACAGGTTAGTATAGTTATTGCACGTTATGATACCTCATGACTAGTAAACAATAAGATATCATATATGAGTCAGGTGTGACGGGTAACGCGTGGACGGTCTTGCTTAAGCTCAGTTTAAATGGTAAGAAGCATGCTAGCCCAGGCACTCCCTCATTTGCTTTTGTGGGTACCATTTGGGTAAATGTTAATTAAATGCAGGAGTGTATCGTGGCATTAGATTAGCTCTGCAAGAACAACAATGCTGCCCAAGCTATAAGATTAGTCATATGGCTAAGATTTGTCTCACAAGGTAAACTTAAGGTAAACTGCACGTCTATGTGGTGCAACATACCAGGAGAAAACAGTGCAATTATAACGTAGGCTGCATTAAAGGCAACAATTATAAGCATAGCGTTTCATCGTTTGTAAGTAGGACATAGAGAAATAAAGAAAGAAAGTGAGAGGATAGAGTTAGAAATTGCTGCATGTCCGCAAATCAGTCCCATTCAGCCCATGCCGGTTTGCGGCAGGTTGTCATCTCCGGTAGACTCAGTGCAGATTGTCGGATTCCCGGGGAGTTACAGGCTTGATTTTGGTATCGGGTGATACCCCCGGGTGTCCCCTTCATGGTAGCTTCTCTCCAGTGTGCGATTGTGCTGATTTGTTGGGGGATTACCCCTGAAAAGTGCAGAGTGAAGTGGGAGCTGAGGTTCAACACAACCACTCTGCCTGGATGCTAGGCTTCACCCCCTAGTTCAACTATTTTGACCTTAATCACCTGCGTTGAGATAAATTTTTCTCATAACAATTATTTTCAGAAACTGACCAGTATGGTCTCATTTCAAGTGTTGCACTACTTTTTTACAACCAGCCACTATTCGGTAAAGTGCTTGTGACTACCTATTGCAAAATGTCTCCGGCGGCATCAATGAGTTATCGGCGAACACTACTTAAAGCCATTTGCTAAGTGTTTGCTAACAGCTCCCATAATTATCTTTAGGAAGCACTAACTGCAATTTAATTACTGGTTTCTGACTGGTTTTCAGTTTTGTTACTACTGTTTAACTGCTCCCGCCAACCCTCCAAACATAACACCATTCTCTTGCCTGGTGCAGTGAAGTTGAGAACAACTAAATCCCTATAATTACTAAAATAAAATATACATGTTAAAGTTACATACTCTGCAACACTATGTGACAAAGTGACTATGTGACACCTGGCTTCAGAAACCTTATTTAGTTCTCCTATCCATGTCTCCTTGTTTAGGAATACAGAGATTTTCAAAAATTGCTGCAGCTGTAGACTTGCCCCTTTTTCTCCTTTAGCTGTAAATATTTGTGCACTGCATTTTCACTCGGCATGATACTCACCGTGTGTCCCTACCAACCTTGCCTAGCTCTCTGAGGGGACACTGTGTGCATGTGCAGTCAAAGGCTCTTTGAAAATGAGATGCACCGTCCCATTCACAATACTGTAAATGTTAATGTTGGTAGGTAATCAGTTTACTTAGCAATTTCCTTAATTTGGGAAATAGGGAACCATAAATACTGTAAACCTCGTTTGGACTTGGATTATGAAATAAGGTCAGGTCCCATAGAGTGAGAGGTCTCCGATTGGTGGAGCTTCTTTGTATTATGGGAGAACTTGCTTCTCCTAGCTGCCTGTGTAGCTGCAGTGAGAATCTTTCTTATTTTTATTGATTTTGCATTTTCTGTATTATCTATATATACATTAATAATTAGACCACTTCCATTATTGAGTGTCCCTTTCACTCCTACAGCAGATGATGTTTTCAGGAGTGAATTATCAATTTGTCAGATCTCTCCAGCGATTGATGTTTCTGGAATGGATTCCAAAATGTGTTTTGAGTGCTATTAAGCAACATAATTATGATGTATTAGGGTATTAATGATGTCTGTAAATCTTACTGTAAAAAACAACACAGAGGTGATAGAGATAAGGATGGTACATATATGTGAGTATTTTAAATAATATGTAGCAATAATACATACACCCAGTTAGCAGCAGGATTAAACATTATAAATAGATTCATGACACAAATTATTACTTTTATTTAAGAATTTAAAAAAAAAATTTGAACATGTAACTGTACATGACTCTCTAGTTGGTTATTTTAATTATTTTGACTTGCAACCTTGTAGGCAGATGGTTAAATGTAATTTATCTAGTGGTGCTTGATTTAGCCAAGTAGATCTTCTAATTTTTCAGTCTGAAAAGAGAAAAAGAGAGATGTGTGTCCCTTATATTTATTTCATCTAATCTAACTAAACAACCAGAACAGTGACCTCCAATAAGCTATAACTACACCCTGTTCCAAATTATTATGCAAATTATATTTTTCTCATTTACCTAAATAATTGATGTAAATAACAGCTAGCATAATTCTCATGTTATCAACAATTAAGAGTACAATTCAAATTTTATTGAACAAACCTCCTAATAACAGTATTTTTTATAAACATAAAAAACTTATAATGCAAATTATTATTCCAAATTATTACGCACAGTAAGTTTCAAAACACTTTATAGGTTGTAAAGAACTGAAAATTGTCATTTGTTGTGTTTGCAGCATATTTACTAAAATCAAAAGCTATTTCAATCAAACTTATAACAACATTTTAACTTTTTAAACATTTTAACAGGTCACGTTACATTTTAACATAGGACCCCTTATTTGACAACAGCTTCACAAGTCTTGCATCCATTGAACTTGCGAGTTCGTGGACAGTTTCTGCTTGAATTTGTTTGCTAGATGTCAGAATAAACTTTCAAGACCTGCTGTTTGGATGTAAACTGCCTCCCACCCTCATAGATCTTTTGCTTGAGGATGCTCCAAAAGTTCTCAATAGGATTGAGGTCAGGGGAGGATGTCGGCCACACCATGACTTTCTCTCCTTTTATCCCCATAGCAGCCATTGATGCAGAGGTATTCTTTGCAGCATGAGATGGTGCATTGTCATGCATGAAGATGATTTTATTACGGAAAGCATAGTTCTTCCTTCTGTACCAGAGAATAAAGTAGTCAGTCAGAAACTCCACATACTTTGCAGAAGTCATATTTACACACCTTCAGGGACCCTAAAGGGGCTGACCAGCTCTCTTCTCATGATTCTGGCCCAAACCATGACTCCACCACCACCTTGCTGACGTCGCAGCCTTGTTGGAACAGGGTTGCCGTCCACCAACCATCCACTACTCCATCCATCTGGACCATCCAGGGTTGCACGGCACTTATCAGTGAACAGGACTGTTTGAAAATTAGTCTTTATGTATTTTTCTGCCCAATGCAGCCGTTTCTGCTTGTGAGCATTGGTTAGTGGTGGTCGAATAGAATGTTTATGCACAGTTGCAAGACTCTGGAGGACTCTACGCCTTGATGTCCGTGGGACTCCAGAGGCACCAGCAGCTTCAAATATCTGTTTGCTGCTATGTAATGGTATTTTAGCAGCTGCTCTCTTGATCTGATGCATGGATCTGGCAGAAATCTTCCTCAATGTGCCTTTATCTGCACAAACCCGTCTGTGCGCAGAATCAGCCACAAATCTCTTAATAGTGCAATGATCACGCTTAAGTTTTTGTGAAATATCTAATGTTTTCATACCTCGTCCAAGGCATTGAACTATTTCACTCTTTTCAGCAGCAGAGAGATCCTTTTTCTTCCTCATATTGCATGAAAATGGTGCTCTGCTTAATAATGTGGAACACCCTCCTTTAGTCATTTTTCCTTAAATTGGGCTCACCTGGCAATCTAATTATCACAGGTGTCCGAGATTGTTTTCAGTGATCAAAAGAGCCCCGAGACACAATGCCATCCATGAGTTAAATTGAAAAACAAAATATTTAATCTTTGTGACACTTAAATAGAATTTGCATAATAATTTGGAACAGGGTGTATAATGAAAAAGACCTTGTAACTACCCTTCAACGTTTTCCCTCCACCCTGTAACCTAAAGATTGTAGAGGGAAATGAGATGATGTTGTGGTACAGGAGAACCTGCAAGTCCTTTAACATCTTATACTAATAGCCAACCCATTAAAAGTGTTGGGAATACAGTCGGGGGGCGGAGCTTTACTGCCATGCGTATCGGATGTGTCCAGCAACAACTCCCACATCTGGACTTGATTATTGGGGACTGTTCCCAGTCCACTTACCTGTAATGCCCGCTGCCAGCAATCATCTTGTTCGCGAGGCGATGCTGCACCTGCACCTGCTGAAATGCCTGCCATGAGATTCGTGGCCTACTCGTGTGAGAGCCGTGGGGAGACAGCCACTCTTCTGGCTCACAAGACGATCGGGTGGTCCCCATCTACTGCTACCGGCAGGGGTTATCCCGGTCCCCACTGATCCACTCCTTGTGCCCTGCTTGGCTACCAGCAGCCTGCTCAATACGAGTCACAAACTTTCAAAATGGCGACCAAGCACCCTGAGTGTGAGCTCCCGCAGCCTGCACCAGCCCACCTGCACACAACAAAGAGCCTCACACGATGCATCAATGCAGTCTTCGACTGCTTCTGGGCGCAACTAGAGGCTCACCTTCTGGCGGAGCCGGCTCGGAGCAAAGGGAAGGAGCATGGTGGAGGAGAACAGGGTGTGAGCAAACCCCCTCCGGGCACACAGAATAAACACAAGCATACAACGATCTTCTAAGGCCCATCCAGGCTGAGAGCCAAATGGGGAACACTCCCCCCGGCATCACCCACAGAGGCTGAAGCCCCAACTCAGCAGGCAGTGAAGTAACACCAGGAGCGGTGGCTACTCCACTGACGGGAAGGACCTGGACTCTGCCATGAGCTCCAGTCTGTGGAACCATGATGCAGGCCCTCATCACAGCCTGGAGCAGGAGGGAGGCCTCTCTCTACGCCTATGTGGCAACACTCCATGGGTGTCCCTACCGACCTCTGAGTACTAGCATCGGCTGAAGATGTACTCATTGTGCAGGACTTAGACAACTACCTCCTGCAGTCTGCTAAAAGGCAATTACCACCACCTTATAACACAGTACCACTATTCCTAGTTATGTGCTTAGCTTTATATTATGTCCCTGCCATGATTTTTTTTTCTCTCGTTATACTGTCTGAAGGGCTGAGGGGGATGGGGCGCCACAAAGGGGTTACCCTTGCAGCTGAAAATAAAGGCTCTAGAGTGGGGGGACACAGTGGTAAACCTAACTTGTATATCCTAGCACATTATATCTAGCATGTTATGCCATGACATTTTTATCGGCACATAAGCCTATCCAAGCATGTTATTTCATGACGTCTCTAGCTACACAGCAGTCTATTTAGTTTGTTATTTTATGACAGTTCTAGTGATACACAAGCCTAACCTAGCATGTTATTTCATGATGTTTCTAGCTACACATCAGTATATTAACAGAATGTACCTATGAAGAATGTCCTGTTTTTCATGTGTTTTCCAAATTCTTGTTGGGGTACCTCAAGCCTTCCTGTTATAATCTAATGCACTGCAAAAATACAAAAAAATAAATAAAATATATAAAGTGTTGGGAATACAGTTATTTTACAAAACATTGTAAAGGACTCTCACAAACTACTGTCTTTCTATGTGAACAAGTACACATAGCTTGCCTTTTTTCTGTTGCAATGGTAATGTGAAAACAGAATTTCTGTATTGATCTGCTGTTTAGCCCAGCACTCTTAGAATACAACTGTCATCCAGTTTGGACCCAATTACACTTTTGATAGTAGTCTCCATCTTATCAGTTGATTTGAAGAGGAGATGAGCAATTAGTGCCAGAATATCCTTAGTTTTTGTCAAACTGCTGAAAAATGGTTTGTGTGTGTGTCTGCCTGTGTGTGTGACTGTCTGCCTGTGTGTGTGTCTGTCTGCCTGTGTGCGTGTGACTGACTGTCTGCCTGTGTGTGTGTGTGTGTGTGTGTGTGTGTGACTCTCTGCCTGTGTGCGTCTGTGTGGCTGTCTTCCTGTGTGTGGCTGTCTGCCTGTGTGCATGGCTCTCTGCCTGTATATGTGCGTGGCTCTCTGCCTCTGTGTGTGTGCGTGTCTCTCTGCCTGTGTGTGTGTGTGTGTCTCTCTGCCTGTGTGTGTTTGCCTGCTTGTGTGTGTGTGTGTGTGGCTGTCTGCCTGTGTATGTGACTTTCTGCCTGTGTGTTCATGGCTGTCTGCCTGTGTGTGTGTGTGTGGCTGTCTGCATGTAACAGTGTATGTGTGACACTGTATATGTGGCTTTATGTACATGACTGTCCATCTGTACCTGTGTTTGTTTGTAATTGTCTACCTGTAACTGTGTGTGTGACTGTCTGCCTGTAACTCTGTGTGTGTAATGAATATTTTTTTTAAATCATTATTAATGTAATAAATCCCCTATACAATCACTACACTTCTATACACACACTATACATGTATGACAGGTGAGGGGGGGCACTGCGAAGATGTTTCGCACCGGGTGCCTAAAGGCCTAAGGCCAGCCCTGACTTCATCCACTATATACACAAATGCACTGCATCCACTATACACACACAATGCACGCATTCTTTACAAACAAACATACTGCATTAACTATATACACTTATATAAACTGCATGCATCCTGGCACGATTCTGGAACCTAACACGCCAACAGGACACAGAGAGGAAAGATGCTAAACCGGTCCTTAGAGTGGCCGGGCTAAGCACATTAAGAATAGTCAGGAGACAAGCCAAGTAAAGGGAGCCAGAAAACGGGAGAACGAGAAACAAGCCGAGGTCAAAGGAGTGGAGAAGACAGGATAATCGGAATAACGAGCCAAATAATCGGTAACCAGAGAGAAACACGAGCAAACTGCAATACAGATAACACAAGACCACAACAGGGCACTGAGAGACAGGAAAGGTAAGTATAAATACCCTTTGCTTAATTCTGATTGGATAACTTCCAATCAGAATTAACAATCACACGTGGGAGATATCTATGCTTCCCACTGTGATTGTGGTACTGTTGCTTTAATGCCGGGTCACGTGAGTGACCCCAGCGTTTGCATAAATTTGCGACCTCCCAGCATGCAGCATTATACATGCTGCCGCTGGGAGGTGTGGAGGACGCGTGCGGAGAGCGGCGGAGAGGAGACGCCGCTCGCCAACAGGTAGGAGGAGGGGAGACCGCGGACCCCTGACACATCCCTTACACACACTGCATCCACTATAAAAAACACTACAAGAATCATTTACACACACAAAACTGCACCCACTATATACACAAACTGCATTCACTATACAATTAAATACACTGCATCCCTTACAAATACAGACACTGCATCCACTATACACACACAAACACATCATACCTTACACACACTTCATTCCTTACACAGTGTATGTACACTGCATCTACTTTGCACATACTTTTTCCCTTACAAACACACATTGGATTCCTACACTACATTCCCTAAACACACACACACATTATATTCTCTACAAACACATACTACATCCCCTACACACAAACACTCCATATTCTGTGAGCAGACTCAGGGGTGGGCCCTGTTGGCAGACTCAGGCCCTGGGCTCTGGGTGGGCCCTGGGCTTAGACCCTGGGCTCTAAACCTTCTAATGGATCACTGCAATAGCTGTAGTGGTAACAGTGTTTAGAGTGTTTCTTTGACATTATTATTTAACTTAGGCATAGCTGATATCTCCCTAGGCACCGTGAGCAAGGGGTCCACGTCTGGATTATCCCATACGGGCAGTCCAGATCTGAAATGCCTTCAAGTTCTCTCTGCACGAGAGACACAGCAACCCCAAACGATCATTTCAGCCTTGTTAGGCATCATCAGTGAGGCATAGTTGATATCTCCCTAGGCACCGTGAGCAAGGGGTCCACATCTGGATTATCCCTTTAAACTTGTGGAGAGCACAAAAAATGGGTTGCAAGAGTATACTGAGAACAGGCAGCAGCTGAAATAGCCTGCCCTTCGGTGGGTCCCCGCTCAGATCTCAAGCTGGTTTTTGCTCATCTTGTGCCATTACATAGAGAACATCTCTGAAACATCTCAGACTGGTCCCACCCATACGGGCAGTCCAGATCTGAAAAACTGTAGTGGTGACAGTGCTTAGAGTGTTTCTTTGACATTATTATTTAACTTGCTGTTTAGTATACCCCAGATAATGTTTGTTTTTTTCGTAAAGTGTGAGACTGCATTGCAGTTTTTTCCACTCCCTACACACTGGAAAGCTGTCTATATTTTTTATTTGAGAAAACATTTTGTTTGTTTTTATTTTCTAAATGTAATTTTTTTGTGAAACATAAAATGTATTTGTCATCTTTGGACCTTAACCAGGGGGTGAGTTTTCTGTAAGTGATAGAGCCTTGAGTGATAGATAAAGAGAACCTTTTTCTAGCCTGTTACATCAATAAGTCAAGATGGGATGGAAAATATCTATGCATGTTAGCTTTTGTGTAGAAGTGTTCTTTTATTAGAAGAACGTGTCCCAGTAGAAATGTGCACTAATTCTAAAGCAGAGAATTCTGGTGCAATACTCATGTCAGCTTGTGACTTTAGGCAACGTATAAAAATAATATTTGACCTTACTGTGTTTGAAACAAATCTACTATTTAACATTCCAGGGATGAGGAGCAGAGAGGATATTATCATTCACCTTGACACAGACATATGATTTTGATGGTAGATAAAACCAACTAGCCTATTCCAGTACAATATCAGATAGTTTTCACTGATGCTAATAGTCTTTGCTTGTGTTTAAGAAAAATAATCCATTACCTGCTGTGTCTTTTTTTAAAAAAACAAGTCACTAAAAAAAGTATTTGATCCCATGCTGATTTTGAACGTTTGCCCACTGACAAAGAAATGATCAGTCTATAATTTTAAAGATAGGGGTATTTTAACAGCGAGAGATAGAATAATAATAAAAAAAATCCAGAAAAACGCATGGCACAAAAAGTTATAAATTGAGGATAGGACTTGATAAAATGTGTTCCACTGATTTTTTTGAGGAAAGAGAAAGAAGACACATCCTCAACTCCTATTTTAAGTAATGATGTTTACTGATATGAAAAAAAAAAAAAAGCCAACCTGCTCAAAAGTGAAATCACACTTTCACAATACAAAACTTAAAGGGACACTATGGACATCAAGACCACTTTATCTCATCAAAGTGGTCTGTGTGCAATGTGCCTTTCCCTGTGCTATAGAAAAGGTGGTGGGCTTGCAGTAGCTGGACATACTAAATTTGAAGCTAATGCAAGCCAAAATTCACACACCCTTAAAGACATGCAAACTATTTTCTTTTAGTTTGGAGGAAAAAAATAATAATATATAAACACGTTTTTGAACTTCTTAAAGGCTGGATGAATAAATGAAACATTTGTGTAAATATGTGCTCACATATTTTTGAACAGCAATCTATTCAGTAAATAGCTGATATATGCCATATTTATGTGCTTGCTGTTCAATCCAATATTTAATATAAACATTATGCTATGTTTCAATAACTTACAGGTAGTAGACAATGGGTCAAGGATGAATAACATCCAGTTAGTGTAACTGCAGTTGTGTGTATGTTGGGTGTACAGAGAAACTAGTGAACGATATCACTGGAACTCTGTGTTAGTAGTAACTAGAGGTATACGTGTAATTGCAGAAAGGTGAGGATGTTTCTGATTGTTGCAATCATTGCTTAAATTAAACAAATGTATATTTATGCAATAGGTGATGAACAGAGGAATCTCAAAAGTTAGAGGAACACTGTAGCATTAAGAATCCAAACATGTGTTCCTAATGCTATTGTGTCCCCTTACCTATTTAGGTGTCTACCAAGGGTTTGAAAGGTGAGTCTGACTAAGCTTTCTTTCCTCACCACACTAATATCATCATGCCCTCTCAGCCTCCTTGACTGTGATCATCTAGCTGATCTCAGCCAGTCCAGTGCTTCCCCATTAGTGCGTATACATGACAAATTGCCACACTATGCCAAGCCAATGCTACTCCTAGAGAAGCTTCATTGAGAACCTGGTTTGACTTGGTTCATACAGGGAAGTACCTCTAGACAGCTAATAGAGGTGTGATTAACCCTACAATTGACACATTGCAGTTTCTACACTGCAAGGTTAAAATGAAAGGACCACTTCACCCAGACCACTTAATTGAGCTGAAGTGGTCTAGGTGCCTTTAATACTGTTCTTTCTTATTGGTGATCTGAAACTATTTGAGCAAATAATAATAAATAATAAGTGTTTGAAATTTTGAGTATAAATTGCTTAAGGCTACCATCAATATCGGCCAGGCTAAAGATAATTACACACATTTGTCTTCTATTTTCTTTGCTTGGTTTGTATATCTCTCCATCTTCCTCTTTGACAGGGTCTTCCTTTCTTCAATGGGAATATATACACTCTAGGAATAGTTGATCCATCTAGTGCAGATCGGTCTCTAAAAAAACTCTTCATTGTTGTATTCTGATAAAACATTGAATCTTTTATGGAAAGATCGTCTGTCATTGTTAAAATCACTTTTCAAGTTTTCGCTCTCTCTAGAGGGCCTTTAAGACAAGGAAAAATGGTCAAGGCTCGAGTAGCAGTTATTTTAGGCATAATGAAAACCCAAAGGAATCTGACAACTAGAACAGAAATGTCCCTAGAAGCAGAGTTGGTCCAAGACATACTTTCTGATTTAATAATGCACCCTCTATTCCCTTCACCTTTGTATCTTGTGAAATGGGAGGGAGAGAGGCTCTGCTGTGCTGTCCACCGTCCTTCTTCCCATAGGTGTGCTACACATTAGATAAGGAAAGGGTGCCATGGTGTGTCACAACATGAAAATACATTGCAGGATTACTGTAACTCCACTTACTCGATGACTCTGGGCAGTCAAAAGTTAGAGATCAGCCAGACGCACAGAGTTGTATCTCACATGTCAATCAATCTAGACCTCCCCATTAGCCAGCTGCCAGATATCCACTGGTTAGCAATCTGACTGCCACTCAAAGACTAGTTATAGAGAATGGTAACTCCACTTACTGGTTTAGGAAAGATGAATGCAGCCCCACCTGAGTACAACACAACCACCAGGGTCCAATACCTGCTAGAAGGGACAAGTCTCCCATAATAAACAAGATTGAGGAGTGAGTACAAGCTGATACAGGTTTATATATCTAATAAAGTTTATGGATCGTTTAATTGGTTAAATACTTGTTATATGAATCTTTTTCTTTTTGTGCTCTCTAGTAGAGGTTCACCTTTGTAAACAAATCAGTATTAATATATTTCTCTGGGGGGGATATGCTAGCGGAGTTGCTAAATGGTCGCACTTCTGTGGTACTCCTGCCCAGGGCCGGACTGGGAAATAAAAGCAGCCCTGGAAAAAAATTCTATACCAGCCCAATACTGTGCCTCACCAGCATAGTGTGCAGATAGAGAGGGGGAAAATATAACGTGAAATAGAAAACTCTAGCGTGAAAGAAACCAATCATCGGGCTTCAAAATAAACAAAGGTGCAGATTTATTTTAAGCAGATGTCTGTTTGCATACAACCAATGTTCCAGTCCAACTACCTTGACGTATTAAGGAAAGTTTAATAATGGGACTAAAATGGTGAATGTATGCTGTTGTACAGCCGTAAAAAAATAAGTTAGAAGTCCTATGAGTGCGCTCTTCACTTCCAAATATGTTATTGTGCTGGAGTGTGCACCTAGCAATATGTTATATATAACTATTTCTGTGTGTATTATGCATATATACATGTAGATGAATGTATGTGTAAATATCTATCTATCTATCTATCTATCTATCTATCTATCTATCTATCTATATATATATATATATATTGTGCAGCGCTCAGTTTGAGTGCTGCACATAGCTCATCTGTCAGTCTCGGGCCACTAACTTTGAACCCAGCTGACCGTGGGCATTCTCAGGTATTGAATGATACCTGCGGTTCTTTGGTACCATCAGGGATTTAATCCCTGCTGGCATCTTTACTGCATGATGGTCTATGCCATCATGGGGTATTAAAGACCTGCACTGCATTATGGCATAGACCGTCAAGTGGTGGTTAAGGGGTTACTCTAAGTAAAATATGTTTTTAGTTTACTGCCACACAGGAGAATAGCAAACATAATTTTAAAAAATCCACGGATATATATGATAATTTGGAAAATGAAAAAAAAAAGAACCAGAGGGAGACTCTGAGGATAAGGCAATCAAGTCCACACGACTCTACCCTCTAAAGGGAAAGGAGCAACCCCCAAAAATAAAGCAAAATTAGTTCAAACTTAACTTTTAATAAGTGTATAGAAGTTAAAATCCAATGATAGTCAATCTAAAATACGTACTAGCAACAAAGGAGACAGGGACCTAAAAATTGCTGAGAACAAGGAGGGAGGGAAAACAGGAGGTCAAATAATGGACAGAGGGAGGGAGGAGTGAAAAAGGACTAGTATCTGATCACTAAGAAGCATAGGTGTGGCCAGCCAATTGCATTAGGGTGTGCACCCTAAAGCAGTGTGTGTGTGTGTGTGTGCATGGAGAGTTGGGAATGTGAGTGTCAAAGCATGGGTGACAAGGCGTGTATAGTGTATCCATAAGGTATTTGGCACCTATCACTCATTCAGCCATAAAAACCATACTCATAATTATGCTCTCAAACACACACATAATACCTTTAAAAATACACACCAAACACATTCACAATTACATCCTCAAACATACAATTACACCCTCATACATACATACACACACACACAATTACATCCTCAAACATACATACATACAATTACACCTTAAGAATCAGTAAAATAAACATGACTACCTGGTGTGGCGAAACCAACCTCCCCACTGGGCATTGGAGAAGACTGATTGCCAGCCTCCTGCCATGTGACTATGGCCCCTGGGATGTATTGCCCTTTAAAGACATGATATGGGCATAATGGATTTGTGTTGTGCTGCTGCTGGCCCTTTAAGAACCATCTGGGGACATACTGTGGAGTTACTGGGTGGCCACCATTTCATGTATCAGAGGCACATGGTGAGAACAATGGATGAAGCACATGGTGAGAACAATGGATGGCATTTTAACTCACAGACACTGTTTGGACTTTTCTACACGGTGCCATCTCGCCGGTATTTGGTACACAAAGACATCGTGCAGTAGTTTTAAACTATACAACAGGGGACACATTATACAGTAATCATTTTTCATATAGCCTGTATATGTTCTGCGGAATCTGCATTAAACTGTATCTTCCAAACTACTGAAACTATACTTTTATGTGGTCATTGTATGTTTTGGGGTCCCTGTGATATGTTCTATAATACTGTATTTCTCTGCCTGTGATAATTATATTAACCATTGTGTTCAGTAATCATATCACAGGCAGAGGGGAGGATTTTGTGTGGGAGTGTCTGTGTGTATTGTACAGATTGATTGGTTGTATTTGAAAACCCTGTGGGCAGTACTATGTTTGTGGATTGTGAATAAAAGAGGCTGTATATGCCAGTACAGGCAGTTCTGCTTGACCTCAAAACTAAGTGTTGTCTCGTTATTGGGGGAATTGGATTGTATGCTGATTGCCAGGAGTGTAAGCTGATTGTATGCTTTTCCTGTTCAGCTGCTTACAGCATTCATATGCTTGAGAGCATTTGGATGCTTCTCCGGTTCGGTGGTTGTGGTGTCTGCTGTAGTGCTTGGAGTCCTCAGCAAGCGCTGGAGCATCCTTCAACGAAGGTACCCAGTCGGGGTGCCAGGTGATCCATTACAACTGGGTGCCACTGCCCACTTTGCTCCTTGAAAGCTCTGTGCTCAGCTCCTGACTGAAACTTCTGCTTAAATAGTTGAATTTCCTGCTTCCAACAGAAGGGGAGAAATCAAGAGAACAGTGATAAATGGTACACTGTGGGTCAAAGATCACCCCCCATCCTCTCACTGCCAGCAGCTCTGGTCTCCCTGCTCACCCTCTCTCACTGCCAGCAGCTCTGGACTCCATGCTCACCCCTCATTGTCAGCAGCTCTGCCCCCCCCTTCCCTCACTGCCAGCAGCTCTGCCCACCAGGGCCGCCATCAGGGCATGACAACCATAACGGTTGTCATGGGCCCGGCAGTCCTGGGGGACCCGGACTGCTCAGGGCGCCCGGGCCCCACATTAGCTATGTGCACACAAATATAGCGATTAACACTATATATGTGTGCACTGCGGGCCCCCGCTACCTGTATTCTGCAGTCCATGCCTCAGGACCTCTGGCTCCAGGGCTCCAGCCAATGTGATCTCCGCCCTCCATGGCCACAGGTGAGATACAGGGAGGGGGAAATAAAACAAGACAATTAATGGATGGAAAAAAAACCTGTAGGCTTTTCCCCCCACATTTTGCAGCCCCATACATTTACACACACTATACACTAACATTTACACACACTATTCACTAACATTTACACACACTATACACTAACATTTACACACACTATTCACTAACATTTACACACATTATACACTACCATTTACACACACTATTCACTAACATATACACACACTATTCACTAAAATTTACACACACTACACCCTTACACAAACATACACTCTGCAGTCACTACACACACTACATCCTTACACAAACACACACTCTGCAGTCACTACACACACTACTTCCTAACACGAGTCCTTGAGCTATGTCAGGGGCCCCAAAATTTCTGATGGCAGCCCTGCTGCCCACCCTCCCCTCACTGTCAGCAGCACTGTTAACCACCCCCTTCCCTCACTGCCAGCAGCTCTGCCCACCCTCCCCTCACTGCCAGCAGCTCTGCAGCACTGTGGACCCCCAGCTGCCGAGAACAGTCGAGCTGGTCTCAATCCATAGGCGTGCCCCGGTACACCCCGTGCGCACGCCTATGCTAAGAAGTGCTCTAATGTGCCTTTCGAGGGCACCCCTTAAAAATTCTCCTAACAGGAGCTAATGCTCCAAACAGCCTCCCAAGCTCCCACTTTGTAGATCACAAACAATAGAGAAAATCCATAATCCCACGTACCCTCCAGCAACACAAAATAATAAGAGAAGTTAACGATGATGGATCAAAATATAAATCTAAGCGTGGTGGATGATCCTAATTAGATGAAGTAGCTGCAGCCTCATCCCTAATAATGGAGTTCTGTTAGCAGTGGTTAGGCATATTATTAGGGATGATGCTGCAGCTACTTTGTCTAATGAGAACCAGCCACTGGCCACACAGAAACCAGACAGACTGGGTCTATTTTGCTGGACACTGGGGGCTGCCTCTGCCAATGATTCTGTTTTGGAGCCTGAAGGAGTTGTGGCCCTGGGAGAACAGCACTGACAACAATGTGCTATTCTCTCTCCATGTCATGCTCCCTCCCAGTTCCTACAATTCCCAGCTCAGACACATCATAGACTCAGAGTAATCACTACTCTATGATGTGTCTGTGCTGGGAATTGTAGGATATTGTTGTTCTCCCTCAGTCCTCCAGGGCTGGCCTACCTGACAGCTGCATTGCTATCATTACAATTAAGTGTGTTGCCAGACAGACCCCACAGCACCACCATCATGGCCACTGGCCGCAATGAAACTGTTGATCCCGGACACGGTCAGCCCCTTTTGAGTGAGCCCCAATCACCCTTGATGCAGTGTGACGTAAATGAAACCGCCTACAGCAGCTCCCTCTGCTTCTGCTAATTCCCTCAGAATCGGGGGGAAGATGTCAGAGCGCTATGTGCCCCCTAGGAAATTTCCCGGTATCCTGGTGGGCCAGTCTGGCCCTGCTCCAAATATGAAAAACAGACTTTTTGCCATGAAAGTGAAAGATATTCAACGACTTTCCAAGACCTGGGTACCCCCCCAAAGTGAGATGGGACGGAAGCACAAGAAATTTGCTCATACAGAGAGTGCCAACCATGCCGATAACCAACTATCCTTTGACAGACCACAGTCACAGGGCCGACCTAATATGGCACCTGAGGGACCGCATGGCTCTAGTGACTCGGAAAAATCACAAGATGAAGAAAGAGCACAAGTATCGCAGGTCTCTCGCAGGGTACACCTGAGGACCAACTCGGTTTTGGATAAATCCCCCTCCACCAAAAGGGATATTAAAAACCTTCTTGTGGACTTGAGGGAGGTCTGGAAAGCAGACCTCGCAGGATTGCAGAGAGAGATCGGCAGTCTGAGTCACCACATGGGGGCTATCGAATCCAGAGAAGTGATTCGTAAGCAAAAATTGGAGGGCAGACATTCCAGAATGGAATCACTCACCCAACAAGTGCAGCACCTCTCTCGTATGGTGGCATCACTGGAGGCGCAACACCAACGGAAGAATATTAGGATCCGCGGATCGCCAGAAACAGTGGGCCCAGAGGCCTTGTTGAGCTTCGCCCTCGAAGTAATATGAGCACTTGGGGTTAAGAGAGATGGCGAAATGCCCCCCTTCGTGTTGGCCTTCAGAATCCAAAAGGCCACAACAGCCACTGTGGATGTGCCGAGAGACATTATAGCTGTCACTCGAGACATTTCATTAAAATCAGCCATTATGGTTTGATCCAGACAGCACACAAGCTTGGTGGTTGCCAGCTGCAAGAGCTCAATATATGATGACTTACCTTTCTTTGTCCTCCTCAACTTGCGCAAGTTCATGCCTGTCACCAGGATCCTGCGAGAGCAAGGAATCAGGTACCGATGGGGAATATCGGGAACCCTGATGGTGCCACATGGGGATGCTGTACACGTCCTGTCGGCCTACCAAGAACCATGCAAAATATTTGAAGGACCTCCAACTGCTGATAATACCTCTCCCAGCGCAACTGGCCGCGATGGCCTCAGGGGCAATAAAACCCCAGCCTGAGGCAGAGATACTGGCCTCAGACTGTTGAAGACACACAATCCCTGCAGTTGCAGGATCTCCAGTAGGGCTTTTGGTACAGAGGATTCCTTAGTTAAGGTGAAGGGGCCACGGGAGTTCATCAGGCACCTGAACCAGTCCATTTAGGACCTATTTTTGTACTCACTTTCCCACCTGAAAAATGATTAAACTAAACTATTAGTTCTCTTAATGAATTAAGAGTTGTACTTGTTAGCCCTCACAAGTTTCATACCTTTATATTTATTTTATTTTATGTTTAACAACATGATTGAATAAGCATAACAAAATGTTGTGGTACCAACCACTCCAAAATAAAAAATGTAAAAAAAATAAAATAAACTTTTCTCACTGCCATCCCACTAAACATAGGCTAAACATATGTAACATAATTAGTTACACTAATTAGACCACTCCGGGGCAATGCACCAAAGTCCTAATATGTGTGTATATACCTCGCTGGTACCATCGTTTAGTAGTTCAGCCATAATTCTGGTATAGAAGATCCAAAATATACATACTCCGTAATGCTCACAATAAAAGCAAGCTCTCTGACTGCGAGGTCATTTCAGACCGCAGTGATTCCAAAATTCCACAGATGGTAATTAGTACAAATGCTCATACTCCTACCGAAGTTAACAGCTACAGCAAGTTAATAATTGTACTCAACACAGTGACCACATCTGTACAGCAATAATTACCGTAATCTATGCATTTTGATTTTGTTTCACTTGGAAACTTCATCAAGATATGCTGATACAAAGTAGTCAATCTGGTCCAGTTACAGGGACGGGCCCATTAACAAAATATTTCCCAATTTAGTCTTAAAGAAACTTCACAAAAGAATCCTTATGTCAGAAATCTACTTCCAACAACAAAAACATATGACAAAAATGTAAAATATATATATATTATTTAAAAATCCTTAATAATTTAACCCCCTAAATTGTTAAAAATAACTATTCAGAACCAGGTTAATGCAATAAAATGTTATAATATAAAAAGAATTTAAAAAAATATTCAAATACATTGAGTAATTCATTATGTGATTGCTGCATAGAAGAAAACAATTTTTCAAAATCATAAATAATTTATAGTATACAGTATATACAAATTCCAAAATCATAAAACAGAAAAATCCAACTCTGTGTTGAGACCATCAGTCTCAAAGAACCCAGCTTTAAAATCCACTTAACCTTTTTGTTACATCCCAAACTGGTGGAATCCACTCTATCCCCATCACCAAAATGTCTTTTGGATTACTATAATGCACTACTTGAAAGTGAGTAGTTATAGCTGATTTCTTATCTTGGTTAAGGATCGCTAAACAGTGCTCTCTAAATCTGAGCCTGTGGCTGCTCACTGTAAAAAAAACTAAAAAAAAACTATTGGCCCCCACCCCTAAACGACGGGTGGGGGCCCTAAAGTAAAATAAGGGGGGAGACCTAATGTCCCCCCCGGCCCCCACACCTGCGCGGTGGGTGGGGGTCATAATGATAATGGGGGGGAACTACTGTCCTCCCCCCCCTCACGGCCCCCACCCCTGGGCGGTGGGTGGGGGCCATAATGATAATGAGGGGGGGACCTACTGTCCTCCCCCCCCGGCCCCCACCCCTGGGCGGCAGGTGGGGGCCATAATGATAATGAGGCAGGGGGACCTACTGTCCACCCCCCCTCCGGCCTCCACCCCTGGGTGGCGGGTGGGGGCCATAAAGATAATGAGGGGGGTTGCCTACTGTCCTCCCCCCCCCGGCCTCCACCCCTGGGCGGCGGGTGGGGGCCCTAAGTTAAATTCATCAAAGGTGACTAGGGGTCCATCCAATCACAGGGCTCTGTGTCATTTTACACAGCGTTTGAAGAAGGTGTGCTGTGTCTGTCAGCATAATGTCCAGAGCATGGAGGCGCTACCAGGAGACGAGCCAGTACAGGAGACGTTGAGGAGGCCGTAGGAGGGCAACAACCCAACAGCAGGACCACTACCTCTGCTTTTGTGCAAGGAGGAACAGGAGGAGCACTGCCAGAGCCCTGCAAAATGACCTCAAGCAGGCCTCAAATGTGCATGTGTCTGCTCAAACGGTCAGAAACAGACTCCATGAGGGTGGTATGAGGGCCCAACGTCCACAGGTGGGGGTTGTGCTTACAGCCCAACACCGTGCAGGATGTTTGGCATTTGCCAGAGAACACCAAGATTGGCAAATTCACCACTGGCGCCCTGTGCTCTTCACAGATGAAAGCAGGTTCACACTGAGCACATGTGACAGACGTGACAGAGTGCCTGCAACATCCTCCATCATGACCGGTTTGGCAGTGGGTCAGTAATGGTGTGGGGTGGCATTTCTTTGGGGGGCCGCACAGCCCTCCATGTGCTCGCCAGAGGTAGCCTTACTGCCATTAGGTACCGAGATGAGATCCTCAGACCCCTTGTGAGAATGGTCTCATATGGATACTGGTGCGGTTGGCCCTGGGTTCCTCCTAATGCAGGACAATGCTAGACCTCATGTGGCTGGAGTGTGTCAACAGTTCCTGCAAGACGAAGGCATTGATGCTATGGACTGGCCCGCCCGTTCCCCAGACCTGAATCCAATTGAGCACATCTGGGACATCATGTCTCGCTCCATCCACCAATGTCACGTTGCACCACAGAGTGTCCAGGAGTTGGCAGATGCTTTAGTCCAGGTCTGGGAGGAGATCCCTCAGGAGACCATCCGCCACCTCATCAGGAGCATGCACAGGCGTTGTAGGGAGGTCATACAGGCACGTGGAGGCCACACACAATACTGAGCCTCATTTTGACTTGTTTTAAGGACATTACATCAAAGTTGAATCAGCATGTAGTGTGTTTTTCCACTTTAATTTCGAGTGTGACTCCAAATCCAGACCTCCATGGGTTGAAAAATTTGATTTCCATTTTTTTATTTTTGTGGGATTTTGTTGTCAGCACATTCAATTATGTAAAGAACAAAGTATTTCAGAAGAATATTTAATTCATTCAGATCTAGGATGTGTTATTTTTGTGTTCCCTATTTTTTTGAGCAGTGTATAATTAAATCCAATCCCAAGTACTAATATCAAATTTGGCACTTTAACTGGGCAAATTCATATTTTATAGTCCAATTTCTTTCTCTCCCACTAGAAAGAGTTGTCCTATTGTACTCTCCTATTGAACTTTTAAGTAAGTTCTTCCTATAATATCTAGGGAATATACTTTCTTTAGTAAATGGTGTACCAACAATAAGGTTTACTTTTCGTAATCTCATATATAACCACAGTTTTGATGCATACAAGTAAATTTTCCCAAACCTTGTAGTAATATTAATTCATACCAGCATTGGATACTGTGAGAGCAAGGCTGATCTTGCAGCTTCTCACTCCTCCTTCACACGACCTCTGTGGTGCCGGGAGCCAGAATATGACATCATTCCGGCCCCGGCATTGTAAACAGTGGACGGCAGGAGTGAGGAGCTGCCCCACACTGAACCCCAGGGAGGTATGGACCCTGGATGAGCCTCAAAAAATTTATTGTGTTTGTGTGTGTTTGTGTGTGTGTGTGTGTGTGAGTGTTTGACTGTCAGTGAGTGTCTGTGTGTGTGTGTGTGTGTCTGTCAGTGAGTGACTATGTGTGTCAGTGAGTGTGTGTGTGTAAGTGAGTGAGTGTATGACTGTCTGTGTGTGTGTGTGTGTGTCAGTGAGTGAGTGTATGCCTGTCAGCGAGTGTGTGTCTGTATTTGTGTCTGTCAGTGACTGAGTATGTGTCTGACAGTGAGTGAGTGTGTCTGTCAGTAAGTGTATGTGTCTGTCAGTGAATGTGTCTGTCAGCGTGTGTGCGTGTGTGTGTCTCAGTGAATATGTGTGTCATTGAGTGAGTGTGTGTCTGTGAGTATTTGTGTCTGTCAGTGACTTTGTATCTGACAGTGAGTGTGTGTGTGTCTGTCAGTGAGTTTGTGTGTCTGTCAGTAAGTGAGTCTGTCTGTCAGTGTGTGCAATGTATGTATTAGGCTGTGTGTATTAAGCAGTATGTGTGTATGGATGCATGTCTTAGGCAGTGTGTGTGTATGGATGTAGGTATTAAGCAGTATGTGTGTATGGATGCATGTATTAGGCAGTGAGTGTGTATGGATGCTGTATTAGGCAGTGTGTGTGTATGGATGTATGTAATAGGCAGTATGTGTGTATGGATGCATGTATTAGGCAGGGTGTGTGCATGGATGCTGTATTAGGCAGTGTGTGTGTATGGATGTATGTATTAGGCGGTATGTGTGTATGGATGCATGTATTAGGCAGTGTGTGTATGGATGTAGGTATTATGTAGTATGTGTGTACGGATGTAGGTATCAGGCATTATGTGTGTATGGATGCTGTATTAGGCAGTATGTATGGATGGATGTAGGTATTAGGCAGTGTGTGTGTATGGATGCTGTATTAGGCAGTATGTATGGATGGATGTAGGTATTAGGCAGTATGTGTGTATGGATGGATGTAGGTATTAGGCAGTATGTGTGTATGGATGTAGGTATTAGGCAGTATGTATGGATGGATGTAGGTATCAGGCATTATGTGTGTATGGATGCATGTATTAGGCAGTATGTGTGTACGGATGTAGGTATTAGGCAGTATGTGTGTATGGATGTAGGTATCAGGCATTATGTGGTTATGGATGCTGTATTAGGCAGTATGTATGGATGGATGGATGTAGGTATCAGGCATTATGTGTGTATGGATGCTGTATTAGGCAGTATGTATGGATGGATGGATGTAGGTATCAGGCATTATGTGTGTATGGATACTGTATTAGGCAGTATGTATGGATGGATGTAGGTATCAGGCATTATGTGTGTATGGATACTGTATTAGGCAGTATGTATGGATGGATGTAGGTATCAGGCATTATGTGTGTATGGATACTGTATTAGGCAGTATGTATGGATGGATGTAGGTATCAGGCATTATGTGTGTATGGATACTGTATTAGGCAGTATGTA
>OW240912.1:103351545-103382137 GCA_933207985.1 Pelobates cultripes | reverse complement strand
CAGAGTCTGTGTGTGTGTGTGTGTGTGTATGGACTCAGCAGAGTCTGTGTGTGTATGGACTCAGCAGAGTCTGTGTGTGTGTGTATGGACTCAGCAGAGTCTGTGTGTGTATGGACTCAGCAGAGTCTGTGTGTGTGTGTGTGTGTATGGACTCAGCAATCTGTGTGTGTGTGTATGGACTCAGCAATCTGTGTGTGTGTGTGTATGGACTCAGCAGTCTATCAATAATTAAAATTCCATTGCTTTGCCCAGGGGCCCTTAACTCTGTTAAAATGGTACTGCTTGTGTGTGTCAGTGAGCTTCTATTTAGTGAGCATGTGTGTGTCAGTGAGCTTGTCTTTTTAGTGAGCTTGTGTGTGTGTCCCTGAACTTCTTTGTAGTGAGCCTTCTGTTTATACAAGTGAGTGTCTGTAGTAAGCTTGTGTGTGAGTCAGAGAGTTTTGTCTGTCAGTAAGCCTATTTGCGCATGTCAGTGAGCTTGTGTGCTTACTGTAATATATATATATATATATATATATATATATATATATATATATTACATATTTTGACTTGTAGGAATGGCATACTTTTTTTTTTCCAGGGCTGCTTTGGATTCCCAGGGATTCCTAGTTTGGCTCTGCCAGCGAGTGCACTTTACCGCTGAATAATCTGTGTGAGCTGCCGCACACTTTAGCCCTGTTACACGCGTCTGGGAGCTGCTGTTGACAGGTACTAGTAGTCTAGAGATTGGGGTATATGCTCAGCTATCTGTATAATACAGATCTGTGTGTATAAAATATCCCGGGATAGTCAGTGCTTCCTGTATAGTGCTGCTCTTTGTCTTGGGATTATACAGAGAGCAGCACTATACAGGGAGCACTGAGTGTCCCAATTTATTATACACACAACCCTGTATTATACAGAGAGCACTGACTGTCCAGGGCTATTATACCCAGACAGTAATTGATAGCTGTGCTGCAAAATGTCCTTGGAATTTTTTTTTCAAATGTTGGCAACTATGGCACTGTATCAAGGATAATGTGTTTGTTTTTTTAATAATCCCTGGTGGAAAATAATGAATCCTCCACCAGGTATTATTTAAAAAAAAAAAACACATTGTGTCGGGGCGTGGCTTAACATGCGACAGGGATACAATAACCAAGCGACGAGGGCAGGTTAAATGTGCCCCCATTTTATCACTGGCTCCTCCATGTGCCCCCGAAAAAATGAATCCTAGAGACGCCACTGAGGAGGGGGGATGATGGATGGGGAGATGATTGAGGGGAGGGAGATGATTTGATAAGAGAGAGGAGGGAGATGATTGATGGGGGAGGGAGGGGGGGGAGATTGATGGGGAGGGGGAGATGATTGATGGATGGAGGGAGGGGGGGGAGATTGATGGAGGGAGGAGGGGGGATGATGGATGGGGAGGATGATTGAGGGGAGGGAGATTTGATAAGAGAGAGGGAGGGGGGAGATGATTGATGGGAGGGAAGGAGGGGGGGAGATGATTGATGGGAGGGAAGTGGGGGGGAGATGATTGATGGGAGGGGGGAGAAGATTGGGGGGGAGAAGAAGAGAAGATTATGGGGGGAGAAGAAGAGAAGATTACGGGGGGAGAAGCAGCGATTACAGGGAGGGAAGGGGGGAGAAGAAGAGAAGATTACAGGGAGGAGAAGAAGAGGAGAACACAGGGAGGGGGGAATAAGAGGAAAACACAGGGAGGGGGGGAATAAGAGGAGAACACAAGGGGTGGGAGATGAGAATGTAGGGGAGGGAGAGACCACTAAAGGAGGGAGGGGGCGGTGGAGAGACCACTAGGGGAGGGGTGTGAGGAGAGACCGCTAAGGGAGGGGGGTGGAGGATAGATCACTAGGGAAGGGTGGGGGGAGAGGAGAGACCACTAATGGAAAGTCGGGGAGAAAAGGAGACCACTAAGGGAGGTGGGGGGGGAAAGGAGAGACCACTAAGGGGCAGGGGAGATCTCTAAGGAATGGAAGGGAGAGCTCTATAGGACAGGGGGACAGGGAGCTCTTTCACACCACGCGCGCGCACACACACACACACACAACGCATCCCTATACACACAGAAACACAACATGCTTCCCTTACACACAGAAAAACACACAATGCAACCCTTACACATAAAGACAATGCATCATTTGCACATATACACAGAAACACACAATGCATTCCTTACACACAAATGCAAACACACACTGCTTCTCTTACACACACAGAAACACAATTCATCTCTTACACACACTCAACGCACCCCTTACAGACACACACTGCTTCCACTACACACAAACACACTGCATCACCTACACAAACTGGTATCCCTATACACTACATTACGTAAGCACACACATTAGATCCTCTACAGTAACACATAACACATCCCCTACACACTCCACTCCCTGTGAGCGAACTCATGGGTGGAACATGTAGGTGGACTTATGGGTGGGCTTTATGGGCATACTCACCGTCAGGCCCTGGGGCCCAGACCTTGAGCTGTGTAAGAGGCCCCAAAAAATGGAGCTGCTTCCCGTTCTCCCAGAACATTGAATTTTGTGACCACAGTTACAAACAGCCTCCAGAGATCCTGTTCTACACCAGACCAGTGGAGCCAGAGCCCATCACCATCCTCATCTGGTTGTAAGTAGGCAATCTAGTATATTATTAGTGACACTAATCTCTAATTTACCTCACATTAAATGGACACTATAGTCCCCAGAACCACTGCAGCTTAATAAAGTTGTTCTGGTGTCTATAGTTTGTCCCTGCAGGCTTTTTAATGTAAACACACACTGTGTGCAGCACTGGCATTAGTTCTATGGGTGGGGCATTGCGATGTTCCGGGGGGGGGCGGCAAATCCTTCTTATGCCTAGGGCGGCAAAAATCCTTGCACCGGCCCTGCCTCCATGTGGGTTAGCCACCAGTTCAGTTCCTCCCTGGATTCCGTGTCCAGGGTAACGTGAGATTCGTACGAGTGGCCACTTCGTAGGCAGGTCCCTTTCAGGCGCTGTAATGCTCGGTAGTGGAGCGGGCCTGGGAAAATCTCTTGGATAGAGGCTGCCAACAGGCCAATGACCTGTGCCAGTTGGCGTAGGGATATGTCTGGTCGGTGCATAAGTTTCCTTATTTCCTTTTTGATGTTGGCCATCTTTTCCGCCGGGAGGCAAAGGATTTGTAGGACAGAGTCGATTCGGAATCCAAGGAATTCCATTTGTTGTGAGGGGGTTAGAACCGATTTCTTCCAGTTTACAAGGAAGCCCAGGTTCTGTATGAGGTGCAGGGTCCACCTTAAGTGCTCTAGCAGTAGAGACCGTGTCCCGGAGAGTATGAGAATGTCATCCAGGTAGATGATGAGGTGGACTCCGTGTAATCTGAGGAAGGCCACCACTGGTTTGAGTATCTTCATGAAACACCAGGGGGCGGAGGACAGACCGAAAGGGAGGCATGTGAACCGCCACTTCTTGTCTCCCCAGCAGAACTGGAGTAGGTCCCTGTGTATTTCCGCTATCAGGACCGTCAGATATGCATCTTGCAAGTCTAGTTTGACCATCCAGTCTCCGGGCAGGAGCAGGTCTCTGAGGCAATGAATGCCTTCCATTTTGAAGTGCCAGTATTGGACGAAGGCATTTAGGGGTCGCAGGTTTATAACCGGGCGGACCCCGCCTCCCTTTTTTGGCACTAAAAACAGGTTGCTCACGAAACCTGGGGTGTCTAGAGGGATCTCCTCTATGGCCTTCTGTGCCTGTAATTCTCTGATCTCCGCAGAGATGAGGTCGAGGTGTGAAGTAGGCATGTGAATTGCCCTTGGGGGAGTGTCTTGAACGGGGAGAGCAGTCAGTTCTAGGTGGTAACCCTCTACCGTCTGTAACACCCAACTGTCGGACGTGATCAAAGTCCAAGCCTGATAGAACCTGGCCAGTCTGCCCCCCACATATATATGGACATATATATGGACACTTAAAATGGACTTAAAATAATCAAAAGGAAAAAACAAAATTAAGTAATGTGCTCCAATTCCTCATTTAACCCATACGGGTTAAGAGTATTCAGTCGGAAAATCCACCTGGTCTCAGCTACAATAAGAGCTGCTTTTCTATTGACCATCTTCTCCGGGATATGTTCAATACCCATAACAGATATATATAAAGGATTACTCTCATGGACCATCTGGAAGTGTCTAGCGGATGCTTCCAATTTGGCTATTTTGTCCTTAAATTGAAATTTACTTTAAAGCCATACTGTAGTGAATAACCCAGAAAATGTTCATCAAATTTGTGCCTTGGTTTTAACAACATAAAATTAATCATTTAACTCCCTAATATTAATGTCCAATGGACTACAACAAGGGAGACATAGATCAACAGCCGGCACAGCTTAACCCTTTAATGCCGTGCATTAGTTTACTCCACAACAATTCACTATTTCTACTCCAGCCCTGAAAGGGTTTAAAGGAATATTTGCAACACCTTAACCAGTCTGCTCCAGTAGTTATGGTACTAGGAGTGCCCTCGCACCCCCAGTGTAAGTAGTCAAAGAAGTAGCTTCCATTAACTCCACTTTTTTAAGCTCGCTGGCTGAGGGAGTAGGCTGAGCTCTCTCAACCAATGAGCTGAGGCCTGGACCACTGATTTCACTCAATGCAGGAGATTCTGGGCCACAAGTGGATGTTCTCTGTCACAAAAAGTTTGACTACTTATCCTGTGAGGGCAGTAGGGCACTCCAGGTACTATAACCACTGCAGACTGCTGGTGCTTGGAGGATTCCTTTAAGGGATTGTGTACTATACAGCTACAGAGAAACCAAGGGATGAGGCCTTAGGAAGGTGTTTGTGAGATATAGTATGGACTGAATCTATAGTTATATTTGAAACCCATCAATGGCCACAGAAGTAAAACACTCCAAAGAACAAACCGACATCAGTATAACAGGATTAATTTAAAAAATATATACTTTATTGTTTTAATAAAATTAACAATATACAAAATATGTGTGTAGGAAAACAATAGTGGTTCTGATAAGTGTGAAGGCCAGTGAACCATGCATGTTGTTAATGTGAGTTTCACTGTGTATTTTATTTGGCAATGATGAAACTACCAAGTGTAATTCTAAATCATGTTTTTATGCCACCGTTAATGTGTTTGTTTCATAACATGGGATTGCCTTTGTATCTGAATAAATATTTTGTTTGCTCAAGTGTTAGAGCTGCCGATAGGCAGTGTATGACTGTTTGTGTTTGACTTTGCATGATTGTCTGAATTTGTCTTTGATAAATGTTTGTGCTTGTGTATATGTGTTTCTTTGTGCATAAAAGTTGGTGTTGCTGCCTGAATGATTTTGAATGTATTTATGTGAAGGAATCTGCAGCCTTGTCCCTGTTCATACGTTGTGTTTATCCATGTGTCCTTGCAATGAGTAGCCTTTTTGTTTGTTTCACTGCTCTTTTCGTCTAGATTCCAGTTCTACCTCTTTATGAATTTGCTCTATTGTTTTCGGTCCCTGGGATTTATGTCGAGGTACCCAGTTATTTTTTCTTAATTCCATCATATCCTGCACCAAAAACCGAATCCGCGAAGAGGTTTTCTGGTTTTTAATAAAGATGTCAATCTTGCTGATATAGTTGTCCAAGCGACACTGTCCATTTTCCAAGGATTTTCCAGTTGTAGTGAGCAAAATGCAGATACATTCCAATGACTCCTCGCTGTTCCTGTTTAGTAGTTTCATTAGGCAGTCTTTCATGGTGTCCTCTGAGAGTAATTTTAATTTAAATAGCTCCCCAATAAATTTGATGTTTCCTTGGTATCGCCTGCGTGCTTTATTACAAGCATCACTTAATTCTTCTTTTAGTAGGGCCTTTTCTCTCGGTGACGTGGCAGCATCCAGTTCCTTTTGCAGTTTCTCAGTTCTTTCATTCCCATTTTCAACTCTCTCAAACTCCTTCTGGCAGAGTCTTATTAGCAGCCTACGGAATGTAATGCTTTCTTCAGGGTTGTCTTCCGTTGGGACCTCAAGCATCATTAGCCAGTTGCACATGCTGGCGTATACAACAGCAAAATGTGGCTCTGCTACTGCTTTTTCAAATATGACTTCTACAACACCTTTCAGTTGATATTCTGTATGTATAGAGAGGTCTTTCACCTGCTTGGTTAAGTGCTGGAATGTCTGAGGTGTGATTTTATTAAGAATGCTGCGAACTTTGCGAACCAATTCTTGAGCCTTGGCAAGAGTGTGATCTTCATTTGCTCTTTTCATGGGAGGTTTCCAAGCCTTTTCAGATGTATGCGGTTTTACATTCTCACTTACTTGAAGGATTTTGCGAAGTTCTGTACCAGGAGCTTGCGGAGACCTCATTTGGCCCATTCCACATGGCAGTCTGTAATTATCCTTAGCAGGGTGGATGAAATTTGCAGTTAGAGGTGTACATTTCCTGTTGGTAAATCGTGATGGATCTACTGGTCGAAGGTGAGGTCTAATGAGCATACCTTGGTAGAGTTTTGCAATCTCAGACAAATCCCTTGGCTCTTGTGTTATAGATTTGAATTTAAGTAAAGATTCCCTGTCGTAGTGTATCCTTTCCACCTTTGATTCAATATTTTTCTTCTCTTGGAGTACAGGTACTGGAAGGTCTTGACTTTTCTTTTCAACTATATCAGCCTCACCAGGTGGCTCTTTTTCTTTGTCTTCTGGCAATGGCTGCTCTTCATGGTCACTTCTCAGACACACATGTTTTCCTGGCTGATTATTCTTCATCTCACTTTGTTCCTGCTCAAGCGTAACCTTTTGATTGAATAGAAGCAACTCCTCTGGCTGAACAGTGGGGCAATCCAAAGTAGTTTTGGAGTGATAACTCACAATGTCAGAGCTTACTGGTAGCTCCTCTAACATTTCACCAGTGCTTGATTTGGCAGGACAAACTGGGCCCACTAGAAGAATACCTGGATCTTGATCTTTGACAGCCTCCCGAGAATGTAGATTCATAGGCTCAGGTTGACAATCCAAAGTGGATTGTGGCTGACCAAGGTTTACTGGCAGCTCCTCTGACATTTCACTAGTGCCTGATTTGGCATGACAAACTGGGCCCACTAACAGAATACCTGGATCTTGATCTTTGACAGCCTCCCGGGAATCTTGGTTCATAGGCTCAGGTTGACAATCCGAAGTGGACTGTTGCTGACCAAGGTTTACTGGCAACTCCTCTATCAATCCACTTGTATGAGGTCCGATAGTAGTAACAGGGCATTCTAGAGAAGTGTTGTCTTCTAGATGTGTGATAACCTCTGTAGGCTCTAGAGAGGTAGGCTGTAGTAAAATAGCTGTAACTGGGTTCTGAGAATCTAGATTTGTAGGCTCACATGGACAACCTAAAGTGGACTGTGGCTGACCAAGGTTTACTGGCAACTCCTCTGTTAATCCACTTGTATGAGGTTCGATAGTAGTAACAGGACATTCTAGAGAAGTGTTGTCTTCTAGATGTGTGATAACCTCTGTAGGCTCTAGAAAGCTGGACTGTAGTAAAATAACTGTAACTGGGTTCTGAGAATCTAGATTTGCAGACTCAGGTGGACAATGTAAAGTGGACTGTGGCTGACCAAGGTTTACTGGCAACTCCTCTGTCAATCCACTTGAATGAGGTTCAATAGTAGAAACAGGGCATTCTAGAGAAGTGTTGTCTTCTAGATGTGTGATAACCTCTGTAGGCTCTAGAGACCTTGCCTGCAGCAAGTGACAGGGAATATCCTCTACACTTGTGACCGCTTCAGGCTGTGGAATAATATTGTGTTTACAATACTCTGCAGAATACTTTTTTTCATTTTCCAGTTCTTTTTTGTCTACTTCTTTTTCTTGGACATTTGTAGCCTTTTTAGTTGTTTTATATTGTTTTGGACGTAATGTAGGCTTTACCTTAGAGAATAGGAATTGGTCTCTGCAATTAAAAAATAGGAAAAGTTAAAATACAGTTGTAACAATTATATCCTTTTCTCCCTTTCCATCCATCAGCCCATTTTGTCACTTATCTTATTCCTCTTCAGCTTTCCTCTTACTTTCAGTCCATCAGCTACCCCATCACTCGTTATCTATCAGTCATTATTGCACAGCTTATAGTGACCCTATCAGATCATTTATGTTACGCACATTACATTCTGGTTACAGTAATTCCAGTAAATAGTTTACTTTGTACCATTAAAGCTTCTGTTTATATTAAAATACATATCTTATAGAAATTAGGTAATGCCTGGTAAGTCACTTTCTGTAGTACTCCTCAGTGATTTGTGATCACTGTATCTGTGGTTCTTCTCTCATTGGTTTCCTGTGTACACAGCCAGCCAGTAAGAGAACCAGGGTATTGGTTTACTGAGGACACTGAAGGTTTATTTGGATAACCTTATAGGATTATGGTCGGTCATTCTGTGTCTCATGATACACTTACCTAGGTGGCCGAGCATATGTCATTAGTTGGTTAGTTTCTCGTGGAGTCACCCGAATATAGTATGGTACATCGGGAATCTTCTCCTCTTTGCCAAATCTGACATAGTTATTATAATGTCTAAAGGGTTTGAAGAAAAACACACCAGAAAACAAAAAGGTCATTAATAAATTGATGTTATATCTCTGGAATAACAGAGTGTGTTTAGGAGATGATACAAGAAGCCATTAGATATTATGCATTGCTATTTGGGTTGTATTGTAATGATTAAATAATTCAATTTGAGATTTGTGATGTTGGCTTAGAAAGAACATTGACAGCTTTCTCTATCTGTGGTTCGTCTCTCATTGGTTTCCTGTGTACACAGACAGCCAGTGAGAGAACCAGGGTATTGGTTTACTGAGGACACTGAAGGTTTATTTGGATAACCTTATAGGATTATGGTCAGTCATTCTGTGTCTCATGATACACTTACCTAGGTGGCCGAGCACATGTCATTAGTTGGTTAGTTTCTCGTGGAGTCACCCGAATATAGTATGGTACATCGGGAATCTTCTCCTCTTTGCCAAATCTGACATAGTTATTATAATGTCTAAAGGGTTTGAAGAAAAACACACCAGAAAACAAAAAGGTCATTAATAAATTGATGTTATATCTCTGGAATAACAGAGTGTGTTTAGGAGATGATACAAGAAGCCATGAGATATTATGCATTGCTATTTGGGTTGTATTGTAATGATTAAATTTTCCAATTTGAGATTTGCGATGTTGGCTCACAAAGAACATTGACATCTTTCTCTATCTGTGTTTCTTCTCTCATTGGTTTCCTGTGTACACAGACAACCAGTGAGAGAACCCGGGTATTGGTTTACTGAGGACACTGAAGGTTTATTTGGATAACCTTATAAGATTATGTGGTGTTGCAATATCCCAGTGAGTGAAACCAAAATGCCAAAAATACTCTAAATACCTTATGTGGGTATTCCCTCTATTCCCACAAAAACCCAAAGATATACATACAATATAAGGTGGAGTATATAAATAGGAGTTCTTCCAAATACAATTTTCAACAGGATAATGTCCTTTAGTAGTTCCCTAGGTTTGAACACAAATAGGGAAAAAGGAATAGTGCAATATTGCCAATACTCAATATATTATTGTAGTATATAGATAGTGAAGCACTCACAAACATAGAGCCTCTGGATAGGCTCAAAAATTGAAGCACTGTGGGTACTTAAGGGGCCCACTCCCTTCTTGTTATAATCTGGGATATCTCAATAACAGGATCTCTTCTCAAAACAATAAAGTGCTTTATTCAATAAAGTGCACAAATTTTTTTAAAAGCTTTAGAAGTGAGTAAAAAAACCTTACAGTCTGAAGGTAGTCCTTATGGTTGTTTGCAAAACGCGTTTCGCCTCAATATGAGGCTTCCTCAGTTGCTAATTGTAATCTCCTGGTGGTCCATTTAAATATCCTCCCTTTTGGCTGTTCTTTTCACCCCTTCCGGCTTCCCTAGTGATTAGGGATTCATTTTTACTTCTTCTTCCTGGTTTTTGCGTTCCACCTGTGGAACGCACGTGTCACGTAATGCGTTCCACAACATCAGTATCTTTGATTTCTCTTCCTCTTCCGGTTTGCGGCCTTTGCGTTCCATCCGTGGAACGCAAATGTCACGTGGCGCGCTCCATACATCGCGAACGTCACGTGACTTATTTAGAGACACTTCTTTTCCAAAGTCCGGTATCTTTCATCAGAGTTCAACATCTCAATTAATAAAAATAATTAATCCAGTAAATACACATAAAAAGCCTTTATAATTCAATTACCTCTCATATGAGATGGCTTGTAATGGGGTTTATAATAATAACCTCCTTCCTAAAATACATTTGAGGACTTTATGTAAAAACATATGTAAGGATCTGTTCTCTTCTAATTTTCCCCTTACACTAATAGAGGTGTTTAAAAATATGTATTTCATAAAGGCTTTTTATGTTTTGTATTATATATATAAATACAGACAGATGTTATAAATATATATATAAATTAATTATAAATTTAATAAGAAAGAAGAAAGAGAATTCTATAAATATATGATAAAAGGGCCATTTGTTTAAAATTTAATGTATTATAATAAAATATAATGTAAAATACCGAATAAAAAATAATATGTTAAAGATTGATTTATTAAAAATGACATACTTCAAAATCTGCATTAAGTCCATATGGTATCAGAGTTTTAAATCGAAAAATAAAACTCATTTCTTCTTTCCCTAAAGTTTTAATATAGTTTCCCCCTCTCCAATCTCTTTTTATTTCTTTTATTGCACAAAAGAACAAATTTTCAGGGTTTTGGTCGTGGACCTGTTTAAAGTGTAATGATACATTGTGGGTCTCTAAGCAATTTCGTATATTCTTAATATGTTCCGCTATTCTCACTTTTAAAGGTCTAATTGTTCTGCCAATATACAAGAAAATTGTATTTGGAAGAACTCCTATTTATATACTCCACCTTATATTGTATGTATATCTTATAGGATTATGGTCCGTCATTCTGTGTCTCATGATACACTTACCTAGGTGGCCGAGCACATGTCATTAGTTGGTTAGTTTCTCGTGGAGTCACCCGAATATAGTATGGTACATCGGGAATCTTCTCCTCTTTGCCAAATCTGACAAAGTTATTATAATGTCTAAAGAATTTGAAGAAAAACACACCAGAAAACAAAAAGGTCATTAATAAATTGATGTTATATTTCTGGAATAACAGAGTGTGTTTAGGAGATGATACAAGAAGCCATTAGATATTATGCATTGCTATTTGGGTTGTATTGTAATGATTAAATATTCCAATTTGAGATTTGTGATGTTGGCTCAGAAAGAGCATTGACATCTTTCTCTATCTGTGTTTCTTCTCTCATTGGTTTTCTGTGTACACAGACAGCCAGTGAGAGAACCAAGATATTGGTTTACTGAGGACACTGAAGGTTTATTTGGATAACCTTATAAGATTATGGTCGGTCATTCTGTGTCTCATGATACACTTACCTAGGTGGCCGAGCACATGTCATTAGTTGGTTAGTTTCTCTTGGAGTCACCCGAATATAGTATGGTACATCGGGAATCTTCTCCTCTTTGACAAATCTGACATAGTTATTATAATGTCTAAAGAATTTGAAGAAAAACACACCAGAAAACAAAAAGGTCATTAATAAATTGATGTTATATTTCTGGAATAACAGAGTGTGTTTAAGAGATGATACAAGAAGCCATTAGATATTATGCATTGCTATTTGGGTTGTATTGTAATGATTAAATATTCCAATTTGAGATTTGTGATGTTGGCTCAGAAAGAGCATTGACATCTTTCTCTATCTGTGTTTCTTCTCTCATTGGTTTCCTGTGTACACAGACAGCCAGTGAGAGAACCAAGATATTGGTTTACTGAGGACACTGAAGGTTTATTTGGATAACCTTATAAGATTATGGTCGGTCATTCTGTGTCTCATGATACACTTACCTAGGTGGCCGAGCACATGTCATTAGTTGGTTAGTTTCTCGTGGAGTCACCCGAATATAGTATGGTACATCGGGAATCTTCTCCTTTTTGCCAAATCTGACATAGTTATTATAATGTCTAAAGAATTTGAAAAAAAAACCACCAGAAAACAAAAAGGTCATTAATAAATTGATGTTATATTTCTGGAATAACAGAGTGTGTTTAGGAGATGATACAAGAAGCCATTAGATATTATGCATTGCTATTTGGGTTGTATTGTAATGATTAAATAATTCAATTTGATGTGTAAAACCTTTGATACGTCTGGACTAATTACATCCTGCATTTCATCCCAGGATGGTGCTGTCTATTTGGGGTGTCAAAACACATTTAATTAATAAGGCATTATTGTGTCAGAAACACAAATATGTATTCCTGACACTATAGTTTTAATATCACTATTTAGGGCCTTAGCCCCCCTACAGTAAAGGTTAAATCTCACCTTTTTTCCAACTCAGAATTGATTATCTCAGCCAATCCAATGCTTTACCTTAAGAAAGAATTGGATTGACTGAGTTAGTCAATTTTGATTATCTCAGCCAAGGAGGCATGCTGGGGACGAAGGCAATGCTGCCATGGCCAATCATAAATTGATGCGTCTTGATAAGAATGTTCAGTGTCTCCATGCAGAGAGTGGAGATGCTGAATGTCAGTGCTACACACTCTGCAGCACTGCCACAGGAAGCACCTATAGTGGCTGTCTGAGTGACTGCCACTGGAAGTGACCCTAAGGAGCAATGTAAACACATTTTATACACTAAAAAAACCTGCAGGGACAGACTATAGACACCAGAACCACTACATTAAGCTGTAATTGTTCTGGTGACTAGGGTGTCCCTTTAATTCCAATATATTTTACTTTTTTTTTTTTTTTAACACCCCTGTATATCATGTCTGCTTATTTTATTTTATTTCAAATTCCAGAAATGATGCCCATTAACAAATCATCCTTTATTCTAATCTCTATCGAACTCTGATCCCCATCTTCCAATAACCCCATTTAATATACCTGCAGCAACTGTCCACTTACCTGTCCGCAGAAGGCTGATAAGGAATATCCTCTAGACTTGTGACAGGTGCAGGCTGTAGAATATTATCCTGTTTATGACACTCTGCACAATAATTTACACTTTCAGCCTTTTTAGTTGTTTTGTATTGTTTTGGAAGTAATTTAGGCTTCACCTTAGAGAATAGGAATGGGTCCCTGCAATTAAAATAGGAAACGTTAAAATACAGTTCTAACAATTATATCCTTTTCTCCCTTTCCATCCATCAGCCCATTTTGTCACTTATCTTATTCCTCGTCAGCTTTCCTCTCACTTTCAGTCCATCAGCTACCCTATCACTCGTTATCTATCAGTCATTATTGCACAGCTTATAGTGACACTATCAGATCATTTATGTTACGCACATTACATTCTGGTTTCAGTAATTTCAGTAAATATTCTAATTTGTACCATTAAAGCTTCTGTTTATATTAAAATACATATCTTATAGAAATTAGGTAATTCCTGGTAAGTCAAGTTGCTGTAGTACTCCTCAGAAATTTGTGATGTTGGCTCAGAAAGACCATTGACATCTTTCTCTATCTGTGGATCTTCTCTCATTGGTTTCCTGTGTACACAGACAGCCAGTGAGAGAACCAGGGTATTGGATTACTGAGGACCCTGCAGTTTTATTTGGATAACCTTGTAGGATTATGGTCAGTCATTTTGTGTCTCATGATACACTTACCTAGGTGGTCGAGCATAACGAATTTCCAAGTTGGATTTTTTTGGAGTCACCCGAATATAGTGTGGTACATCAGGTTTCTTCTCCTCTTTTCTATATCTGACATAGGTATCATAATGTCTAAAGCTTTTGAACAAAAACACAAAAACAAAAAAGGTCAGGCTAATTCTTCCAGCACCCAGCCTAGAGGTTATTATCGCAATTTGTTAATGTGATCATATAGTATTTACCTTTTATCAAGCACAGCAAATTTAGATGTAACAGAAGGGGGAAGGCGACGTCTCTCTGTGCCTTGTTGGCAACATTTTAGAATTTCTGCCACAAACCCACCATTCTGCTCCCGTGGCTCCCATCTCTTCCCCTTCTCAGTTTCTGGAGAAATATCCAGATTAGATGATAATTGGGGGAATGTCTGGGGCTCTGACTTAAGAGGTAGCCTGTTTAGGAAAGAGAAAATGATTAGTGAAGTTTCAAATTTCACACATTTGATGTTTTGTGTTTGAAATAACTGAGTGTGTTTAGGAGATGATAAAATAAATCATTATATATTATGCATTGTTATTTGGGTTGTATTATAGTGGTTAAATAATTTGATTTAATGTGTAAAACCTGTGAAATTCTTCAAGACTCATTTCATCCCAGGATGGTGCTGTCTGATTATGGACTCAAAACACCTTTATTAATTCCTATATATTTTCCTTTTTGTTTTTTTTGCACCCCGTGTATAATGCCCGCTTATTTTATATCAATCACTACAAATGGGCTAAGCTACACATTCATTGTTGTGTTCATTGTTTATCTCATCAGTTAGGAAAAATAACAAGTATCAAACACAAATTCACATTTTAAGGATTTTACTCCCATTCATATAGTGACAACACAATTCAATCTACAGGAAAGCTGTGTTATTTATAGAAATGATGCCCATTAACAAACCATCCTTTATTCTACTCTTTATCAAACTCTGACCCCCATCTTCTAATATACCTGCAGCCGCTATCCACTTACCTGTCCGTAGAAGGCTGGATGTTTGGCTGTTTTCTGAATTCTTTTTTAGTAGAATTCCTGGGTGGGGGTTGAGTACCCGCCAGCCATGAAACCAGGGGACGTTCAATCGTAGAAATAACGTTACCCATTGTCTCTGTAAATCATCTCACTGCAATGAAACTGCTTGTGAAATGCCAGTATCAACAGCAGTAACAGGGTTATCTGTTATCTGCTCAGTGACATCACAATGTGTTATCTGGTTTGTGACATCACAATAGAACCTGTTGATCTATGATGTAGTAAAAATGGCTGACTGCATGATGTCTATGGAAATGAAATCCAACTGAAAATTAAAATAGCATTTAAATGACAGGCAAATAAACAGCTTAAAGGACCACTCTAGGCACCCAGACCATTTCAGCTTAATGAAGTGGTCTGGGTGCCTGGTCCAGCTAGGGTTAACCCATTTTTTAATAAACATAGCAGTTTCAGAGAAACTGCTATGTTTATCAATGGGTTAAGCCTTCCCCCTATTCCCTTTAGTGGCTGTCTCATTGACAGCCACTAGAGGTGCTTGCGTGCTTCTCACTGTGATTTTCACAGTGAGAGCACGCCAGCGTCCATAGGAAAGCATTGTAAATGCTTTCCTATGCGACGGGCTGAATGCGCTCGCAGCTCTTGCCCTGCGTGCACATTCAGCCCAGGAGGAGGATCGGAGGTGGAGAGAAGGAGGAGAGCTCCCCGCCCAGCGCTGGAAAAGGTAAGTTTTTACCCCTTTCCCCCTTCCAGAGCCGGGCGGGAGGGGGACCCTGAGGGTGGGGGCACCCTCAGGGCACTATAGTGCCAGGAAAACGAGTATGTTTTCCTGGCACTATAGTGGTCCTTTAAGAAAAAAAGTTACCTGCCCTCTTCCCAAATCCCTATACGTATTTAAACAAATGGAGGTTATTTCGTTACTCCAATGGCCATTAGATGTAAGCCCACCTGCCACGTCAAGACAGACCTCTTAGGTGGGTCCTACACTGACTATTCACCTTGCTTCCTTGAGCTTCTGGCAAAGATATCTCTAATGAGACAGAGAGGGGTATTTAAATACAAAAAAATGTTTTTTTGTATTTAAATAAACAACTTAATTTCCCAAGTTGTGGTTGTGGCATTAAAGGGATACTATGGCCACCATAACACCTTAATCACAATGAAGTTAAGTTGTGTGATGAGGTCCATGGCACCATCTCACCTTAAGGTGTTAAATAGTGATGTCCCGAACGGTTGGCCACGGACGGCGAACATATGCGGTAAACTTTGACCCTGTACCTCACAGTCAGCAGACACATTCCAGCTAATCAGCATCAGACCCTCCCTGCCAGACCCTCCCACCTCCTGGACAGCTCACTAAGAATGCAGCTTCACAATGAATGTAAAATGGATGCTGTTCGGCGAACCGTTCTGGACATCCCTAGTGTTAAACTATTATTATTTTAACACTTCCTCTAAAGGTTTGAAGCCTTGGACTGGGTGCCACTGACAGGGCCAGCGCTATTAGAAGGCGTCACTGGCAGCCACCTTAGGGTACAACGACCTGGGGGTGCAAATTTCTGCATGACCTGCCGGAGGAAAGCGCACAGTGCTCTTCTCCTGACAGTCACTTTATGTTGCATGGCCGAGTTCCAGGCCTGGTGCATGGGGTCGACAGATCAAGAAATGTCCCTGTCTGGCTCCTAGTGGGTCAGCTCTTCTCTAACGCCAGCTCAGGGCGGAGGGTGATGATCTACGGCCACCTGGGTAGGGGGAGTAGGAAAAGAGCTACTCCCACTGGGAGTGCAGACAAATTAGCATGCCTTCCACCAGACCACCAGGGAACAGGATTCCTTCCTTCCTTGACAAAGTTTGATTGCGTGCCTTTTATGACTGTGTGCCTGTATGGTTGTATGTCTGTATGTTTGTGTCTAATGGCAAGTATGTATTTTTGCCTGTATATCTTTGTCTATATGGAAGAGACACAGAAAGGGGCTGGAGGAAGTAAGGGGCACACAAGGGGGTGTAAGGTACCCTAAAGGGAGGATAAAACACACTAAAGGGGGTTTAGGACACACGAGATAAAAGGGGTTAGACATTCAAACACTAAAAGGGGGTAAGAAATTCAAATGGGGGCTTACAAGACACAGAAGCGAAGATGCATTTTGGGGGCGGGGGATGTAGATAAAATGCAACTTCGCTTGTGTAGCCAAAATTCATTGATTAGCTCTGGCCGCTGCAAGGCTGAGAGCACTAGCATAAACAAAGTAATGTGACTGCTAAATGGCAGAGAATTGAACAGTTAGACTGCAGGGACATGATAACACCAAAACTGAGTATTTATGCTAAATTTGTTTGGGTGCCTATAATGTCCCTTTAACCCGTTAATGACGAATGACTGACCCGGTCCGTCATGCCGGGTGAAGCACTTAACGCCGGGTGACGGACCAGGTGAGTCATGCGCTAAAGTTAACCCCAGTTAAAAGCCTGTCAGAGTGAGCACATGTGCTGCAAGGACTTCGGATTCGCCTCCCTGCTTTTCTGCATTCTGTGTGAAGCGCAGGGAGACAGATCACTGCTGATCTTCTCCATGTGTAAAAAAAATAAATGTGCAGGATTAGCACACACCAGCTTTACGAAATACACATTACAAAAACCTTGTTATATGTGTATATGCCAAAATAGAGAAAAAAACACAATTTTACCCCAATATTTAGCAGATATTGACGATGAAATGGCTCCGTAAAAAGTGTCAAAACAACCTTAGGTAAATAGCCTGTGATGTCTACTTTATATAAATATATACTTTTGTGTGGCAATTTTGTTTTCTGTGATGGCTACTAAACCTACAAGACAAACATAGCAACTTCTAAAATTGTTTTACATTGAAATTTTATGTTAGTCCTTGTATTTTGTGACCTGCAGCTTTCAAAATACGCTGAAATCCTATACATATGATGTACTCTATAAATAAAGACACATAAATGAATTTATTTAGAATTACTTTTTCTAAGATGGACATATTATGCACACGCTATTGTTGCCAAAACAATGAAAAAAAAATTATGTTTTATAAATGTTTGGCTTTTTTTTTTTTTTTTACAATTAATGAGAATGTATCTATGTATATGTGACATCAAATTAAAGCCCCTTTTGCCCTCTAAAAAACAGTATGTAATAGGTGTTGGTGCAATAAATGATAGAGATGCAAATTGCCTTTGAACTCAATATATTAAATTATGTTTCATAGCAAAATATGTGATGTGAAATGAAAGTCCTGTTTCCCCTGAACAAAATGATATATAATAAGCATGGGTTCACTTACTATGAAAGATGTGAATTATGGTTGAACACACATATTTCAGGTCAAATTCCAGGTTTGGTTTACATTTGAGGTGATCAGAACGTGTACAAATGGCTTGGTCCTTAAGGGGTTAATTGTTTTTAATATATGATTTAATAAATAGTAGTATTTTAGATCCTTCCTGTGGACTCTACTATACTGGTTCACTTTCTAAAGAAGGGTTTGTGTCCTCTTTATAGACACAAAGATCTACATACGTAAAGCCAAGTACCACAGGTTCAATAAAACGTGAGCCGTTTGCAATATTTTACATTTTGCCCTATATTTTAATAGCATATTGCACCAAGAGTTTTCTCTCCACTTTTGTCTTCATAAGCTCCACAAGATACATCGGAAGAGGGACAGTGTCACCTAAGTCCACATCATCCCATGTGGCCTTAGGCTCTATCAAATGTGAGTATCTAATTGAAGCAGCATTTTCTCACCAAATATTGCACTATGTGTGGTTTTATTTTTTTAAGCTACACAGCCCTTTTTAATTTAGGGTAAGTGTTACAGCGTATAGCGCTCCACTATTGATTTGGGTGTGTGTATATACCACACAGTTACGTTTTTTTTAATGGGGTGTATAGTAAATGTATTATATCATAATCTTTTTCCTTTTATATCTTGTTTCAAATGAGCTCCCATATTGTATATTCACGCTAATGGATAATCACATTTACTTTTAGCTGGTGTCTGGCGCCCTCTTATGTATTTTTAGAATATTTCTAGGTCTGCACATTTTTTGATTTCGTTTTTTTACACAAGGTTTTTTTTTTTCTGGGATAGGGCCTGCGAGAAGCAGCATTCACCTAGCACCCATCTGTACAATTTCCATTATTAATTTCTTGTTTTCAAATAAATAAGGCTAACTGAAAAGGTTTATTACTAAGCCAGTTCTTATATTTAAAAACAAACATGTAAACTGGCAAAATGTGGTTTTATAACTTACTTTAAGGTATTGTGGACAATTTATCATTATAGCTATATATTTATATATAATTTGGGTGGTTATAATGCAGGTCTTGCTAAATTTGCTTTAAATCTAGGATCCAGCTCAAACGGGTCATAAAAATGTCATTTTATTTTTTGAAACAGTGGGGGCGTGACCGGAAGCGGATGTAAGGGAAGACACTCCAGAGATGCTTACACCACGCGAGCTGACTGTGCCGTAAACTAACTGCTACCAACTAAAAGATTCTCCTAGCGAGATGGGCAAAAAATAAAAAGACCTCCAACTCTAATACACCCAGTAAGGGTAAGAGAGAAATTAAATAAAATCTCAGCTCATACCTGGTACCGTTACCGATTACACCGTGTCTGGTGCTACATCCCCGACTAGAGGATTATTTACAGCCGACGACAACACAGAAAACCGTCTGGACGGAATGGAATATGAAGAGCGGCAAAAAGAAAATGAAGCTGCAGATATTACTACAATAACAGATACGCTACAGGGGAAGAAAGACCCCCACGGACGGGCTGACAGATATGGGATTCCTACAGTTGTCCGCAGAAGACGATGGTAATATGGGGAAGGAGGAATTTTGTTCCCATAAGAAAATTACAAAAAATTATTTGGATTCCGCAATGGAGAACGTTAATAGAAATAGCAGTGGATTAAATAAAATAACTAATAAGGGAAGAATCAAAATCCCTTAAATAGGATTTAAACGATATTAGGAAATAGAATACAGATAGTAAAAACAGACCAACAAACATTACATTTAGCATTGAGTAAACTACAAACTCAATCCATTACACAAAGAAAACATATTGAAAACCGGATGCAGCAGATTAACGGCATGGACAATAGAAGCAGACGATGCAATCTAAGGGTAAGAGGTGGACCTGAAACTACTAAGCCAGAAGATTTATTCACAAACTGTTTAATAAAATTCTGATTAAAGAAGAAACTTCAGAAATAATAACTGATAGAGCACACAGGGTTTTAAAATCAAAAAAGCTGTCAGACCAAATACCAAGAGATCTAATTGGCTGTCTACACTCTTACGTCATCAAAGAAGAGATATTAAAAAAAGCAAGACAGCGCCAAAATGTGACTCAAGATAACACGAAGATACAGTTATTACCAGGTATCTCATGGGCAACTTTACAAGCCGGGAAAAAATGGAAAGCCATAACAGATTCGCTAAAAGGAAAAAATGTTTCGTTTCGCTGGGGTTTTCTTTTTTTTTTTGCAATTAGTATATTATTGTTTCTCCTTTTTTTTCAAAATTTAAGGGGAGATTACAGAAAAAAGAAATGGGAAGGGGTTACAATCATTTACATAAAATATCACAAGGCAAACATTGCACAATAATGCAGCGCAGACAGGCGAGCAGCAGCAGGGTGAGAATGCCAAAAGCGTGCACAGATGGCCCGCACTTTCTGCAGCAGCTCTGATATATCTGGGTAGTTTTTCAGGAATTTCTGCACCACCAAATTCAGCACATGCGCCAGGCAAGGGATGTGCGTCAAACCGGCTAGGCCAAGAGCTGCTACGAGGTTTCGCCCATTATCGCACACCACCAGGCCGGGCTTGAGGCTCAGTGGCAACAACCACTCATCGGTCTGTTGTTCCATGCCCGTCCACAGCTCCTGCGCGGTGTGGGGTTTGTCCCCCAAACATATGAGTTACTGGGGAAATTGGTCTGACCTATGTAACGGATCACCTGGCACCCCGACTGGGTACCTCCGTTGAAGGATGCTCCTAGCGTTGCTGAGTGTTCCAAGCACTCCAGCCGACAGCATAACCACCATGGACTCCTTCAGAGAGCAGGACAGGAACAAGCTCTTACAAGAGCTTAGTAGTGATTTAACAAGGGAGTATGACAAGCATAGCAATCCCTTGTAGCAGATTCCCCCAATAAGAGACAGCACTCCAAATTTAGGGTGCAGTAGAACTGTCTAAAACTTTATTTTACTTGGGATTAGCCCATATGGTCATTACATTAACATTGCTGTGAAAACTCAATAAAATTACATACAGTCAAATCATAGCAGGCAACATACACTGACTTATTATAACATAATTGCATATTTAAAAATGGGTGGGGAATACCATAATTAACACAAAATGTCTCTCCTGCATGCAGAATAAACGATATGCAAATCTACCCGAATATGCAAATTACCAGTCTTGCTATTCAGGTAGTGCATATTACTGTTGCTACCAACAGAGGGCACTACACAAGCTCCATAGTCAAATCCACCTAGTTGGTAGCAATCCTCAGCAGTACAGGAGAGCAGGCAATACATCCCAGGGGCCATAGTCACATGGCAGGAGGCTGGCAATCAGTTTTCTCCAATGCCCAGTGGCGAGGCTGGTTCCGCCACAACCTATTCTATTTAAAGGGGATAACCATCGGTTACCCAGGTCCCGCTTCAATTGGTGGCAAGCAGTGAGATCCCATGTCCCTGCCAACAGACCCATTGACTACAGTGCTCTAAAGCGACCTACTCTGCAGAACTTGTGTGGCGCCAGAGGAATAACTCCTGGTGGGCGTAACAAGTCCGAATTGACTGCTGCGCTCATGGAGGACGACCAGTAGGCATGTGCATGAGAACATTTTTCGGTTCGGTTCGGCATTACGAAATTCGGGACTTCGGCAATTTGGCAATTCGGAATTTCGTTAACTTGGTAGATAACTCCCTAATTCCCACAGTATTTTATATTAAAAATTACTTAGTATTAGTAAATTGTGCCCCTACTCGCTATACTGCAAGTAGGGCATGTCCATTAAACAGTGAGCAGGCAGTGGCTGCTCACCGTTTAAAAAAAATAAATAAAAAATGGGTACCCCCTCCCGAGCCTCAGGGAGGCCTATCGCCCCCCCCCGCCCCCACCCCAGAGCGGCGGGTGGGGGCCCTAAAGTAAAATAATGGGGGGACCTATTCCCCACCCCTGAGTGGTGGGTGGGGGCCCTAAATTAGAATGAGTGGGGGACCTTATGTCCTCCCCCCTGGCCCCCACCCCTGAGCGGTGAGTGGGGGCCCTAAATTAGAATGAGGGGGGGACCTAATGTCCTCCCCCTTGGCCCCCACGAATTTTATCTGTAAATTCTGAGTTGTTTAATAATTCTTCGTTTAATCTCCATGGACTTTTGTTTGTATAGTTGTATTGGTCTCTTAATGTAAGTATCACCGGGTTGTGGTCAGATTCTGTGGATACTCAAATTTCGCAGGTCTTAACTTGAGATAGAGGTGAACTGTACATTAGAAATCCATCAATTCGAGAATATGTATTATGAACTTGAGAGTAATGTGTGAATTCTCTAGCAGTAGGATGGAAAGTCCTAATGATATGTCGAATCTCGAGAGAGAGAAAAAAATTTTTTTTTTTTAAAAATTTTTAAAAAAAGGGAAAAAGGGGGGGAAAGAATAAATAAAATATAATAAAAAAGTTTCCCAATTATAAGTGTCTAAAATTGACACTTCTCGGTCAATGATATGTCGAATCTCGAGAGAGAGAAAATTTTTTTTTTTTTTTTAAATTTTTAAAAAAAGGGAAAAAGGGGGGGAAAGAATAAATAAAATATAATAAAAAAGTTTCCCAATTATAAGTGTCTAAAATTGACACTTCTCGGTGGGGGGATAGGGTGGACGGTACAGGCCTCGGTGACAACTACCCTCGGCTCAACCATTTCTGTCTGTTCCAATTTCGGCAAATCTTTGCTGGGTATCAGTCAAATTATACATTTTAATACTGTACTAATCCTATACTTTTGGCACGAGAGATTTTAGGTTAAATAATTATGCTTGGGGGCGTGGCTCGACCGCCGATGGAGTAAGTCGCACGCCGCACTCGCTCCCAGGCCCCGACCCGCTTAAGCCCAGACCCTAAGCAGACGGCGCGGTCCTCATGGGGAAACCCAAACGTGCGGGGACCCCGAGGCACCCTCCCTCAACCCGGTCCCATGGACGAATTCCTGTCCACCCCACAGCATCTCAGAGGCGCACGTGGCGCGGACAAGATGGCGCCTTCCTCACCGAGCTCCAGCAGTGTGACAGGCTCTGTTACTGATATGCCTGGCACTGATGCACTGACACAAATGTCAGCCGACCTGGCTGCAATATCTGCCAACATGCTCACCCGTGGGGACAAAACTGCGCTGGTATCAGAATTGCGCTCTGTCATCCGGGAAGAAATTGCCGCGGTACGCAGAGATCTCATGGCACTGGAACAGAGGGTGGATGAATTGGAGGAACACCGCCTCCACGCCACACACCATCAGCAGGCTGCAGATTTGGCAACCACACGGCAGGGGAACATTCTCCTTGAGCTGCGCAGACAGGTGGAGGACCTGGACAATAGAGGCCGCCGCAACAACATACGAGTGCGGGGCCTCCCCGAGTCCAACGACGAGTCCCCAAGGGAACTACTGACCGGCCTCTTCGTGCAACTTCTTGGTGAGGATGCCCCCCCCGAAATACCCATGGAACGAGCACACAGAGCACTACGTGGTCCCAGGAGTGATGGGCAACCCAGAGACATGATTTGTTGCCTCACATCGTTCCAGCAAAAAGACGCCATTATGAGAGCGGCCAGAGCCCAACGCTCAATCGCTTACATGGACTCCCAAGTAATGCTGTTCCAGGACCTGTCGTCTCTCACGCTCGACGCCAGACGGGCATTGAAACCCCTAACGACCATGCTACAAGAAAAACGGATTCCCTACAAGTGGGGCTTTCCGTTTAGCCTGCAAGCCAAGATTGACAACCGCTGGCACACACTACGCTGGCCCAATGATGTCCCTAGATTCCTTCAATCAGCAGGTTTGCCACATATCCACGTACAGAACTGGATCCTTGAAAACCCGCCTGCTCGCCCGACCGGGCCCTACCCAGTTGCGGAGAACCTGTTGGGAGGACGCTCTGCACCACCACCACGGCGCAGAGGCGGCCCCGACGGCCCAGAGGAATAGCTACCCGAGGCTCTACAACCGACCTCCCATATCAGGTAACTGGGGCCACTCCCTAGGCAGACCCGAGCCTCTAGGGGGACACCAAACAACTGCCACTAGCACACAGTAGCGCTTGCCTACCCACGCCTGGCCCTCAACGATCTTAGCCCTGGGTGTGATGTGACCTGGGGAGTCGGGACGCTGCTCAATGAAACAGGGACTCATATCACTCTGTAAAGGCTCCTTGGGACTTGGGAGGGTGCCCTGGGTGGGATGTCGGGGGACACTAGCCACACAGAGAGCCCACGAGAAGGGGGTGACCGAACACTCGGGGCGGGGCATGGAGAAATGGACTGTTTGGGAGGGAGGTATGGGCCGCAAGTTTTAGAAAATGCGGGCAAGTGTTACTGCCATTTTCTAGTTGGGTAGCTCACGCATAAGCTACAATAACTGAGATTGCCCGCAAGGATACTGTGTTCAAGTTATATTGCTCTTGTATAAGTTTAAGATACACATGTTGGGCCACGGTTTTACCCCTGGCTAAGGTTACAATGTTAATTTATGCTGTATGACTCTTTCCTCAGACTGCAGACGTATCTCACCAACACATAACTGAGTTATCCCTTAAGGACCCACGCCTACCATCCCCCACCACAGACCGACCTGACCTGATACGCAAAAATGCGCTCATGCGCACTCGATTGGCTCGGGCCCGCCCCCCACACTCCCCCAAGTGCCCCAGGACCCGCGGATGTCACGAGAGCCACTTAACACGGCGGGTTGGGAGCCCCCGGGACACAGGTGCTGACAACCTACATATTTGAGGAACAGACTCTGTAGGTGGCCCTCCACGCGCCTCGCGCAACTGACCTCCCCTGTACATAGGACCGGAGTTCGACGAGACTTCCTGACACTTCAGTCTCCTGAACGCCACCAACCGGTTAAGGTTCAAACGTTGCATTGACCCCCCCCATCCCCCTGAAACTACCCCCCCCCCAATAGACCCATTCCCTTCGACCGACCAAACCACGAAGGCCAAGATGGGGTTCAGCCCAGCCCTACTCACATATTGGTCCAACAACACTAGGGGCCTTAACCAGCCGGAGAAGCGCTCTCACCTACTCCGCCGTCTCTAGGCGGAGAGAGTGTCCGTAGCGTTCCTGCAGGAGACGCACTTTCGGGGCCCAGACGCACCTAAACTAGAAAATAAACGTTTCAGTTTGGCTTACTACGCCAACCACCCGGATGCCAAGAGAGCAGGTGTAGCGATACTCTTTGCACACACTGTACCCTTCAAACATATTGCGTCCCACACGGACCCTGGAGGGAGATATCTCTTTGTCAAGGGCACGATAGCCGCAGGGCCGGATTAACATAGGGGCTGATGGAGCTGCAGCTCCAGGCCCAGGCCCATGGAATAGGCCCATTGATTTAAAAAAAATTAAAAAAAAATTTTATTTTTTTTTCCACACTGCTCTTAGGGATTCCACCCGGCTTTTATTTTATTGGCACAGCCAGTATTTGGGGCTGTCTGGCTGGTTCCAATATTGCAGTGATCCTGGCAATACAAATGCTGGTATTTTTCTCAGTATAAACAAGAGATTACTCTGCAATACCAGCACTGGCCAGTAGGGGTCGCAGTATGTGGAGACAGGCAGGGATAGGAAGTTACAGCATATCCCTCCCTGCCTATCTATACTCACTGATCTGCAGGGGTGCAGCTACAGAGAGTCCAGACAGCAACTCCCACCTTGCAGAGACAGCCTACAGCTCAGGGAAGTAAGGGATGGGGGGAAAGGCTGCAAGGAGACATACACTGAGACACTAAGGGACATTGGGAGACATTATGACACACACATGGGGACACAGTGTCCCCATGTCTCCCAACCAGTGTGCCTGGTGTCTCAGTGCCCCCTAGGCTCCCAGTGACCCCTAGTCTCCCAGTGCCCCCAGTCTGCCAATGTCTCACTGTCCCCATGTCTCCTAGTGCCTACATGTCTCTCAGTGCCTCAAGTGTCACAATGTCCCCATGTTTCCGAACTAGTGTCCCTAGTGTCTGTGGCCCTGGTGTCTCAGTGTCCCCATGTCTCCCAGTGCCCCCATTTCTCAATGTCCCCATGTCCCCCAGCCAGTGTCTCTAGTGTCTGTTTCCCTGGTGTCTGTGTCCCCATGTCTTCAAGTGTCCCCTATTTCCCATTGTCCCCATGTGTCCCAGCCAGAGTCTCCTAGTCTCCCAGTGTCACTGGTCTCCCCATGTCCCTAGGTCTCCCCGTGTCCCCAGGTATCCCCATCTTCCTAGTGTCCTAGTGACATGGGGACCCTGGGATACATGGGGACACAGGAGGCATTGAGACACTGTGATACATAGGAACACTGAGACCTGGAGTAATCGACACATGGGGGCACTGAGTCATGAGGGCACTGGGAGGAATCCATCTATATAACAGAATCAAGTCGTTTTTTTGGTGAGTTTACAGAATTTTCTCTTATGTCACTCCTTGTGATTTACATAATGTGGTGTCACCCATACATATTTAATTATGCAAATTAGTAAGGCCGGTATGTTTTTCCAAGAAAGGTGGCAACCCTAACTACTTTTCACATACTCTTACTTAAGTATGGAAACTTAAGAGGGATGTATGGGAACAAAACTTGTGTGGACTGGCTGACAATGAATATAGTTAAAAGGGACACTATAGTCACCAGAACAACTACAGCTTATTGAATTTGTTCTGGTGAGTAGAATCATTACCGTCAGGCATTTTGCTGTAAACACTGTCTTTTCAGAGAAAATGCAGGGTTTACATTACAGCCTAGTGATAACTTCACTGGCCACTCCTTAGATGGCTGTTAGAGATCCTTCCTGGGTCATGGCTGCCTAAAATGCATCCAAACCTTCAGTGTCTCCTTCCTCTGCATGCAGACACTGAACTTATCTCATAGAGATTCATTAATTCAATTCATCTCTATTAGGAGATGCTGATTGGCCAGGGCTGTGTTTGAATCATGCTGGCTCTGCCCCTGATCTGCCTCTTTGTCAGTCTCAGCTAATCCTATGGGGAAGCACTGTGATTGGATTAGGCCACCACTTCTAATGATGTCAGCAGACTGCTTGTTTTTATGAGTCTAACAGCATGCAGAGTTACAGCTTCAGGCTTGAATATAGGAAGATTTTGCTATATTTATGGAGGCATGAGGGGCCCAGGGGTGCTAGATGGTGGTGTTAACACTATAGGGTCATGAATTCATGTTTGTGTTCCTGACCCTATAGTGATCATTTAAGGTAATGCTGACTTTTGTCTCTCTAACACTGTGGCATGTTCCATTTCTTCTACACTCACTACATACAGCTTTTCTCTGTCCCAGACTATATACCAGGAGCTTCTGCCTGCTAGTTAGAAGGTAAGGAGACAAGTGGACCAGCGAGTGCTAGGGAACAGTCCTTAGAAAGCGTTGAGTGAGCGCATAATTAGATGCATTTATGCCAAGCTCAGGGTGCTGTCTGCATAGTATGCCCTTAGTTGGCCAGCTGCATGATTGGCCATGCATTCATGCCAGGCTGGCCTTCTAATTCTTTGGGCAGACATACCCTCTTTTTGGGCATGTTCGCCCCTTTTGGCAGGTCACGTGATTTATGTCAGTGGCACACCCTTTTACCGTGCCCATTGACTTCCTGCTTGACTGGACTCTGCTGTTAGGGGTTATGGATTTACTTGAAAGATGAAAACATAAATTAGAGGCAGATTAGCATAAGGTATGTGTTTTCTTATAGCTGCTGTTTTCTTTCTCTCCAGCACCATCTCCATCACATACATGACGCTTGGGAGTGTTTTATTGTTTTTGGTCGATATGACTCTGTAATTAGGCCCGTCATAATTGTCAGCACCAGGCCCACTGGGCTCTTAATTTGGCCCTGGATAGCCGACCACACATACACATTCGCTAGCATATACTGCCCCAACTGCGGCCAACACACCTTTCTCTCCCGCACCCTAACCAAACTGAACAAATTTAGAGAGGGCCTCCTGATGGTAGCAGGGGACTTGAATATGCCACTAGACCCACACCTGGATACATCCCACGGAACTAGCACAATATCACCACACTGCTTACGGTCTGCCACCAAGGCACTGAACGGACTGGGCCTTGTAGACTGTTGGAGGACCGCACACCCAGACAACAGGGACTATACACACTTTTCCCACGTCCACCACCGCTACAGCCGCATTGACTACATATTTATGCCCCAAGAATACCTTCCCCTACTACAGGACGCACATATTGGCCTCACGACCCACTCCGACCATGCTCCGGTTAAAGTTCGCACAAGCTCACCCCTCTATAAACCGAGGGACAGACAGTGGAAGCTCAATGAAACTCTGCTGAACGACCCGGTTTCCCGCGCATCCGCACTTCAGACGATCACACAATATTTTGACACAAATGACGACCCAGACACACCCCCCCTGACGATCTGGGAAGCACATAAATGTGTACTGAGAGGCCACTACATTGCCGTCTTCACTCAGCGCAAAAAAGACAGACTCAAGCACATCAATACCCTCACATCCAAGGTATCCACCTTGGAAGCCACACACAAACAAACACTAGACGACAACACTTACCTTCAACTGACCGAAGCTCGGAGAGAACTTAGGGACCACCTCTCTCAGGGGCTGTTACACACCCTGGCCAAATCGGCCAGGTACTTCTATGAACACTCCAACAAAAGCGGTCGCCTACTGGCAAAAATGCTCCAGGCACGACGGAGGGCGCAACATATCCACAAGATAAACACGCGGGACCAATGTAGCACTAGACACCCAGAAGGCATACTAGACGCATTTCAGGCCTATTACAAAGACCTATACAACCAGACACTGACCACGCACGGGACAGCCCAACAGACACACCAACGGAGGGTCTCAGACTACCTAGCCCAACACATAACCAAAACGCTCTCCCAGGAACAATCGGAGGACCTGGAGCAACCCCTAACGCTCGAGGAACTCAAGGGAGCCCTGAAAAGCATGAAACCCCACAGAGCACCCGGCCCAGACGGGCTACCGCTCTCCTACCTCCGCACTTTCAGCGACATCTTACTGCCCAGGCTACTGGCAGGACTAAACTCGATCTGCGAAGGCGGACGATTCCCGACAGATACCCTAGCCGCCACAATCACAATAATTCCCAAAGAGGGTAAGGACCCGACTAATTGCTCGAGCTACCGCCCGATTTCGCTCCTAAATTCGGACCTTAAGCTCTTTGCCAAGGCCCTGGCCCGAAGGATCTCTCCGATCCTTCCGGACCTCATCCACCCCGACCAAGTCGGGTTTATTCCGGGTAGGGAAGCCAGAGACGACACGATACGTGCACTCAACGTCATCCACATAGCGAAAACCAGGAAACGCGAGACTGTACTGCTATCGACGGACGCCGAAAAGGCGTTTGACCGAGTAGATTGGACATATCTCACATCCACTCTCCGCCACCTACGATTCGGTCCCCAGCTATGCAACTGGGTGTCAGCACTGTATACGACGCCAATGGCGCGGATCCGCATTAACGGAACCCTCACGCAAGCTTTCCCCATCAGCAATGGCACACGCCAAGGCTGTCCCATGTCCCCCCTCCTGTTTGCCCTCTCTCTAGAACCATTTCTGGAGGTGGTCAGACAGGACGGGGGCATTACGAGGGGTGACGCTGGACGCAGAGGTACACAAGGTGGCAGCGTACGCGGACGACATGCTGTTCTTCCTAGAACAACCCCTCATCTCTATCCCTAATCTCCTCCAGGCGTTCCGCGACTACCACCAAGTCTCTAATCTGAAATTGAATCCAGACAAATCTGAAGCCCTGCCCTTACTAGACGACGCCGGGTTGGCCGAACGCCTGAGCGCAAAGTTTGCCTTCGCGTGGCGAACGGTCAAGCTGAGGTACCTGGGTACCTGGTTGCCACGCGACCTCTCGCAACTTTATCAACTGAATTTCCCCCCCCCTCCTCGCGAACATTCAAAAGGATCTCCTCAGATGGTCCCCGCAATACCTCACCTGGTTCGGCCGCATACAAGCGCTGAAGATGAACGTCCTCCCCAGACTCCTGTACCTATTCGCGACGCTGCCTACCACAATCATTCTTCCGCACCCTGACACGGGAAATTCGAAGCTTTGTATGGAACCGTTCGGTGTCCCGCATACGCAGGACCACGCTGGAACGGCCAAAGGTTGCGGGGGGAGCCAGGCTCCCCTCCGTGCAGCGATACTACCAGGCCACACACCTGCAGAGGCTAGTTGACTGGCACGCACGCCCAAGCACCAAACGATGGGTGCTCATGGAGACCCAGCAGTCGCAGGGCGCAATCCCGGCCCGAATCTGGCTCGGATTGGTCACCTACTCGGAACTCCGAACCCAAAACCCACTCATTGACGCCACCCTCGGAGTCTGGTGTAGGCTGCGCTTTTCCCACCAACTCACCACATCACCTAACCCACTCACCCCGATCGCTTACAACCCGAACCTAGCGGGGGGCCTCCCCCCCGCGGCCTTTCGGAACTTCCTCCAGACGGACTGGATCTACTTACACAAATGGATCGTTGACAGGACCCTCAAGCCACTGCTCGACGTCATCAC